>JABACO010000002.1:12225691-12360691 GCA_013339895.1 Ephydatia muelleri | reverse complement strand
CTTGTGGATTTTATTTTATAACATAAAAGTTAAATCGATATGGGTCAGTTTCCGAGAAAATGAGCCTTCGCTATATATATATATAAGTTATAAAAATCATTCACGTTTGAATCGCTATAACTTCCGAACGGTACACGCCATTGACTTCCTATTTTCAACACTTCATACTACACCATTTCTCTACGGTAAAATTCTTTTTGGGGTCTTGCACTTGCTCCGTGCCTGTATTGCAACGTCCGATACCCCACAAGGTATGAACCCGTCATAACTTTCGGCAGGAGTAATCAAATCGCTTCAAATTCGGTATGTAGATAGAGAGGTCCTATACCTATCGATTTGTTCTGTTCGTTAATTTTTATGCCATCTGTTACGGAAATACAGTTGAATAAACTACGTGCACGTTTTCCCGCTTGATTCGCGCCAATGTAATAATCCCCGCCTCCCCATACATTGAGCGGAGCGCAATTTGCCCAAATCATTGGCGCGAAACGAGCGCGAAAATGTGCACGTAGTTTGTTCAACTGTATCTCCGTAACGGATTGCATAAAAATTAACGAACAGAACAAATAGATATAGGACCTCTCCATCTACAAACCGAATTTGAAGCGATTTGATTACTCCTACAGAAAGTTATGGCGGGTTTGAACCCGGTGGGGTATCGAACGTTGCAATACTGGCAAGGAGCAAGTGCAAGACCCCAAAACATATTCTGCCATAGAGAAATGGTGTGGTATGAAGTGTTGAAAATAGGATGTTGATGGCATGTACCGTTCGGAAGTTATAGCGATTCAAACGTGAATGATTTTTATAACTTTTATATATATATAGCGAAGGCTCATTTTCGTATAGAACGTTCCATATGTCTAGAACAGGTTGCTTAGACTTTACATAATAATATCAGTTTGAATTTCCTGATGAAACTACAAATTATTATTGGGAGTGGTTGCTCCCATGTGATGCTCATCTTTGAGGTGTATGTTTTGAAAGCTTAGTAGCTGATGGTGGCCAAACTAGTGGGTATTTTGGTGTTGAGTCTAGCCTTTGTGTGTGTGTGCATGAGTGTGTGAGGTATGTGTTAGTGAGGGTGTGTGTGGTTGTGTCATACATTTGGCATAAACGTGTAGTTTTTTATGCTTTTGTCATGTTGTTCTTTAATACATGTATATGCAGTGTATATGTGTTATTGCATGTATTTCATACCTACCATGTATGTATGGCAACCCAACTAGTGGCAGCTCTTCGCTCGTACTCAGAGTTACGTACGTTAGCGATTATTGCATCAACTACATATACGTGTACGCCCAAATAAGTATCCATAATATCAGTATCAGTCTGTATCCATTCGTTGTCTTATACGAAGTAAGAGATCAGGTTTGTTGCCACTTTTCTTCAGATTGTAGTGGATTAAGTAGACCTGTAGCTCTTGTTTATTCCACTTTGATAGGTCCTTCTGCATATTACAGTCACTGAAACACACCTTAGCCTTCTTCCTCCCAGAAACACCTGCATTACTCAAAGGTCTTCCACGCCAGCAGATGACGCCTGTGGTTTGCTGCCAATACTTTTCTACACTGCAAGTTTTTTCCTGAAAGTGGCAGCTCACTAAGCCTAATGGTCTTCTACAATTGCTATCTGTCATAGACACCAGCAGCTGAGATCTTTACTTTGCCGAGTTCTTTGTTTTCTCCTGCTCTCCAGCCATTCATAGATTACACTTGGGGTGTTCGGGGTGCCTGTTTTTCTTCGTGTGGGCCGAACCAGCAAAATAGTTCAGCTCAAACGTTGCATATGGGGGGGGGGGGGGTGTCATCATAATCTAAAACATGCTTGCAGTTTGGTCATTAGCACCAAGCAGTGATAGAGAAGTCCATCATGGCAACGGGAGAGACTTCTTGATGGACAGTCACGGTGTCTCCATGCATAACTTAGACCTTACGGCTGCATGGTTCAGGCTGCTCTATAGATGCTTTTTCTCGGTTGACCGTGCTTGCGATTTTGGCATTTACAACACTTGGTGCAATAGTAACCTGCATTGCACTTGTCACACACTGGCTTTCTGTGTTTATCATAGCACGAAAGTGGCATACCGAACGAGTAGTATATGTGCGCATTGTGTGATTAGTCTCGTTCCCAGACACTAGTCTATATGCAAGAAACATTGCGTCATGTTGTCTGGGAACGAGACTAAAGCGATGGTCCGGGGACCGACGTTCACACTACAGCTGCAAGTTATCACAGAAAGTGGCTAAGCAGGGTTCGACGTAAGCGTTGCCATTCTAATGACATTCATATTTTGATGACGATTGTCGGTAATTTTTAAATAACAAAAACGTCATAATGCGTCACCGTAAAAAGGGGCGGACATTGTGAATTCGGTTGAAATACGATAATTACATGAACCACGGTCACCATGCTTTAACATACAGAGGGAGCCATACGCATGAAGAGGGCTCCATTTTAGAAGTAAACAATGGGCTTATTGTATGGTCTTACGCGCAGCGCTCTGGGTGATTAGTACATGTATAAACACATTCCCGTTATTTTGCGCTCTGCAATGGATCCGGATAAGCCTGCTACTACAAGAATGTGTAAACCTGCTCGCTAGTTCAAAGACCGACGGCTAACTGCCTTTCCATGGTTGCTGTTTGAGGAAGGCAAGATGTTTTGTACAGTATGCACATCCCAGGAAGGAACATCATCCATCCTTAGATGGAAAGGGACCTGCAAACGCAGGCTATCGCTAAATATATCTGATTCCAACTCGGATGATGAAATGGAGTAAGAACGATAATAAGTAAAGTCCAGCTTATGGGTTTGTATGTGCTGTGGTTGATGACGCGTTGTTATAATAACATGTTATTTTAGCTACAAAAACATGCTATGATTGTTGTACCAGGGCATTGATGGCAACCCTTACGTCGAACCCTGCTATGTACGAGCTTGATACTACCTGGGTTCTTTGTTTATGCGAAATGAAGTCTCATGGGCAAGCCAGATTCAAATACAATGGCCTAGGATAAAAGTGTTCTACGCAATGTTTTACCGCAACTAAAAACGGGAACGATTCCACTATAGATCAGTATGGCTTATTACTGGAAATAAATACAAACTTAGGAATTGCTCGTGACAGCTCAGCGACAGATTAGCTTTCTAATGATATATTTTATATAGCAAATGGAATCAATGAGACTAATTTTCTGAATATTGAGTTCGACGAAAAAAGTCGTCTAATTTCATGGACACGGTGTTAAGTTACATTCAAAACTCCGTGTACATGTGCTGATTATATGAAATATGAAAATCTGTGTTTCTATCCTCCATTGCTGTCATAAGCTATTATGTACCAAATTCTGTTATTGGATAATTATCTTAATTTGTTTATTTTAAGGTTAATAATGCATAATATGCCTTCATGTAGCGTAAGTATTATAATCTTCGTCATGCTCTATTGTAGATGTCAACACCAGAATCTGCATTGCATACTATCACACTGAGAACATGTCGGGTGATACAACAACTATTTTTACAAAACGAACCATGTCATACCCATGATGCAATCATCCTACAGTGTGAACTGCTTTACAGGTACACATGTGCATGTACATTCTTATTTTTATTGTAGCTGCAGTGAGTTTTTCATACTATATTGTGTGTAAGTAACACATGCTAAACTTCTCGTGGTTCATTATACCAGCATCACATGCAGTTACTTTCATTTCTTATTGCCCTTGCAGTCATAATGCTGGCTTGCTCGTGTTGTCACTAATGTGCACCTGATACCAATAAACTATTGTCTTACAGTATTGTTTTTGTGGCTACATGTACATATATGAATATGACAGATTTTAACAATGTACTTGACATGCATGTATGTTTTTCGAAGGTCTGGTTTTTACAGTACATTGGTTGCTGCTTTTAACTACCAGTATTCACATTGTTAGCAAAGCTGTTTGATTGTACTGAACCACTGCCTTAGTTTAACAGCTGAACGATGTAGTTTAGAAGGAGAAGTGTCACATGATACAACACATACATGTACATTACATGTAATATTTGTGCATAGCATTTATATTAAATGCCAGGGAAAAAGATTGCCTAACATTTTTTCACCATACCTACAGTAGTGGTCACAAAAAAGTTTACGTTTCTTATTATGCCGTTGCCGTCGCACGGTCGTTAGAAATAAACGGCACCTTGGTCTAACGGTATGGCACAGTAACGCTATTATTTCTCACTCACTTATCACATTTGTCACGTAACGCCGTTACATTTAATGGTGTGTTAATTAAATACCGTTGTCTCGTCATCCGGTCATCGACGATAGCTTTTACCACTTCCATCACTTTGGATAATCGCCCACTTCCTTGTTACCGACTCAAAATGCTTTATGAATTCGTGAATCGAAGCCATCATTCCTTCTTGAAATAGGCGTTTTCCAATCTCTGGTGTCTTCAGACCCTTCCGATGAAAGAAAACTATCCAAACCTTCTTATACGTGGAGAACACCATTTTCTATTGCTCTGACTGCGCACGTGGCTAACAGCCGTGTAATATGGCTTTAAAATGGAACAGCGGTCTTTAACCGTGTACAAAATGGCATTTATTGATAGGCGTTAAAATGCACGGAGTTCGTTGTCACATAGTGACATAAGTTATTTTAAATGTCACAGTAACGGAACGGCCATGAACGGTAATGTTATAACCGTGCGACGCCAACGGCATAATAAAAAACTTAAACTTTTTTGTGACCGCTACTGTAGGTTGTCTCATACCCATATAGACCTAAATGTATGAGATAGGCTCTGCTTTTCTAGTTCAGAATGCTATTGGAAAGTAAAATTTTGTCACACAAGCTCTTGATTCTGATTGATCGGAGCACCAACCTGAACCAGTAAAACTTTTCTCCACATATTGGGCAGACTATTATAAATCATTATGGGACATTCTGATGGAATGTTTGGGGCTTGCATAACTTTTAGGGGCTACTGTATGTCATTGGAGTGTATCAAACCTATTAATTATTTGATTGACTCAGAATTTGTGTCGCTGTCTATTAATTATTTATTCTTTGCTGTAACATTCCAAAATTGGCCTGACACAATGTCAGTCCATTACAGTATTTGGCCCAACATGGTAAGAAATTGGTCGGACATGGTCATAGAGCATTGCAAACAATCTGTGCTACACTTAAATGAATAGTGCAAAGAAGAATGAACGCATGCATAATAGCCGATTGGAAGTGGAAGACATCAATTGGCATCTAGCATTAATTTAATCAAAACGTGGCAAACGCCAATTGATGTCTGCCATGTTTGGATTAATGGTCAGATGCCAATTGGTGTCTGAACATTTGGCGTCCTGTGGAAGGCTCGTTGCTTGCTTGTGCATTTCAGTTGACACGTGGTCCTTCAAAGATGACACTCTGAAGTTTGATAAATGCAGTTTGTTAACTCTTTCGTGGGCAAAGCCAATTATATTACTGTACACATATAGTGCAAAATAAGCATTGTGCGTTGCAGGTAAATGGTTAGCAAACAACTTGCACTATCTGACCAGGAAACAACTGATCAATATGTTGTAGACTACAAAGTGTTAACTGTTTAGATAAACAGAGTGGCTTTAGTATAGCACCTGCGGCGCAATATTGCTCTGTTTCCCGTGAAAGAGTTAAACCTATGCTCAAAATGGTGCACTAACAAGTAGAAATGTTGTTCACTACCTTGATTAGGATCCATATTTTTAACAACTAAGATGGTTCTTAGACGATGGACCAGAGGAGAATCAGCTGCTTGCTTCATTATTGGTGCGGACATCATTACTGAGCATGCGCAAAATCGCCTGGACAAGTTACAAAATTGATAGGAAATGTCCGATGTCTGTTATCCGCTACACTGGTATGGACAGACCAGTTTCTTATTACGGGCAGGTTCCAGCTTCCAGTCCATGTAATAATAAGTAGTCCTTGATCAAAAAGGAAAAGATGCACATCATTTATTAAATCAATGAAGGACAATCATTAGGTACTGGACTCCTCTACCAGATTTGAAGTGATTTGAATATTCCTGCAGAAAAGTGGATTTCAATCCCCATGAAGTTGAAATACTCGTTCAAAACCTCAAGTTTCTTTAACCCTTGAAATACGGTGGACGACTTTAGTTGCCAAACAATTGCGTAGTGCAAATGGTGACTTCAGTTGAAAAGCAGGATTCGCTAACAAAAAACACACTTACGTGGTAATTATAGCTGCCACGATAGTTACAGATTGAAATGTGATGTTAACTTCGTTGTCGCCCATCTTCGAAATGGGAAGCGCTACGGAAAGCTCGTTTCAAACCTCCGAATCCGTGCAACAAAAAACCTACAAAGTGATGTCAGTGTTATTGCCACGTTGAAAGCGGGATGATTAGCTGCATAGTACCCAAGTACACTACTCAAGAATACAAAAATGCAGGAAATACGCTCACTGTTATGGAATAACTCCGGATGTACGCTTGCCCGTGTCATACAATGCACATTTGATGATTGAAGGTTTGTTACAATGGTGCAGATGGACTTTAAACATGCCAATCAAGCATTGGTAACCTACATTGCTACGTTAGGCAACATCAGACATGTCGCTCTAGAAATAAGGCAATTCACACAGTTATAATTTCAAAAAACATTGGCAATTAAATTAGTTATGAATAATTAAATGTCACAGTTGAAGTTTTAACCATATCCATATAGAAGAAATATTGTATTATAAAGTTTATAGCATTTACTATTTAGATGTTATAGTGATTCTCAGATACAAAGTGTTCCATGGAAAATTGCTTATATATTATAATACTATTTTCAGCACTCTGTACTACACCATTTCTCTATGGTAAAATATCTTGCTCTAGCTCCATGCGAGCTAGCATGTTCTTGCTCTATTTAATTATTTCAATCCTTTAGTTTTACGCATATCGTTGAACAACATATTTCCTGGTTGAGTCATTTGAATTACTTAGTAATTTATTCAACATTAAAAGTAATATAATCACTATGGTGAATCAATGGGGTCACTAAATGAATGATGTCACTCAACTAACGATGGATTGATTGAGGGAGTGGCGGCAGGGCATGGGTGAGGGAGTCAGTGTATGAGTAAGTGCAGTATGTTTTGTCAAGTAAGCTATAGCCCTTGGCAAATGGATCTGACTTTTATTTTTTTAAGTTCGAATTTGATGGATTTTAGTTGCCAGAAGGTGTCACGATTTTACTTTCATTTTAATAAATGTATCCATCTAATTTTAGGTGTCTGATTGCTGCTGGTGCACATACTGTTGCTGATTTAGTTGCTGAAGGGCTAGTTATGTTAGCTGCTGCTGATAGCGATGCTGAAAATGCTACAATCCATGTTGCGGTGATGAGAACTGGAGATAGAGGGAGACCAAAAATTTTACTTAATACCAGTCAGCTTGCCGATATGTTGCAATTGCATTTTAAGGTTCCACATATTGCAAGGCTCTTTGGTGTTTCAGTGCGCACAATCAGACGTAGGATGAAAGATGCTGGGTTGTATGTTTCAGATTTGTATTGTACATTATCAGATGCACAGCTTGATGAAGTTGTAAGGAATGTATTTCAACAATTTCCAAACTCTGGATATTGTATGATGGCAGGCCACTTGCGGCATCTTAATATTCATGTGCAGCAACTGAGAATCAGGGATAGCCTTCACCGCATTTAACCTGCCAGTCTTGCTGTCAGGTGGAATGAAACAATTGTTAGGCATGTTTATTCTGTCCGTTCCCCACTTGCTTTGTGGCATATTGATGGTAACCATAAATTAATAAGGTATTATTGTGATAGAATTGATTTAAAATGTCTTAACATGTATTGTCGTTTGGTATCTATTAATCTAGAGGCATGAATAATTCTTATTGAGTATAATCTATAACCACTATTGTGTGTATGCATACATGTAATGTACTCCACCCTTTTTAGGTTTGTACATGCCATAATATATGACTGTATCAGTTTGAAGAACATTTTCTGATCACTGCTCTAAAGAAACATTGTTAAATTTATTTTACAACCTTACAGTTCCTAGATGTATGCACATGTACATAAGGGTTTTCAGTACTGGTTTTTATATCAATCCCACTTTCTGCATTTCTGAAGGTGCTTTGCGCTTTGCAGTAATTAAAGAAGAGAATTATACAATATACATGTTCTGGAACGCTAGCTGATCATTCTGATTTAGGTTGCTCTAGATTATCAATGCTTCATCAAAAATTGAGATAAAAGGAGTCTTTAGAAGCGAGTTCAGTAAACGTTATTCAAACTGAAGTTGTTTACCTAATTATCGTTTAATAACTATGTACAGTAAATGGGTCAGTTTCCGAGAAAATGAGCCTTCGCTATATATATATAAAAGTTATAAAAATCATTCACGTTTGAATCGCTATAACTTCCGAACGGTACACGCCATTGACTTCCTATTTTCAACACTTCATACTACACCATTTCTCTACGGTAAGATTCTTTTTGGGGTCTTGCACTTGCTCCGTGCCTGTATTGCAACGTCCGATACCCCACAAGGTATGAACCCGTCATAACTTTCGGCAGGAGTAATCAAATCGCTTCAAATTCGGTATGTAGATAGAGAGGTCCTATACCTATCGATTTGTTCTGTTCGTTAATTTTTATGCCATCTGTTACGGAAATACAGTTGAATAAACTACGTGCACGTTTTCCCGCTTGATTCGCGCCAATGTAATAATCCCCGCCTCCCCATACATTGAGCGGAGCGTAATTTGCCCAAATCATTGGCGCGAAACGAGCGCGAAAATGTGCACGTAGTTTGTTCAACTGTATCTCCGTAACGGATTGCATAAAAATTAACGAACAGAACAAATAGATAGATATAGGACCTCTCCACCTACAAACCGAATTTGAAGCGATTTGATTACTCCTACAGAAAGTTATGGTGGGTTTGAACCCGGTGGGGTATCGAACGTTGCAATACTGGCAAGGAGCAAGTGCAAGACCCCAAAACATATTCTGCCATAGAGAAATGGTGTGGTATGAAGTGTTGAAAATAGGATGTTGATGGCATGTACCGTTCGGAAGTTATAGCGATTCAAACGTGAATGATTTTTATAACTTTTATATATATATAGCGAAGGCTCATTTTCTCAGAAACTGACCCAAATATATATACACAAAATTAATCTCAATTTGATTTTATACCTATGAAATGCATACATATAGGTGGCGATTGGTTATTCATGGTGGCATTGATGGATATAGCCGAATACCTGTTTTTCTCAGTTGCAGTTCCAACAATGAGTCACAGACAGTGCTGAACCTGTTCATTAGTGCTATAGAACATTATGGGTTACCACGACGTATTCGATCAGACCAGGGCAGAGAGAATACTGTTGTTGCTTGGTTCATGTTGACCCATCCTCAGCGAGGACCAAATAGGGGGTCAATGCTAGTTGGCAAAAGTGTTCACAACCAACGTATAGAACGGTTGTGGAGAGATGTTTATGGTGGTGTAATAAAATTCTATCATGACCTTTTCTTGTACATGGAGGCAATAGGTGTGTTGGATCCAGATGATGAGACTCACCTCTTCTGCCTCCATTTTGTTTATATTCCACGCATCAATAACCATCTTGAACAGTGGACAGGGGCATGGATAAACCACTCTATTTGTACAGCAGACAACTTAAGCCCTCTGCAGCTGTGGATGGAAGGGATTTTACAGGCAAATGAAGATGTTGATGAGGTAATGCTGTAATAGCTGTTTAAGAGGTAATAAAAGTTGCATTGTTCAGCTGGTGCTTGCTCATAATACAGAAGCTGTCAAGTAATACAGACATAATGTATAATGTGTACAAAACAATTTGCCTGTCAAGCAGTGAGAGCTATTTGTTCAGTATTTAACATTCCAATAAAACTAAGTTAATCTTGGTATTTCACATTCCAATAAAATTACATTCTAGTGCTCAGTAAACACCTATGCATCAGCCTCACTTTTTTAGCACCCCTAATAACATACGCCGTAGCCACCTCACCCTATGTATGCTAATTGGATGGTAGGAAAGCAGCCCTAGCAATATGTGAGGGCAGTGTCCCAATACACTGTGACATTCATTCAATATTCATTTCTACTTTGTGATTATACATGTATTTATTTTTTAATACATTTGAAACTTATTGACATTTATATATCGTATGGTGTTTCTATATTTATGTATTGTATAATAAATATTAAGATATTCTCTAACCTACCATTCATTTTTTAATGGTGCACAAATGTTGTCTTTCAGTTATATGGCATAGATTATGAAGGTCCTCTGCCAGAGGTGGAGGAAGATGGAGATGTCAGTGTACCGACGATTTCAACAAGCATTACAGAGGATGAATTTGAAGACCTGTGTTTAATGATAGACCCAATGGCTACGAGTCATAATTATGGAATTGACATTTATTTAGAAGTTCTGCACTATGTTTCCCAGTGACTGTACTCTGTCATTTTAAATTTTATGATAGGTTTAGAATGCTTGATTTGGACACAAAGTTACTGTCAGTTGTTTAAATTGCGTGATTACAAGTAGTTCTGAAATAACGTCATGCAAACTAAATTAACCGTGATGAAAATATATTCCGTCAGAAATAATTTCACCGTTAAGAGTTCTGCGACACCCTCACGAGTTCCGCGAGGTACGTCATGAAAAATTTCACCCTCACGAGTTCCGCGAGGTACGTCATGAAAAATTTCACTCTCACGAGTTCCGCGAGGTACCTCATAAAAAATTTCACCCTCACGAGTTCCGCGAGGTACCTCAGAAAAAATTTCACCCTCACGAGTTCCGCGAGGTACCTCAGAAAAAATTTCACCCTCACGAGTTCCGCGAGGTACCTCATAAAAAATTTCACCCTCACGAGTTCCGCGAGGTACCTCATAAAAAATTTCACCCTCACGAGTTCCGCGAGGTACCTCATAAAAAATTTCACCCTCACGAGTTCCGCGAGGTACCTCATAAAAAATTTCACCCTCATGAGTTCCGCGAGGTAATTTTGGCACGATTAACGAGGTATGTCACGAAAAATTTCCCCCTCATAAAAAATTTCTATTTTTGGCACGGATTCCACACCATAAAAACGGCACGCGTAAGGCTATTTGCTAAGCACTCACATCATCCTCTAGTCGTGTAATAAAGCTTTCCTATTTGCCATCATGTTGCTAAAATCATCGTCTTATATATCTGCCACGCCCACTCGCTACGATTGCAATGATTTCGGTCTCACAACTTTCAGCTCACACATAGTACGTGAACTCATGCTGGCTCCCACTTGTGCACACACTTGCATTGTTGAGTACATGGCCCTGTACACTATAGTATGGCATATTTTCTTATACACAACCACACACACACAAACACACACACACACACACACACACACACACACACACACACACACACACACACTCATGTACAGCGTACTTGCACACACCAGTTATACATGTGGCAAACAATACACCTGTCTGATGATGGTACAAACACTCTCACTCACAAACATTGTCACATTGCACATGTATTCTATTCAATTCAACTGTACTTGTGCATGCCTGTACAGACCACTGATTCTATGTAAGTTTGTGTACCAAGCTTTCTGTACATGTATCGTGTCTCCAAGGATTGAATACAATGTGTCCCCATCTGGTACTCTAAATGTACACAAACATTGCACACTTGCACACACACACCACTGTATAAATGTGGCAATACACATGCAAAAACGCTCACACACAACATATAGATACACAGACACACACATGACATACACCCACAAACACACACACATACGGACACGGACACACAGGTACACATGGACACACACACAACACACAGACACACACACACACTGTCAGGGTTCACGACCTACCACCCTGACAAAGGATGAAAAGAGACTGAATAGCGGGAGCCTCTAGGTCTAGAATGACGTTAATGCGGACCTTATGCTATAAATAATGTGTACTGTGCACGTATTCCTGGGTCTGGTGCGGTGATGGAAATCTAGCAGTTGGGAGGAAGGAGCGGCGCGCAGGCTGCGGCTAGATTGATCCTTCACATATGGTGGCAGCGGTGGGATCCATCCCTGACAGTTGTGCAGGGAGACCCATGGATCCAGAAGTGAGTCACTGTCGTGATGGGACTGATTGAGGTGGACCTATGAAGGAAGGCTGGCAGCGTATCCAAAAGCGGTAGACCTGAGGGTAGCCGGCTAGAGAGAGAAGGCTAGCGGTACTCAAGAGTGGAGAACCTGAGGATGCATGGTGCAGCTGTTCCCGAGCGTGGGAAGACCTTCGGTTGCCATCAGGCATGGATCGGGCGGAGTGACGGTGCGGCGCGGAAAGATGTATGTGATCATGAACGGGCGCTGAAGAGGTACGACTGATGAGGGCGATAGGAATACGCAATCGACAAATGGCGTTGTTTGTCGCAGGAGAAGGATATAGGCTAAGGAATGTGATAGACTGGAGGTCTCCGATGATATCAGAAGCAGTAGGCCGGTGTGAGCGTTCGACAAATATATTTGTCGCAGGAGAAGAAGTGGGAAGTGTCAGGGTTCACGACCTACCACCCTGACAAAGGATGAAAAGAGACTGAATAGCGGGAGCCTCTAGGTCTAGAATGACGTTAATGCGGACCTTATGCTATAAATAATGTGTACTGTGCACGTATTCCTGGGTCTGGTGCGGTGATGGAAATCTAGCAGTTGGGAGGAAGGAGCGGCGCGCAGGCTGCGGCTAGATTGATCCTTCACATATGGTGGCAGCGGTGGGATCCATCCGTGACAGTTGTTCAGGGAGACCCATGGATCCAGGAAGAGCGTACGCGCGTCGTGACTGCGCAGGTGTGAGGCTGAGGTGGACCTGGAGAAACGGAAGGCTTGCAGCTAATCCAAAAGTGGTAGACCTGAGGGTAGCCGGCTGGAGTGCGTGTCTAGCGGTACCCAAGAATGGAGAACCTGAGGGTGGTGGAGTCGTTCCGATGCTAGGAGGACCTGCAGAAGTTTCCTGTGAGCCATCACGGACGGAGCGTGTGAGAGATCAGAATGGAAAGATGGAGCTAGCGGAGTATGTCTGAAGGGGAGAAGGCGGAAAGATAAGCAAAGGCAGGAAGGAACGGTCGACAAAGGAATGGTGTTTGTCGCAGGAGAAGAAGAGAGGAGTGTGAGAGACCAGAGGTCTCTCTGATGTCATAAGTTCACACGGGGTCATAACGTGTCGAACTCCTGAATGGAACATTTAGTAGGCTGTCTGTGTGTATATAATGGTGTGAACTGTGTATGTTCGGGGGTCTGGTGACGAGATTAAGTGGCTAGCAGGTGGAACAACGTGAGCAGAGCAGCGCTAGCGGCGGGGCGCGCAAGCTGTAGCTAGTTAGGTCCGTTACATATGGTGGCAGCGGTGGGATCCATCCGTGACAGTTGTTCAGGGAGACCCATGGATCCAGGAAGAGCGTACGCGCGTCGTGACTGCGCAGGTGTGAAGCTGAGGTGGACCTGGAGAAACGGAAGGCTTGCAGCTAATCCAAAAGTGGTAGACCTGAGGGTAGCCGGCTGGAGTGCGTGTCTAGCGGTACCCAAGAATGGAGAACCTGAGGGTGGTGGAGTCGTTCCGATGCTAGGAGGACCTGCAGAAGTTTCCTGTGAGCCATCACGGACGGAGCGTGTGAGAGATCAGAATGGAAAGATGGAGCTAGCGGAGTATGTCTGAAGGGGAGAAGGCGGAAGGATAAGCAAAGGCAGGAAGGAACGGTCGACAAAGGAATGGTGTTTGTCGCAGGAGAAGAGAGGAGTGTGAGAGACAAGAGGTCTCTCTGATGTCACAAGTTCACACGGGATCATAACGTGTCGAACTCGTGAATGGAACATTTAGTAGGCTTGTCTGTGTGTATATAATGGTGTGAACTTGTATATTCGTGGGTCTGGTGCGGTGATGGAAATCTAGCAGTTGGGAGGAAGGAGCGGCGCGCAGGCTGCGGCTAGATTGATCCTTCACACACACACAGACACACACACACAGACACACACACAGACACACACTCACACACACATACACTCACACACACACACACATACAGGCACACACACACACATACACACACAGACACACAAATGCAGACACACACACAGACGCATACAAACACACACACACAGACACACTAACGCACACACATACACTCACACACACACACATACACACACGGGCACACACAGACACATGACATACACACACAGACACACAAATGCACACAGACACACTAACGCACACACACACAAACGCACAGACACACACATGACATACACACAGACGTATACAAACACACACACACACTAACGCACACACACACACACACAAACGAACACACAGACACACATGACATACACACAGACACATACAAAAACACAGACACACTAATGCACACACACACACAAATGCACACACACACATGACATACACACAGACGTATACAAACACACACACACACTAACGCACACACACACAAATGCACACACAGACACACATGACATACACACAGACACATACAAAAACACAGACACACATGACATACACACAGACACATACAAAAACACAGACACACTAACGCACACACACACACAAACGCACACACACACACACACACATGACATACACACAGATGCATACAAACACACACACAGAAATACACATGCACACACTGGACACACAACAAACGTGACAAACACACACACACACACGCATGGAAATACACACTAGCACACACAGACACACACATGCATCAAATACACACTAGCACACACAGGCACACACATGCATCAAATACACACTAGCACACACAGGCGCACACAGACACACATACATACACACAGATGCATACAAACACACACAACACACACACAGAAACACTAACGCACACACACACACAGACGCATACAAAAACACACACACACAGACACACTAACGCACACACACAAACGCACACATAGACACACACATGACATACACACAGACGCATACAACAGCATCCTTACAGCGAACAGTGTCAACCATGGAGTGGACCCTCTTATTAATGCACTCCACCCTACCCCGTGCTATTGAGTGGACTTCACCCTACCAACTACAATATTCAATCTATTATACCGAGTAGACCCTATGGCAGACAGCTATGAAATGAATCATGTGGTGGTAAACACGACTGCAGAAACAGTTTGGTACCAAAAAGCAAGCAGAGCTATGGAATGGACTCCACAGAGAGGTATTTCCAAAAGACTGCAGACAAGTATGGAGTGGACCTAACAGTAGAGAACCCCCTGTCACAGACATCAATGGAGTTTGCCGTACAACAGGCAACTTTGCAGTGAACCCTATTGTAGTCAGCCATGGAGTGGACCCTCGACTTCTGTGCTGCGCCTACCTTTGTTGAACCTTGTTGTATGACTGCTATGTTAAAGTTTTGCATGTATGTACTGTTCAACATGTCAGCTATTGAACATACATAGTAACTTGCCTACTGCCCTATTTTACCAAGGCTAGACCAACCAGGATCATAGCGATTGGACTAGTAATGACATTCACCACTAAGCGGAGCTGTTGTCCTAGCAGTGAATATCATTACTAGCCCTATCTATGATGGTTGTTGGTATATAGCCAGACGGTCAGGGCACCTTTTGAGACAACTACCATACTACCTAGCTCTACATGTACCAGCCTTTACATGTACACGAATACGATAACCAATAGCTGCACGTACGTGTACAGGAACTACATGTACAGTTATGTATATCATATGCAAACTTGACATACTCATGTGGCAGACTTAGCATAAGGTTCAACAAAAGTGCTCAGGTGATCTTTAAGGAATAGCTGTAGGGCCAGCACAAGGGGTAGGGTGGAGTCCACTCAATAGCACAGGAGGGTGGCGTTCACTCAAAAGAGGGTTCACTCCATAGCTGGCACTGTTCACTGTAAAGAATAGCTGTATAAGTAATTCTACAATCTGTGGTTTCCCTACATGTACATGTACTACCCCTATAACCAAAACAACACCTGGCAAGCAGTACAGGGGACATCTATGCTCCATACAGCATCACAACAAAACAGATTGATTGTACCTTGATATCTAAATCTTTGGCAACTCTAGAAAATTTAAAGCAGATTGGAAAGTGCCCCCTTTGTAAATTTAAAATGCCACACATCTATGTGGCAAGAACATAATAAGGCGACCTCTTAACAAAAGGTGTACAGAGATGACTCTTAACGACACAGATGTATGGTGTACAGGTGACCCTTTAACGACACATACATAAGGTGTACAGAGATGACCCTTTAATGACACAGACGTATGATGTACATGCATACTGCAGAGGTGACCTTAAACTACATAAAAAGCATGCATCTCACAATATGGTTGATTTGTCATGAATCATGCTTGGTTTTGTTGTGAGTGTAGAGTGCGCCGTACTTCTTGCCACACACCGAACAGGAAAATGGCCTGTCAATTTCAGATTTTTTCCTACGCCTGCACTTGGATGGACCCTGGCTTCCTTCGTCAACACTGGAATTGCCCGCCTTAGTGGCACCACCGTGTTCATCACATGGAACAGCAGGCTGCTTGTGAGTGTTCTTTTTGTGCAGGGACAGAGCCAGACCACTGGCATGCCTCTTGCCACATACACTAGTGCACTGGTAGGTAAGGATCAGTTCACACCTGGGTCTGCGTTTCCTCCTGACAGAAACACAACCATCCTCTCTGTCTTGCACTTCACTGTATGTGTCCTCTGCAGACTCATGACCCTCACTCAACAGTAGGTGAGTGAGGAATGGCAGTTGAAGGTCCAGGTTGGTCGCTTTCTGGTAGGGATGAAGCATTACCAGAGTCGGGCCCTGTGCCTGGTGGAGGCTTTGGACACACCTTGTCCCTTTTTGGGGGTCACGAACGTATTCCCTCACTCTTTCATACAGGTACAGTGACCGCGTCAGGGACAATCCGCTGGGTGTAATAACAGGTGGCATCACTTGGCTCTGATAAGCATCCTGTATGTCCTTTATGGCCACTCCAGCCCTCAGCATGGTCACCTTGGTGGGGTTTGCGTCCGATGGCAAGGTCTTCATTTTCATGACACCAGGGTGTTTGCGGTCAAACCGGAATGTGTAGCAGCGGCCTAGGCCAGCCAGAGGAGTAAACCACTGGCCCAGAAAGGCATTCCAGTCATAGTAGTGCCAGTCCTGGTACAGCTGTGGCACACATGCGACGTCCTGGCCACACTGCCGGACACAGTCTGCTAGGTCGTCCATATCATCTACATGGTCCTGTCTTTGGTAGTACTTCTTGAACAGGCCAAAGTAGGAATCGGGTCTGAACTTTGTGTGCCCAGGTAGCATGAAGTTCAGCTGGATGGTGTCATGTTGTCCAGTGATGACCCACCAGGCCAGGTACCACATCATGGTGTTGTTCTTGTTCTGGCCCACACAGTTGTCGGCCTGAAGTGTTACACGCCTCTCTTCCAGTCCATGTAGGTGGAAGAAGGCATGCACCAAGCTGACCACCACCACAGCACCCTTGCCAGCCAGCTCTGCCTCGTCAATTAGGAAGAACACCTGGCGGGACAGCGGCTCACAACACACGCCAAACACCTGGACCTTGCGAGGTGTCCTGAAATAAAAAGTGCCCCTTTGCTATGAGCTGTAGGGCAGTGACACATGCTGGCAGTAGTCAAAGGAGTACTGCATCTGCCCTGGATTCCAAGTGACCCAGGATCTGGTCATGCTCCTTCTGTCTCTTCCTTCCCCATTCCTTCTCAGCCTCCTCAATGTTTGCATTGTAGGCATCATGAAATGCCTTTGCCTTAATGAGGTGCTGGGTGTATTTGTCATTTATTGTTTTACGCTGCTCATCAGAAAGGCTGTGCCTCAACGTGACCAACATCTGATCACACTTGTCACACAGATCGCTGCATGCAGGTTGGATCTTGATGTTGGAGCAGTGCTTGTGCCAGAGTGTAATAAATGACACATACTTCACCACACATGCACAGTTGGTAGGGTGGAGTCCACTCAATAGCACGGGGTAGGGTGGAGTGCATTAATAAGAGGGTGATCACTGTAAGGAAAAGCGGTAGGGCATAGCACAGGGGGTAGGGTGGAGTCCACTAATAGCACAGGAGGGTGGAAGAAAGGTCCACTCCATGGCTGACACTGATCACTGTAAGGAATAGCTGGGGGGGGGGGGGGGGGGGGGGGGGGGGGTTGGGTGGAGTCCACTCAATAGCACAGGGTAGGGTGGAGTCCACTCAATAGCACAGGGTAGGGTGGGGAGTCCATTCAACCACTCCATGGCTGACACGGCAATCACTGGAAGGAATAGCTGTATGGTCCACTCTACAGCTGCTTGCAAAGTTACATACATGTCTGTCTGCTTCTCAGCTGTCAGTGTCCACTGCTGTGAGGTTCTACCATATGGATCCACTCTACAGTCACTGCGCCACAGCATTTAGTATGCAGAGTCTGCATACCAACCATATGCAGATGAGTATCATTGAAGTGTTCATATGCAGACGTCTGCATATGAACACTTCAATGATACCTGTCTGCATATGGTTGATATGCAGACTCTGCACAGCTCTGCATACTAAATGCTGTGGCGCAGTGAGTTGTCTGCCTACTGTATGATCCACTCCGATGTCTGCCGTAGGGTCCACTCAGTAGGGTCCACTCAATACAGTATACATGTCTGCAGTAGAATACAGTACAATGTTGATGTCTGTCATAGGGTCCACACAACCTATTTGTATTGTCTACTATATGGTCCACTCCACACTTGTTGGTAGTTGTTCCACTGTGTTCTGAACACACCTATCTGTCTGCCATCTCTATAGCTGTTTACTGCACTCTGGATTCCACTGTGGAATCCATTCCACAGCTGTGCCTGGCCTTGTTGATAGTAATAGATATGAACTTTTTCCTCTGTCCTATTTTCTGCCATAGGGTCCATTACATACATGTAGCTGCCTGCCTTAGGTTTCGTTTGCTGTAGTGCTCATTCCACTGCTGTCTGCCGTAGGGTCCACTCCACAGTAGTTGCGTACTGCATGCAGTTACTCCACTGTCTGCTCCACAGCTATCTGCCGTACTCCACAGCTGTCCACATACTATGGGATCCACTACTCGTCTGGCTGCTCCACAGCTATCTGCCACCGATCGCTACCGCTCTCAAACTTCTTCGTCGGATTGATCTTATATCTTGTCGTCTTCGCACCGAAATCACACGCGCAAGTCAGCGTCTAAAACTTAAACCGAAATTTCAAAAGCGGTAGACAATTCAAATTACGTTACGGTTTATGAAATTTATGTACTTCGGTGAATGGAAGCGGTTCGCGTAGGTACAATGGCGCGATTCGAGCGGGAAACTTGAACCAACTTTGCACGGCTGTATCTCTGTAACGGATTGCACAAGAATTAACGAACAGAACAAATCGATAGCTATAGGACCCCTCTACCTATAGACCGAATTTGAAGCGATTTGATTACTCCTACAGAAAGTTATGGCGGGTTTGAACCCGGTGGGGTATCGAGCGTTGCAATACTGGCACAGAGCAAGTGCAAGACTCCAGAATGTAATTTGCCATAGAGAAATGGTGTGGTATGAAGTGTTGAGAATAGGAACTTGATAGCCGTTTACCGTTAGGAAGATATAGCGATTCAAACGAGACGCATTTTTAACGGGCAACTTTCGCGGAAACTGTCCCAAATGTTATAAAAATTCTTCGTGTTTGAATCATAACTTCCGAATGATTAACGCTATCAACTTCCTATTTTCAACACTTCATACCACACCATTTCTCAATGGTAAAATACATTTTGGGGCCTTGCACTTGCTCTGTGCAAGTATTGCAACGTCCAATGGGCTATTCCATTATTTAACCGTACACCCCCACAGATGACAATAATTGCAAACGTATACCCCCGGGACAATTTATAAAAACACCCCTGGACAAGCTTGTATTATACCTCTACCCCCCAGGGACAGACTTGTAAATGGCCCCTGGACGAGCTTCTGTTTTGCCCCACCCCCTGGACAATCTTCTATTATGCCTTCTAACCCCCCGGGACAGGGATTTAAATGACCACCCCCGGTGACATATTCCCTATACCCCTCTGGACACTTGTAGGGGTGTATAATTAAATAATGGAATAGCCCTATACCCCACCGGGTTCAAGCCTACTATAACTTTCGGTAGGAGTAATCAAATCGCTTCAAATTTGGTTTGTAAATAGAGAGGTCCCTACATGCACATTTTCCCGCTTGATATAGCGGGACACAATTTGCCGCGATAGGTACAGGAACCTCTCTACCCACAAACCAAATTTTAAAAGCGATTTGATTACAGGAGAACCGAAAGGTATTTGGCGGGTTTGAACCTATATAGTGGGGCATCACACATTGCAATACCCCAAAACGTATTTCACCATACAGAAATGGTGTAGTATGAAGTGTTGAGAATAAGAAGTCAATAGCCCTAACCGTTTGGAAGTTATAGTGATTCAAACGCAAGGAAATTTTGAGGGGCAATTTTGTCCCATATATATAAATATGTGTGCATACATGTAGTTGTATGTATGTGTTTTATGTACATGTATATAACCGTAGGCCAACACCAATAAAGTGCATTGCACACAAATTGTGAGTCGCTTAGCGTGCCTTCAGCAGGTTGATGGGGCTGATGTACTGCATCACAAACGCATCACACAAACATGATAAGCAAAGACACGTACCCTTCCAGCCCACCATCCAGGCCCGTAGCCAGACTTTTATCTGGGGAGGTGCTCATTAGCCATTATAGGGACCATGCATAATTTAGGGACTACACAAACGCAGCTAGGAGTCTGGGGGACGCTGTAAGCTCCCCCAGCGCTAACGCTTTTTTACTACATCACGCTCAAAACGCTACAAAAGAATTCACATAATATACTTTTAGGCACACCTCTTCAAAAAATGCTCCGTTTGTTTCCTCGTATGCACGGCTGCATCAATTGCATTACATATTTAGTTAACAATTGTTAATATACAAAAGTAACTCTTAATAATATTATATATTATTGTGTCACAAACGATAATACAATACACAATTGCACTGGCTCGATAACAGGTGAAGTGATTGCAGCTGTGCAGGTTTTTTTCTTCGAGGGACCGGGTAGGAAATTGTCAAGGCTACAGCAGCTAGCTGCAGCTCTTTTCCTCTCCCTTTCTGGCCCATTATTATTAAACGGATCGACCAGCTAGCCTTCAGTAATGCTGTTAAATTTACAAGTAAAACAGACAAGATACATGTACATGCATACCCGTTACCTGACGTTGGCAGCTTTCTGCGTGCAGGAACTGTTAGTATGTCACGATCAACGGAACCGAACGAACTAAGCCAAAATTGATATACGAAAGAGGTGCACGCGCAAGCAAAATGAAATAACTAGTTGATTAATAGCTGAAAATTAACATTAAACAAATGTTGTTGGTGACAATTAATTATGTACGCATTGTACGTACGTACGTACACGCGCATAGTGGCGGTGCGCGACTTTCAATTAACATAATTTAACATTAATAACTTATTCAAAGTGGCCGGACCTAATGACCAGCGGGGGGGTGCTTCAGCACCCAAAGCACCCTCTATGGCTACGGGCCTGCCATCACACAGGAACCCGCCAAAATTAGCCATCACGTGCAATGGCATACTCTAATTGGTGCACTTTTAAACTTGGTACAAAAATTTTAAATAGTAAATAATAACGATGACGTGTTTAACA
The DNA here is from genome assembly GCA_013339895.1 of Ephydatia muelleri. NCBI lineage: Eukaryota > Metazoa > Porifera > Demospongiae > Spongillida > Spongillidae > Ephydatia > Ephydatia muelleri. The sequence goes on along the minus strand of JABACO010000002.1, from coordinate 12,338,838 downwards.
GCACTAACCTATTAATATGACAAGTAAATTTCTTGATCGTACATAGACAGCCAGTACTAACAGATCATAGCAGAGGCAGCAGAAGAGTCTATGAAACTGGCTGTGGAACGTGTGAAGGCATGCCCTCACTATGCCACAACTGGAGAGGTAATGTAGATCGTATTTTCTTATAGTTATACAGATTGTTTGTATTACATTCCAATAGTGTGTAATCACTGATATTCCACTTCTAATGCGTACCATTCAACAGTACCTTGCCTGGCTGGAAGGTATACACATTTGTACTATGCCTAATGTGCAGGTATATGTATGCAAGTCATATTGTCTATTGCCGTACACGTTGAATTGTTGGGACAGCCCACTCTCTGGACCAAGTACAAAGAGTAGCACAAACAAGAGAGGTAGCCTGCACTTGCCCCAAGCTATTGACCGAGGTTTGCTTGTTTTTATTTCGTCACAATGACATATTGATACTACATTCTATTCTAACATAGGTCTCAACATAACTGAGGTTGCCCATGGCAACCAGACTACCATAAAGAAGTATGTGTGCGAAGATCATGGGATGGTCAATTTGGCTAAACAGATGAGGAAGATTTGTGCTGGTACAGTTCGCACCAAGGACAAGACATGGTTCACAGAACTCTCTGACAAGGGTATGCTCATTCCAAACACCATTAGTATCAAATATAGTTGTAAATCTTGTCATTTAGCAAGGAGCACCAATAATGGTGCATGAAAAACTGTGGAAGCAACTCTGATATGCTACGTGCAATGATAATGAACATCAGCAAACCCAATCCTCTGACACCGGGATGATTAAACGGACACAAATTAATTTTACATCGTACATCATATTCATTTCTCCTGACCCACAAATTTTAGTCTGGGTTGACCGGTAATTTATTGTTATTTTACTGGCACGTGATGACGCAAAACAAACAGTTCTATCTCCCTGAAGTCGATAGTGCGAAATTCGTTTCCAAGCGTACGGAGTTGATTCGATTACAGTACGATGTCACCGTACGCGGGGTAAATTGTATTGCACATCAGTTTAGCTTGCCTCCTGATGTTGACTCGGCAAAGTTCGACGAAGAACGCAAGCGGCTGAGCAGGCTGAGGCACCCCAACATCCTACAACACCTTGGGGTCCATAATGACAAAGCCAGCCATTATGTAGTGACCGAGGCATTAAACACTACTTTGGACAAGTACCTCGCCACGGTTACAGACGGCCCCATTTCAGTGAAGGTTTCCATCCTCCGCGATGTGAGTCGTGGACTACAGTATCTGCGCTCTCAAACACCGCCCATAGTACACCGCGAGCTCATTGCCCAAAACGTCCATCTTTCATTTGACATGAGAGCAAAGATAGCTGTCGTTGGCGTATCGGTGCCCTGTGACATCAAACAGATACAAAGTACTGATATTGCTGTTTACCTGCCACCTGAAGCGTTAACTGGTACTCAACAATGGAGTACAGTCTCGTGCGGATTCAGTGATATTGCTGTTTCCATGCCGCTTGAACCACTCGATGATACAAAATGGGATATCTACTCGTTTGGTGTTCTCTTGGCGTACACTGCGCTGCACAGGCTTCCTCCTTCCAAAACATCTCTTGTCAAATGGATGGATGAAATGGGGAAGACTCATCCTCTGTATAGCCTGGCCTGTAAATGTGTGAACGACTGCCCATCAGACAGGTTGCCCATTGAAGACTTGTGCCAAGAATTGGACACTCTGTGTGAAAGCTATCCAGTTAAAATCATTGATATCCTCCACGTACGTATTGGCATGTGTAGTATCTAATGTACTTGATTTCTGCTTCTGCTGTTACCACAGCCAGTGCAAAGTGCTGAATCGAAACACATTCATGTGCAGCAACAAGTTAGTATGTTACTGTTCGTTTAGTATTTCATTATATGGGCAGTTTCTGAGAAAATTGCCCCACGGATATATATTTATTCAGAAATTGTCCTATATACTACTAAATCATGAATTAATTGCCATCAGCATGATAATTATTCACACAGTAATAAAAGTGGTTGATCAGAACTTCATGTAAGACTGGCAATCACTTGTGAATAGCATGTAAAGTGGTACTGCTATTAATCTGCACACTATATTCAGTACATTGCTGCATGTCAGCAAGGTTATATAAGTCATATAGTCTCTTTTTGTACTAGTGTAATTACTAATGCCAATACAACTATAAATGCAGCAATAACTATTGAATATTATACTGTAAGCTGCGCAGGGATCACTTTTGGCCATCATATAGCTAGTGCTGGCAGCGCATTGTTGTACACTGCATATTTCAAATCATTTTTGGGTGGTGTCTATTTAAGATATCCTTTATTTCATAAATGGGCTACTTGTAGAGAGAAGGGATCCAAATTTGATGTTAGAGATGCAGAGAAAAGTGAATCCCGCATGACTGAGATTTTAGATCGCTGAGATCAAAACGTTTGTTGGTCAAATAATTTTCAATCTCAGATCGCATGCTCTTTTGTGTGACTTTCACAGTCACTGCCAGCTGTCTGTGGCCGTCAAATTATAATGGTCACGAATATCCAATGCTGGCTATGGCATGAGTGAAGCCCATTGATAGCTTTCATCAATATCTGCGTGGACATTTGGGAAGTGACTTCTGATGTTGCACTAGTCACTTAAGTGTTGCAAAGGAATTATTTACTGCCAATACAAATTGCCTTTTTTGATTCAATTGTGGTCTGCAGTACTAGCTCAGCCGTAGTGTTGATTAAGTGATTGTTTAATCTCTTGCAGTCCAAAATGGGGTTAAACCCAATAATAGCAAGCATTTGTATTTGGCTGTGGATAATTACATTTTTGTGCTACAACGCATGTACAGCTTTATGCGTACTTTATGTATGTCCACATGCTTATGACCCGTACACAGATCAGATACAACTTCAAGTAACTTAATACATGCAGGGTAACAGTTTTCATATATGCATGTACTCTACGCCCATGCTAGCATACAGTAGTTATACATTTTGGTGACAGTATTGATGCCGCACTTATTGTAAGAACTACATTTTTTACAGGACCAATCCAGCAGCTCCATTTCTGGTTGGTTTGGAGCAATCTCTTCTACTATTAGTGCCGTACCAGGCAAAGTGCTAAATGCAGTCAAGAGAGATACAGTGAATGGTACTTCAGTTGATAAAGATAACATTAGCTGCCAACCTACTATGGTAGAGGCCGAGGATGAGTGGATGAAGATTCATGTATCTTCTAAGGTACATTAGCATCTGTGATGAGCTGCATGAAATTCACTGTATTTGTACTATGCATATGTGTATCATAGTTGTGTCCTATGACAGGACCACCGATGTTGTAATGATAAATTGGGACTAAAATGAAGTAATAAAAATCAGCATAATATAATAAATTCTATAAAATGTTTTTTTCATTATTATCAGGTATATAAAATTACTTGTACAATGTATCTACAACATTATTAATACATATATTATAAACACATTACACACTATCAAACATATAGTCTAGATAGATTGGCCCTGGAATTGGCTCTGATCAGGGTCAATTTTAATCTGCCATAAATCATACAGATTAGTGGTTAAGGACTTGGGCTGCCCCAGTTGGGTGGCTAATCTTCATGCAAGTCTGGAGAGACAACGTTGAGCTTCTGGTCCCCAACTTCCATAGGACTCTACAACCAAAGGGATGCACACCCACCCTAGCTCTTCACATTTTGCATCGTTACTGTGGTGCTTCCTCTGTTCTGCCTGCATTGCTGCTGAATTTGGTGTCACACACGCTACTTGTAGGGTATTTGAATTAAGCAGGGATGTGACACAAAGATCAATTGCAGCATGCTTGCCCAACTCCCAATTAGGGATGAGGACATCGGCAGGACGCGTTTGTCGTGCTTCATGACCCAGACTGCTTCCAGCTTCAAGCTGTGCACCCAAGCATGCAAGTTGGCAGAACTCAAAAAGGGTGTCTCGTACTCTGTTGTGGCGGGAAACCACATCAGGGCCATTTTTACATGACAGAGCATGGTGACCAAATTGATCCAAAGAATGGGACATGCATTGGGGACAAAGCTGACCTTGACTGACAGGAAGGCCTAACCACCATTTAATGGCAACTTGAAACTCAGAGGGATCAAGATGAAGGTTGAGCCTTGGAGAGGGTGTGACAGAAAGCCAAGCTGATGAGTGAGGTGAGGAAATTGAAAGTAAACGAGCCCTATCCGGCAGTGAAGCATTAGCAAATAGCTTGGTAAATTGCTGGTCCTCCAACTTAGCAGATAACAGTTTTTGAGTTAGGTTAGAAGTAGTGATGGATGTAATGGTGAGCTCATCCGTAGTAGGTACAGATGCATTGAACAGGTCAATAGCATGCAGAAGATGTTTGCTTTGTGGAGAGCTACAGTCAGATGCAACTGCAGAAGCTATGTAAGCAGCAGGTGAATGAAGGGAAAGGCGACGAAGCCCAAGGCCTCCACGACTTAAGCTAAGTTGGGCTTGCTGCCAGGCTGCATCAGATGTGTCGACCATGGTGCACTCGGCAAAACAGTGGCGTACATCATTATCAAAGAGTGCAAGACCATCAACAATCAATGAGGGTGGAGTTGATCTAGCCAGGTGCACCAGACGACAGAAACTACCGCATAACCTCAAAAGGAGCAGTGCCACCTGGGGATCAACAGAGCCAACCTCCTCCAATTGCTTCAGTAGGTGCCGGGCCTCTGCACGCTTCTGGGCAACAAACTTGCCACAGAAAATAATGTCACCAATGGGGGCTCCAAGTATTTCAAAGTGAGGTGATGTAAACCTTATCATGTCTGATGGAAAAAGGCTTAGGTCACACGGACTGTACAATTTGCATTTGGCAATGTTGATGTGAAGGCCTAGTGGGGGACCCAGATCCTGTATGATGGAAAGAGCATGTGCAACTGCTTGTTTGGGTCCAGCAATAACGCCATCATCGATGTACCACTTGTGAAACAAAAGAGAAGAACAATCCTTGTCTTCAGCAATGGCAGAGACTAACTTTTGTAAGTCCAAGCAGAAGAGTAGATACCCCATGGGATCTCCTTGCTGTACCCCAGACTCAGAGCTAATAGTGCCCAGGGAGTGTAGCAGTGAAGGATGCTGACCGTAACACCAAAGCGTCCAAGGAAAGAGCTCTGGAAAATGGTGGAGGCATTCATCCAGGACAGCTTGCCAAGAAACCAAGTTAAAGGCATTGCGCGAGTCTATTTTGAGAACTGTGAAGTCAGTACTAAACCAATGTTCATCAACACAACAACGTAGACCATGAATTATCTTTTCAGAACCAGAGGGGCAGGCCACACCCATTTGGTGAGGAAAGAAGAAGTCTGCGGCTTTCTGCTTACTGACAATACAAAGGCACTTACCCGTTAATCTTCTCAAGCATTCTCCTATAGCAATAGGCCGGACATCAGGTGGACAGTCTGGTTTGTGTTTCTCAAGGGCAATGAGGCTGCCACCTGCTATGTATTTTGCCACCTGAGATGGTACCTGGCCTGAAGCAAGCAAGTTGACAATCTCTATAATAGAAGTGATTGGGAGTTGTAGGGGAACCTCAGCAGCATCTATTAAATGCTGAATGCGCAAGCCAGACGGACCACTTGCTGTATCCTTAGGGAATGAGTTAAGGACTGCCATGATGTTGAAGTTAGGAGGCAGGAGAGGTTTATTATAATTATAATAGTACCAATAATCACATTTACCACTGAGATATAAGTCATCGAGTCGCTTTTTTACCCATTGTATAGATCTCAGTATACACAAACAAACACTCCTTATGATCGAATATATAAAATGGATGATGATGATGTGTTATAATAGTGATGAAATATTCCAATGAAGCTATGCATAAAGTTGCAGCAGTCGTTAGTGCTTCAGTAATCCAATGTGATTTTGAAAACATTCTCGTCCATTGCCTGGTTTGCATATGGCACGAATGTAGTTAATTTTAGTGTTAGAACATCCAGGACAATAGTAAGAAGATTTCCTTTTGCACATTGTGCATACTAATTGCACTTGAGATGTCACTCCATCATATCGCTCCAATGACTTTATAGGGAGAGGTATATGGTGCTTTACAGCCTAAAATATGATTAAATGATCATAAAAAAATAATTCATTTGAATTAACTATACCTGGCCTGATGGATTACCATTGTCTTCATTTCGCATGGCCATTCCTTGACCTAAAAAGTTATTATGGATAAGCTGGTAGCCAAGTTTCCCAAGGTAAGTCTTCAAATCGTCAGGGGAGTTATGAACAGCTTCCATGTCAAACTTGTAGGCCAAATAAGAGTCTATTAGGCAAATACCAAAAATGGTGGTGAATACACGGTGCCACCACTTGTGTGTGTACCACTCCCTCTCCATTGCAAGGCTGCCTTGACGTAGATGATCATGAACATCTATGATCCCAAAGCAAGAATAAAACTCTTCTATCATTGATGGTCGCTGTATCTCTTTGTAGTATCTGGTAGTTTCCCATACTCCTCCAACTAGCTCTTTCTTGTGGCGAAGACGCTTACTTATAGATCCTGGATTTGTTGAGCCTACATTGGAGATAATTGTTTTGACCTTTCTGTCAGCCCAACCTAAGGCATAAAACGGCAAACCATGCTGTGATTGAGTTTGCAACAAACAATAGTTCCCTCTTGATGGCTTTCCTCCCTCTTCATCACCATTGGCCCATGATTTGAGGAAAGCTAATGGATATTCTTTATGGGCTGTTTTTATCATGCCCATGAAGAAGAATCCTCTTTCTCGAAGGGCTAACAGTGTCTTCACGGATGAAAAGGCGGAGTCAGCATGCACTACTCTTCCAGTGCCATAGTACTCTTTTGTCAATCGGAGTGTCACAGCTGTTCCCTCACCATATTCCTGTGAGAAATCCTTCCTTCTGTTTGCTTCCCTTCCTTCCATCATATCCAACTTCAAAATAATACCAGTTTCCCCGCATGCCAAGGCTTTCATTTCAGCCCCAACACCCTCTGGTTTACGTGCAATTTTGGTCTTATGTGGCATCCCCTCAGCAACATATTCTCCATCAGAACCCTTCCATGCGCTCATGCATTCATCCACTGTTAAGTGGCAGCCTGGAATTATGTTCTTTTGACGGGTTAGGTTGAAATCCTCAATGAAAGGCCGAATATCTTGCCATGGGTCCTGAAAAAAAGTTAATTGTAAAATTGGAAACACATTGATATAAAATATATGTACCACTTACATCATCAGCACCTACACCATCACGTGGGACAGTGAAACTGAAACAGTTTGTTATATCCTGAAACCGGTGCCTTGTCATTCCAAACCGACCACCAAAGTCTGCACCTGTATATACTGACCCAGGCTCATCTCCCACCTGCCAATAAACTGGAATTGGTCCCCTTTTTGGCTCACAGGTCATGGCTAGTCGCAATCCCAGATACTTGATAAATTCATCTTTACCAAGCGGAGGAAGGTTCTTCCTAGCCATATTCAGGTTGGTGCACATCAGCATATTGCTGAGCCCCTCATGGGATAAAAAAGGATGAAGTAGTCTGCATTGGTCTTTTGGTGTTGATCCACAAGGTTTGGCCAGTGAAAACGAGCATTGGAGTGATATCTTTGCCCAATCGATGGGTCAATAGACAAGGTTTCTAGCTTACACCATTGGCGACCATGAGGCAACAAAAGGGGATGACTTTCAGTAGAAGTACCACTCATTCCTACATCACAACCAGGGATTTCATCTCTGCAGATGCATGCATGCATGTGGGTGTATGTGTGTGCCGGTGTGTGTGTGCGTGTGTGTGTGTGTGTAATGAAAAAAGTGTGGCGTATGATATAATACAAGTATATATGGAACGTTCTATACGAAAATGGGTCTTGTGGATTTCATTTTATAACATAAACTTTAAATCGATATATCTTCCGTCATATTAACGCTATCGGGTTCCTATTTTTACCACAACATACCACACCATTACTATATGTGAAAACTCATTTTGGGGGGTACCGACGTTACAAGGTCCGATACCCCGTAGGGTTCAAAACGGCCACATCTTCAGGTAGGAGTGTCCAAATCGGTTCAAAATAGGTACCTATGTAGAAGGGTCCTACCGCTATTGATTTGTTCTGTTCGTTAATTTTTGCTTTATCCGTTATGGAGATACAAGTGTGCAAAGAAATTGCATATTTCCCGGGCGTTACGCGCCATTAACGTATTACGAGGACAATTTCTTTGCACACTTGTATCTCCATAACGGATAAAGCAAAAATTAACGAACAGAACAAATCAATAGCGGTAGACCCTTCTACATAGGTACCTATTTTGAACCGATTTGGACACTCCTACCTGAAGATGTGGCCATTTTGAACCCTACGGGGTATCGGACCTTGAAACGTCGGTACCCCGCATGTGTAAGACACCAAAATGGATTTTCGCATATAGTAATGGTGTGGTATGTTGTGTTAAAAATAGGAACCCGATAGCGGTAATATGACGGAAGATATATCGATTTAAATTTTATGTTATAAAATGAAATCCACAAGACCCATTTTCGTATAGAACGTTCCATATATAATTATAATTTATTATAATAATATGGGACAGTTTCCGCGAAAATTGCCCCACGGTTAAAATGTTATAAAAATGCGTCGCGTTTGAATCGCTATAACTTCCCAACGGATAACACTATCGACTTCCGATTTTCAACACTTCATACTACACCATTTCACTATGAAGTATTGAAATTAAGAAGTCGATAGCGTTATTCGTTGGGAAGTTATAGCGATTCAAACGCGACGCATTTTTATAACATTTTAACCGTGGGGCAATTTTCGCGGAAACTGTCCCATATTATTATTATTATATACAATGTATATGCATGCCTGTATTATATACATGTAGGTTTATTATCATGTAATGGACTAGATTAGCAAGACGTGCATTGACCTGCCGATTTGTGAACGAAAAACCAACCTTTGAGCGTTCACATCCTCGCTGCTACTGCTGCTCTCACTGTCACTGTCATTCGACGAATCACTATCAGTGCTGTTTTCGTCAACTATGTTATCCATCGCTGCATGCGCTGAGGAACTACAGGTACATCCTTCATTCTCTGCGACTACCTCTGTACCTAAGCAGGGTCGCTTAGCTTGACGCTTTCGAGTGGCAGATCGCTTCTGTGGAAGTACTGGTGCGTGGCCCTGGGTGTGGCAAATACCCTTAGTCGATGCCGTGGATACAGTTCCACAGCTCCATCTGACGGTGTACTTTCTATTTCTTGAGCTTCCAGAAACCTGCAATATTTCCCCTTCCTTGCCATACGTCGCTTTGAGTTTGCTCACAACTTTATTGCCAACGGCAAATGGCGGCTTCGCCATATTACGACTGTAACACCGGTTTTTGAGCAAGCCAAACCTGTTTTAACCGCGGCAGTATCGCTGATCTGCATGATCTTGAATCTAGTTAATCACAAAGCACCAATTGTATGTCATTCTTCTAAAAAGTGGTCACGATCCTTATTTAAGGATGGCCATCCTTAAATAAGGATTACGGGAGATTAAACATTAACGGGTGATTGATACATCTGCCACCATTTTTACCCTTCTATTGTTAAGTGCATTGATGCCATACAGTTAGTTCTAGGGTCATTACAGTTTGTGGTAGATCAAGTCGGGTTAGCAACAACTATATGCGGAAAATTGAGCCAAAGTGATCTTTTTTGCGGACTGATGATGATCTCATTGATGTGCCTTTGAATGTTACATGTATATTTGCAACCAATTGTTCTTACCTTGCATACAACGATTTGTGGCACGAAGCAGGAAAATGTGTTGAAGAAATTTTGTTTTCTAAGTTCTGCACAGTCAGAATAACAAACAAGCACTGTTTTTGGATAGCAGAAAAAGTGACCTGTAAGATAATACTAAAACTGAATCAATTGGATGAGGGTAACACACACTTGGTATGCATTAATAGATTAAAGTTTGAACAGTAGTATAGTTAGCAACTGGCTAACTAGGAAGATGTTATTCAAATGGATGAACCGATTTGATATTTAAACAGCAGTATTGAGATTAATGATTCATTGGAGTTAGGTGGGCCCACGACTACAAGTGCCTTTATTTGGCACTGAATGTATACATACATGGATCGTGTTGAAACATGCCCATCTCCGTAACCACGAATTTCTCCTTAAATGTATTCAGCATTTCAGGAAAGCAAAATAGATATGCGGAAGCTGTTGAAGTTGTATTGATTTTCAGAGACCTTATTTGCTGAAAGTTTGAATAACACTTTTCTGCCTTAAATCCTAGTGCATTCAAGGATTAAATACAAGACAATACAAGTTGGTCTGATAGCATTTCATATGTGTTTAATCTATGAAAGCTCACTGTAAATTTAGGCTGGCTGCCGAGCTGTATAGGCTTAGATATGCATGTACTGCTGAATGAAGCACATTATGATATGCAAAATGTATGCACAACTCAGAATTCAAAATTGTATCTCATATGTGACTTTTTTTACATTTCAAATGCAATTTACATTCACAGGCAGCGGAATCGAGTAATAATAATTATTCTGATGCACCAGATGGTAAAGCTGTGGTAGACAGAAAGTTGGCTGACACCGAAAGAGAATTGGATGCAATGAAACATAGCCTGAAGGAAGAACGTGAAAAATATACCAAGCAGATAGAAGCATTGAAAAAAGAAGTTGAAGCTCAGGTCAGTCATGTACAATGAATTTCAATACATCTGTATGGACAGGTGCCCATCAATGAGTGCAAGATCTACAGCTTTAGTAACTCTGTGTGCAATTTAGCTAATCATTCCTTGCAAGTTCAATAAATATGTTATGATTAATGATTAAGTAATGACCTCTATTCTCAAGTGAAACAGTAGCCTGCTATATTGATGATGATTTTTGCAACTCTTGCGTTTTTTAATTAGTTTTAATTCGTGTCCATTTCACTTCAGTGGAGGTGATGGGACCTAAAGTATGCATTTTTGAGCCACAGTTGTCAAGTTGATAAATTACATGTACAAAGACTTTGTAATGACATATTATCTTTTTGACCTCTCATTATTGGCATCAGTGACGAACAAAAAATATTTTTAAGATCTGATTTGAACTGTTCTTGATGAGCTCTATAATATCCCCCATTAAGCATGAAACTCATAATTGTGTCATCTTTTATAGTATGTTATAAAATTGTCTGGCCACGGAGGGGGGGGGGGGGGGGGGGGGGGAGGTGGCCTAAGCCCTGGGCCTTAGGCAAGCCTATAATTCAGTAAGTACTGTGGGCACACAATTTTCATGTGTTACCTGTGTCATAATTAAGAGGTACTGTACATGTTTGACAGAATCAACAAACAGGCAGCTCCTGGTTTGGAGCAATCTGTTCTGCTGTACCCTTCAGAAGTTCAAAGAAAGATGATGGTTCATCACTTGATAAAGACATGCCTCAAATTAGCTGCCAACCTCCTGGGTTAGGGGAGGATCAGTGGATGTCGAAGGTACACGATTGCCTATGATGAGCTGCATGATGATATTACTTTGTGTGTACTGCAATGCATATTACATGTTCGTGCACCTGCTCACGTAAAAGTGCAGGATCTATTATAGCAATGTTTTGATACATGTGTTGGTCATTTGGATCCTTTTAGCTTACAGTCTTATGATGGTCTGCATGATGCACTAGGTGTACCATATGTCCCACGTCCAGGACCATGTGATACATCTTCTCTGCTTACGTGACCATTCATGCAAGGAATTACACCGTAGTTTGACACAAAGTATGTTGAACAAACATGTTATTCATTCTATGTACATCCATGTATAGGTACTTAAACTTGAAGATCAAAGGACAAGGATGTTTGTTGGCTATTTTAAATCTTGAAAATGTACCAGAATGCATTACATGTAGTTGTGTCTTGTGTACAGGACCATCGATTTTGTATGTCTTTTCTTCTTATGTGAAGAGCTGTTCTGTAATACTAATAGTACCGGTTTTTCGCAAATGAAGACAAAGTAATTTAAATTACATGTATTTCATCAAATCAAATTTACCATGCTAAATGTACTTTTTTTTGCCAATGATATACATTTGTTTATACATAAACATTCATTAAACATCATTCAAAGGAGAAGAGGGTTTGAGGCAAAGTATTGAAAATGTTAGTGGTGAAAGTAAATTCAAAATTGTGACAAGGATGAAGTAATATTAATCACAAAAAATACACTTTTTTCTAGTGTGTACTCATGGTTCAAAAGGTATATTTATTCTCATTTCGATCAATAGATGGATTTCGTACAAATTCTGGCACTATCTTTTCGTGCTAGGTGATAACACAACAAGAACCACAGGGTCTCTGCGTCTCTTTCTCAGACTGAAATATTGGCCTCACGCGCGGAGTTACATAGTACACAAACAAAAAATCACTGCAAAGTGGTAGCCATACACTGTATGTTCTTGAATGTGTCTGATGAGCTCAGGCTTGTTCACAGTCTTTTTGATGAGGTCGTTGGTGTGGTCTCTCGACGTGCCCTTTTTTTGAAAGATCTCTAGTTCAACGTTGGCATGGGCACAATTTAGTGCAGTTCGTTCCAGTTTCACGCGGGTTCCACACTTAGGCCTGGATAACCGCTACAGCAGCCGGTTCGACCCAGGGCAATAGTGTAGCTACTTCTAGACATTAAAGAGCAACACCCACGTGATATTCTGTAGACCTATAATCGGTCCGATACCTTCCCTGACAGACTCCGGTCTCTGGTGCTTCAACGAAGTGAACGAACATACGAGCGCCATGGCGTGTAGGATTGTCAATCCCCAGACACAATCAACTGAACCAAAACTACCAAGCCTGGATACGAGGCACAGCTGGTTTTCTGTAAGTTTCTGCAAGAACCAAGCCAACTGAGAGCATAATATCTACTGTGGTCTCTGTTGGTACCAAATTAAGTCTAAATGTACATGTACACCCAGATCTGCTCTAAACAGCTCGTGTACTACTGATAACTCTAAGCAACAGCGAAATGAATCAACCAACAACACAACTACAACGTGCAAGTACAATTCCAATAAGAGTGCAAGAATAAGATTAATGCTAATTAACTGACGTCACTTAACACTTCCCTTCGTCAGTTACATAGTTGAGGGCATTCCTAGTAACATTGAACGGAACTTTTCCACTTTATCCTTTGCAAGATTCTTTGTGAGGCAGTCTGCTACCATCTCCTGAGTAGATTTATAAAGTTGTACTTTTCCGTTGGATATCACTTCACGCACATAGTGATACCGTACTGCTATGTGTTTGGATCGGTTACTTGTGACAGGATTCGATGCTATGTGTATACAGGGCTGATTATCCTCATATATTGTCACGGGTAATGCTTTCAATCCTGTTTCTTCCAACAATTGCTGTAAATACACGGCTTCCTTCACTGTTTCACATAAAGCCATGTATTCCGCCTCAGCAGTACTTAGCGCAACAACTGATTGTAGTTTGTCATTCCATGACACTGCTGCTCCATTAAGTATGAATGCATAACCAGTTGTAGATCTTGCTGTTGCAGAATCTCCTCCAAAATTTGCATCACTAAGTCCTATCAAGTTTTCACGCTCTTCTTCTCTAGCATTTCCATAGGTTAGTGACAGTCCTTTTGTTCCCTTTTAAATACCTCAATACATGTTTTGCTGCACTCCAGTGTAACTTGGAAGGTTGAGACATAACTCTAGCTAGTTGGCCCACAGCTGCTGCAATATCTGGTCTTGTGCATGTTACAAGATACATAAGGCCTCCAATCAATTCTTGAAACTTCGTAACATCATGCTGATCATGTGAAATATCCGGTTCTTCCTTGTTAACTGTGCTATTGGGAATTAGTGGAGTTGCTACTGGTTTGCAATTATGCATTGAGAACTTTTCCAAAAGATCTTCAATGTACTTTTCTTGATCCATAGAAATTACTTGATTGTTCAAGTTGTAGCAAATCCTCATTCCTAGACAATGCTGTATGCTACCCAAATCAGTCATCTTGAACTTCTTTGCAATGGACTTCTTGAAGTCGTGTAGCTTTCTTGGTTTTTACAAGCAATGATCAGATCATCTACCCACACTGCTACATAAATGGATTCTTCTTCTTCCTTTCAAAATGTAAAGGCAGGGATCAGAATAACATCGATTGAACTCGAAATCTACCACCCACTGATGTAACAGATCATTCCAACACTTTGAAGCTTGCTTTAGACCATAGAGAGATTTGTTCAACTTACAGACAAGCAATTCACCATTTTCACCTTTGTTATTCATTCCTTCTGGTACCGCCATATATATTTCTTCTTTCAGTATGGGATTCAGGAATGCTGTTTTCACATCCATTTGATGTAAAAACCATTTCCTTGCTGCACTTACAGCCAATAGTGTACGAATTGTTTCGTGATGGGTAACAGGTGCAAAAACCTCATCATAATCAATTCCTTTCTTTGAGAATAGCCTTTGACAACAAGCCTTGCTTTTCGTTTGGCAATAGTTCCATCAGCGTTGTACTTTGTCTTGAATACGACTTTGTTAGTGAGTGGCTTTCTATCTTTGAGAACAGAAGAAGCAGGTACCAAGGTCCACGTGTTATTCTCCACAAGTGATTGATACTCTTCATTTAAAGCCTTCTTCCATTCTTTAGATTGCGGTGATTCTAAGGCATCCCTCAAAGAAGTTGGATCACTTGGTAAATTAGCAGTGTAACATGCATCAAGGAAATAGGAACGTGAAAGTGATGATATGTCATCCCCATCATCACCAGTTGATTGATGATCTTCTCCTGAATTCACAACCTTTACATTCCCTCCAGCAAGGTCCACTAGCTTCAAACCACGTTTTAAAGCTTGCGATCTGGTCAGGATCAGTTCCCGTTTACCAACTGTATCATCTTGCCGATGCGCCACTTCTTGATTCTCTTCATTGTCAACTCTCTCTTCCTCTTGAGGCAGTTCAACTCTCTCTTCCTCTTGATTCTGCTCAACTCTCTCTTCCTCTTGAGGCTGTTCAACTCTCTCTTCCTCTTGAGGCTGTTCAACTCTCTCTTCCTCTTGATTTTGCTGATCACCTAGCTTTTCTCCCCTTCAAAATCATTACCTACACGAAGAGTGTTGAACTTTGTCCTTATGATGCTGTTTATCATAAAACTTCACATGCATGGATTCAATAATGCTGTTGGTACTTTGCATGTATATGAGATGTGTCTTGCTTTGCTCATGTTCGCCTACATAAATGCCAACACAGGCTTTGTTGTCCCACTTCTTACGCTGATCTTTAGGTGTGTTTACATATGCACGACTGCCAAATTTTCTCAATGTAGCCAAATTAGGCTTGTAACCATAAACACATTCGAATGGCATCGTGCCTGAGAGTGCTGAACTGAGACTTACATTTCTTAGCATTGTTGCATGCGTCACAGCTAAACCCCAGTACGATTTGGGAAGCTTTGCTGAGTGCAGCATTGTGCGAGCTGCATCAACTATGGTGTTCCAGAAACGTTCAGCTACACCATTCTGAGCTTGTGTGTGAGGTGCTGAGAAACGCTGATCTATCCCTAAAGAGCCACAGAAATTGCTGAAGTGCTTGTCACGATAGACTGTATCATTGTCACTTTGAAGTGTTGAACTCGTGCCAACTGTGACTTGCCAAACCCGCATATAATCAATGTATTGCTTGAAACAGTCTAAAACTTCAGATTTGGCTTTCATGAGGTATATCACACCGTACCTTGTTGCATCATCAATGAAGCACACAATGTAATGCATTCCTTTCAGCGAAGCATTTTCCATAGGGCCATTGATGTCCGTGTGTATCAACTGCCCAGGCTTAGTGTGACGCTCTCTTGCTTTCCAATTTACTGGTTGCCTCTTGCTCTTTGAAACTGCGCAGGAATCACAAAATGACAATTTACTATCAGTCATTTTAATTCCAAGTGTACAGTTTGGCAGTTTCAGTAGATCCTGTCTGTTCAGATGACCTAATCTCTCATGTAGCAGCTGCATGTCAACTGAGACCGTTTTATCTGTACTCATTGCGTTGAATGAGTGAAATATTTCAGGTACAAGCCACAACAACCCAAATTGACGCTTCAGGGGAATGACAGTGACAGTATGCGCATGCTTCAATCTAATTGACGAATATGCACCATGAATAAAGACGTTTCCAGTTGGCTTTCCACTTACATCCCTTGGTAGCTTCTCTGTGGACGGCAAATTGACTGAAGCATTCGGAATAAACAAAACATCCTTGAGAGTTATGTCATGCAGCTTTCCACAATGATTGCGAACTGAAATTTGTACTTCACCTATTCCTGCAGCTGATACAAGCTCCTTGTTTGCAACTTTCACCACTGGTTTCTTCTCTTTCTCTGTAAACATCTTCAATAAGGAAAACAGTTCTTTGGTTACACAGATATGCCTCGTACACCCACTGTCTACAATTTGATGTCTGAATCATTAAATGCCACTGCTGATGTTTGTTGCCAACCATTGAACATAATGAACGCATTATTCCCAACGTCTTGTTGTGCATTTCCTTTAGGAGCATTTATTGGACAGGTACGACTCATGTGCCCCTTTTGACCGCAACAATTCCTCTAAAGACACGTTGAGACGGATTTGACCCATAACTACCATAACGTTGACCGTTGTGATTACCTTTGCCTTTCACAACAGAAGAAGCCTCAGAACCACTAGATGAACCCTTTTCTTCAGATTTCGTGCTCATTTCAAATAGACGCAAATGCTCAAAGAACTCATGGATGGAGTTAGCCTTGGGTCTGAAAATTGCTTCACAATGATTGGTCCATACTTTGCTGGCAATTGTTTGCAAATGTGTGCAATCACCAATGACTCAGAAGGAATGCAATCACTCAGAAGGAATGCAATCACTACCAGTGGCAACCATACCTCCCAGAAATAGCTTCGTAAAAACTATCTAAATTCCCATACGCCACCCACTGCAGAGACAAAACTTCCACACTAAGTGCAACCACTCGTTCTTCTCTCTTACTTGCAAAGCGATTCTTGAGGGCAAGCCAAGCCGCTCTGCCATTTCCTCTTGGAACATGACGCACTTCTCAAAGCGCTTTTCCAGTACAAGAAACGGCTAATTTAGCAAACACCTTTGCTGAATTTTCTACACTACGCTGACTCGCTTCTTCACGTAGGTCCAGAACGCTTTCCAGTCCATCCAAGGCAAAAAGGTTCTCTATTTGAAAACTCCACTGCTCATACTTGTCACCCGTTTCATCTTCTCCGTCAAACTCAAAAGTTCTTTAGTTGATCCATGATTCGTATTACCTAACAAAGCTCTGGACCCATAACCTGTTAACGCTACGCAGCCGACAAGGCAACTACTGATAACTCTAAGCAACAGCGAAATGAATCAACCAACAACACAAATACAACGTGCAAGTACAATTCCAATAAGAGTGCACAAAACTAATTAACTGACGTCACTTAACACCTTAGCTTATTTAAAGACTATAAAATTGAGCTTTTAAAACTAGTTATACCCGTTTGTTCAATATGATAATTGGTTACAATTTCTATTGATTTTGGAGGGTTTTGATAAACTTACCATCATGTAAATTTGTCTACATCACTATCTACATAATTTGCCTATAGTTGATACATAATAAATATTTAATAACTGTTTCAAAACATTATTGTGAACACTGGTATTATTTTCGTGACAGGTGACAGAAGGGTACATTATGAATAATAAATGGAGAGAGCATGAGCAAAGGAAGGGGGTGGATTCGGCACCTCCCATCTGAACCACAGAAACTTTCAAGTGCACCAAAAGTTACATACACTGTACATGCACATGCTAGCTTAATGTAAGCCTAGTAAATACCTTCAGTAAGATATTTTATCTACAAGGGAATGGCCTTACTGATCTCTTCGTGGCACTATTGTCATGCCTTGTTGCAATTAGCACGTGTCCAGATTAATGTTGTAATAACCATGGATACCTCAAATCCACAGGTATAACGTTAACACATAGATCGAACTCAATTGATGTGTTCAAACCGTTGCACCTGCCTGTTTCAATGCTGTGCGTATTTCAGTTTTTATCATGTCAGGTATATTTTAACCCACTAATAGGAACCCTAAAATGATAAAGCAACCCTCATTATGCCCTTCTGTTCAATGTCTGTTGAGTGTATTGATGCCATAATTATATGGTCATTTGAAAGTCCATTCATACACTTATTGAAGTTTGTACAGTAGCGGTCATAAATAAGTTTACGTACTTGATTAGGCCGTAGTACGGTATAACTGTAAACGTAACGTACATAGCAATAGGCGTGCCGTGCAACTCCCGTGTTTAATATAATAACGCCGTACATACACTGTACTAGCTAATAAGCCCCTACCGTGTACGCGTAACGTACTAGCTTTAGCCCGTTCCCAGCGAATGACGCCAAACGGCGCGTACGAATTTACCTAACAAAGTATCCCTTCCGTAAGTCATTTACCTTGATGTATTTGCTAATTACATGTAGATACGCATGTACGGCAGTACTCGTACCGTACGACTGTAATAGCGTACCGAACGTACGGCAGACCGTACTACAGCCACGGCATAATCAAATACGTAAACTTATTTATGACCGCTACTGTACATGTAGTTGACCATTTTAATGTCACACTCGTTAATGGGTTAAAGAAAAATGATATAAGACAGGACACAAATATAGAAAGCAGCAGACGATTAAGGATGGGGTTTTAATTTCAAAAGGATGTAATGAGTAATGATTAATCAAAGTCAGGTATGTTGAATGAAACATATTTTTAATTCTTTATACATTCTTAGGTACATACACTTGAAGATCAGCTGAAATTTAAAGAGCAGCAGGTTTGTTGGGTATTTTTAATATTGAGAGTGCATGTGAAATCAGACATGTGGAGCAGATACATGTAGGTATGAATGTAAGGTTCGATAATTGTACAAATTGAATAATAGTTGCAACCTTCCTATTCTACAGTGCTCATATATGAATGATTTTCAGAACACCAGTTTCAGAGTTACCTTGTGGGTCTTGTACATGTACATCTAGTGGGCTGGATTAAAGACTTTTGCCAGCCCAAGACAGTGGGCTGTCACTGATTTAATATAAACATAGTGCAATTAACCAATTGGTTAACGTTATCCATTTATTCAGCTTGTAGTCCCTATTGGGCTATCAAGAACTCATTTTGTTTCTGTTTAGCTTCTGTTCAGGCTGTCACATAACACATGCACATGCTAACCTAAATGTAAGCCTAGTAAATAGCTTCAGTAATGTAATGATATGTGTTCTTCAAAGTAACACTGACCCCAAATTGTATTTTTCTTTGTGTTCTATTATTTATGCCTCGTTGTGAATAACACATGTGTGTTGGGATTTATGATGTAATAGTAATAGAGTTCGAGCCACCTTCAATCCTTGGAAATACTGTGTCGTTATAAGTTAAAATATGAACATGCAAGTGAAATAAATACACGTGCTATGCTGTTAACTTTATCTCTTGGGACCAGTGTATAGGGTGAATTATTTCTATGCTTCAATAAATACAATTCACTAATTTGGATTTTTTTTTGCGACATTTGCTGTTACAAGGTATAATATGCGTATGGGTAAAATTAGATTTGAGTTTGTTATATGTGCAATCGGATGATAGATTGTGAGCAAATTTAGGATACAGGGAAAGGCAAACAAGCTACATGTACATGTACATGTATAGCGTTAGTAGTATATTAAAGCCCTAAAAAGCTTAATTAATGTGTGATTTCTGTACTGTTTTTATTCCTACGCATCTAAGTATATTGGCATGTGTACTTTAATTTGATAATGGTTATAGCTACAGTCCTCTGTTACATAATGTGTTATCATTTCCATGACAAGGACCTAATGCATGTTTTTTTCAAGATTCCAATTTTTTTTTACATTGTAGACATCTACTACACATTGCCTCTTATGCACTGAGAATCGAAATATCTGTCATGGAACTGTAAAGCTCTGAGTTTATAATTAGAGATACTTTTCAATGCAAGTGTTACATTTCTATTCTATGTACTGGAAATTTTATAATGTATGCGCTTGGTCCTTTTTCGCAGAAAAGATCCCATAGTTGTCTGACTTCTGCAGTACCGTACTTTGGATTGTTTTAGTGGTATATGAGCCCATTTCTTTTGCACCTACATAATGTTCCACCTATCCTCCTCACAACAAAATGGATCTACACAAATTCAGCATGTGCATATATGTATTTGTTTTATAATTTGGTTTACATGTACATGGATGTCATCACGTGTCTATATGAACTACATGTAGATGGCAGTTTATAAAGAAGACTTTGACAATGAGAGAAAAGATCGGATTATGTGCAAGGCTACTTTGGCTAAGTGTAAAGAGGAGCTTCAGAACAAGGGAGAAGAACTTGCTAGGGAAACACAACAACTTAGGAACAGTGAAGTGCTGGTTAGGGAATTACAGAGTAGACTAGCACAATATTACACTGAACGCCAAGTCAAACAGCTTCATGACGATTATAGAGCGCAGCTACTATGTAAAGAAATGGAACTTGCAATTGTTAAGTCGGAGTGTCAGTCAGTTAATGGCAAACTTGTTTCCATAGAGGAAGCTATGATGCACAATAAGAAATTGCAAACTTCTGAACTGCGTAAAGTGCAAGAAGAACTGGAGGCAGCCAAGGAGGAGATAGCAGTGAAGGTGGCCCAGGTGAAGCAGTACCAGAAACAGGTGGAAGCTTACAAACAGGTTTGTCTACTTAGTATTGATCTTTACTGTGCACTGTTGGAGTCTTTAGCAATGCCATGCTCATTTAAGGCACAACCAAAGAATCAATACGAACAGCTGTACAATGAGGAGAAGCAAGCAAATGCATGTCTGATGGAAGAAATCAATCAAGTTAGGAAAACTATTTCGCAGGCTACACAGGCATCATCATCTGGAAGAGAGGTAAGCTGCAACATGTATCTGATTATAGTGATGCATAATGTAATATTATAGATGTTGCATATTTTTTGCAAAGACTAATGTTCGCTCTGTACAGATGTGTTGTGCAATTTCTCATGCATGAAATATTGCAATAAAATTAAATTAAAGTACTTAAATCAAAAGCAAGTCTCGGATTCATTGCATGCATGTACATGTGCAGAGCTAGACCACATTATAAAAAGTGACTTGATTATATTGGAATTTGGTGAGAGCATGAAAGGAATTGTAAATGTTGTATACATGGATGGAGCTTTGTCCATGCACTTTCACTATTTGCCAGTTGGAAAATTAATTTTACAATGCATAATAGAAAGCACATCATTCATAATGTCAGCTGTCATTGAACCTTCCAATATGCAATATACAAAGGAGTGTGGTTGCAAAAGTGAAACCTCATTCAGCTGTGATTATGCTTCGGGATGTATGTATTAAACGTTAGTAATTTGCAATCTGAATTCAATTGGAGGATAACAAGGGAATCCCGGGAGAAAAAAACGGCGTTATCGCGCGTTATCGCGCGTGAAAAACGGCCATAACAACGCCAAATTACGCGGTCTTCAAAACGCTGTATCTTCTTGATTGTGCAATATAGTGGAGCTGCATTTTGCACATTTACAAAGCGGTCCTGTGTCTGTAGAAGTCCAAAGATGGTTTAGTTTGCGATGCATCGTTCGGAAGATATTCACAATCAACTTAGAGCAAGATTTCGCGGGCTTCAAGTACAAAACCCCGCGAAATCAAGCCCTTTACTTGAATGTGAATATCTTCGGAACGATGCATCGCAAACTAAACCATCTTTGGACTTCTACAGACACAGGACCGCTTTGTAAATGTGCAAAATGCAGCTCCACTATATTGCACAATCAAGAAGATACAGCGTTTTGAAGACCGCGTAATTTGGCGTTGTTATGGCCGTTTTTCACGCGCGATAACGCCGTTTTTTTCTCCCGGGCATGTCACATGATACAAAGAAAAGACTCATTCTACTTTTTTTAAATTCATGTTAACAATTATATGCATTAACATATCTTAAATCAACTGTGAGCTATTTGCATATTTACGATGGGAACCTCTACTTTCCCCTATAGGGTACCTCAGATCTCAAACCATTATCTCAGTCACATCTTGAATCCTCTGCTTCAAAAGGTCCTTTGCAATCAAATTGACTCATGCACCCACATTATCATTATCTCTATCCAAAATAGCCACCGTCCATTCTCACATCTCTCATGGTTGTGATGACAGCCTTCCCCCTCCAGTTATGCTTCCAAAAGCACACCACCTTATTGACTATTTCCCCCAAGACAGTAGACCAACACCATATCCAGTAGAGGCCAGCCAGTACCAGGCGGGTGGAATGGCATCATTGGTGGACATACCTTTTGATCCCAACCTGCAGTGTCCCATTTGTCAGAGAAAGTTTAGGAAGGGAGAGATACAACTGTACAGACAACATGTGGAGTTGTGCAAAAACAATCCAGATTGATATTTGCATGTACACATGTAGGCTGTGTTTGACTACAAATATGCATACAACTGTTAGTAATTATACTTTATGTGTGTTGTATATGATATGTAATTCAGCTGTTGCCTCATCTTGCCAGTAAGATGTGTGATGATACAATGTATAATAGATTAGGGAATGGATTTGTTCATACATGTATTTATACGAATGATGGAGGAGAAGAAGCACAGCATTGATGAGGAATGGCTTGCTGTGATAAGTAGAGCCAAAGGAACTCTTCCTGATTCAAAACGGTCAACTCCTGCACTAATAGTTTTAAACCATCTGGTACAATTTTGGTTGCGAAACATTTACAAGGTTTGCCAACTGTGTAAGTTTCTGGATATATGGTTTATATATGTACAGTGTTGTTAGGTACACACGCACACACACACACACACACACACACACACACACACACACACACGCGCACGATCAAATTTGTTTAAAACCAACTATTACTGAAACATCTGAAATACTCAAGAAACCTCACTCGTACCAACCAGGACGACTAACTAAGCTGCTGAAAATAACAAAAATGGCTGCTTTTAAGATTCTAAATATGTTCTGTCTTATTTAGATAAGTGCATGCATCTTGTGTCACAAGTTAAAAGCATCCACACATTGCGCATCCATCAATTTGCGGGCATTACAGCAAAAATGGGAAAGAATTTTGTCATTAGTGATGCTGTTGTAGGGGGAAAAAAAAAGAATCAGAATTGTTTTGGAAGTGTTGCACAAGTCATCAGAGCAGGTCACCAGTGTCGGATTCATGTAGAGTGGTTGGATGGCACAACCACAGATGAAACAGTTTGCGGGCATTGATAAAGAATATGGTGACTCTAACAGTTGCATATGAAACTACCGCACATGATATAAATTTTCTTCGAGAACTTTCGTGCAATTGATGTCCACGATCACTTGCGCCAACGTTCGCTAGCAACGGAACGTGAATGGTACACTCGCAGTTGGTGGCATCATATGTTTGGAACCATTTTTTGGGATCTGCTTTGTTGATGCCGATATGGCCTACAAATATGAGTTTGTGCAGGCTTTTTCAGATCCCAAACATGTTGGTAGCTTTACTGCATTCATTGGCAAACTGGGTCACCAGCTGATTTTCAATGAATTCCTAGAAGATGGGCCAACAGTTTGCCGACATTCAAATGAATTGGAAGTCATTGATATAATTTCTATTCCTAGATGTACATGTGTGTAAATGGATTATTTTTCTCTAGGCCTAATTAATTATGTAAATTGAATCATTTACCAATGTACCGGATGAAAATTTTATGTGTAACTAAAGTACACAGCATGCCATTTGAAATGCTCCTACTGCTGTGTTAGTTGCAGTAATATTTGCTGCAACACAGTGATGGTATTCAATAATCCGAGATGAGAAAGGGTTAACCAACTTCTGTTTACAAAGTATGTATATTACTATTGATTATTGATTTCATATCCATGTTTAACACTTTACAAATAACCACATAAATTTATGTATTAAAATTATTTCAAAACTAGCATCTCGCCTTTCAGTCCAGGCTAATTCCACCGTATCTACCACTCTTGATTAGAACTTACCCCTTGCTCGCTCAAATGCCAGAGCATTTCTTGCAAGGGCAGACCTCCGTGCTAAAATCTACTTAGTCTGTTGACTCATATACACCATACTCTATAGTTTATCATATCTATGTGTAATGTATTATATCTTGCTAACTGTTAAAATATTGTATTATTCATATTCAATAATGAAATGTAAATCATTAAATGTGATTGGTTATTTGATTTGAGGAAAGAGCATAAACTCACAGTGCCAAGTAGGATTGGGTGTGGCTAGGACAAACATCCTGAATGCTCATTTTGCTCTTCATGTAAATGCAAACATTTATAGTTGTCACTCATCATTTATAATCCACAATGTATGCATAAATCAGAGTACAATTATAGGGCAGTTGTTAAAATGTGTTCCCCAAAAATAGAGCACATATGGGTGTGACGTTAAAGCAAAAAAAGAAATTGATTCACTTTCTTAACTAATTTTCAGCAATTTTTTACAAAAAACTCATTCTGCTACAGTAAATATCGGAAAATAAATGAATTGTTAGAGTGCTTTCTTCTTTAACTAGTATGTATCCACTAAGATTGGAGAACACAATAAAATATGAAGTTGGAAAATACATTGAATTAATTTTGAAGTTGAGTGTAGTGGTCCTAGGACCCACTAATGGTCTAGATCTAGGACCAATGCCTGGATATTAAAGGTTATTTACTTAGTGTGGGAAAAAGAAGCACATGTGCTACGTTTGATGCAAGATACAACTCTCAGCCATTTTTAATGCACTCTATACACAGCCTTTCCCCATTTAGTTTGTATAAGCCGTGTACATTGGCCCATATATCCCTTACTCTCATTTACTGAATCCAAATCAAGGGGCTAACTATTGCCTTGGTGAGGACATGACCCATGC
Organism: Ephydatia muelleri; assembly: GCA_013339895.1. Classification (NCBI taxonomy): domain Eukaryota; kingdom Metazoa; phylum Porifera; class Demospongiae; order Spongillida; family Spongillidae; genus Ephydatia; species Ephydatia muelleri. The sequence goes on along the minus strand of JABACO010000002.1, from coordinate 12,313,783 downwards.
AGCATGAATTTTGGGCACCCCTTAGTAGAATTGGCAGGGTTTGAAATACCGGCTGTTTTTTCATCATGCAGGTAGCCCAATACTTATATCTGCACTTGCTGCACGTGAACATCCTAGAACGTTTTGGCTTGGTTAAAATGTACTGATATGCACACATGTAAAGCACAAGTGAGTACATACCAGAGTGCTGTCTGTTCACTCTAAAGTTACTCGCGAGTGTATCGTTCACACATAGCAACTTTTATACACACACACACACACACACACACACATACACACACACACATACACACACATACACACACACATACACACACACACACATACACACACATACACACACATACACACACATATACACACACACACACACACACTCAATTGCTCACAACTTGCATGTTATGGCAACTCAAAGGTGGATCACAGGAGAATATCACACAAGTGCACAGATGATGATACCTCCTCACACATGCATCATATACAATATCACATGGCTTCCCACAACAGAACACTTACCATCCTCATATCCACAATAGTCCCACACACACACTCCTCAGTGGACATCGACTTGTGTTGTGTAGCCTGACTTGGTGAACACTGAAAGTGTTCACACAGTGTGGTTGGTGGATCCCATGCCCTACACTGACACAGCATCAAATTCATCTCTGGAGGGGGAGGGGGGGAGAATAGGATGACATCAGACAAGAGATAGCACACAATGATGACAGTTGCACATACAACCCACATTGCTCATCAATGTCACACACACACCACATACAACATCACACAGCCTCCCCAAAGTGAAGTAGAACAAGTGAAGAAGTTCGCAAGTAACTTTAGGTTATTTTAACTTCCAAACAACACAGAAATCCTACCACTACGTGTAGCACACTAATAGTGAATAGGTCATTGCATTAACTTTAATTACAGTACCTTACATAATGAAATTAATGAAGGGGAATAATGTACGTAAATCAAGGTGATATATCAACTGTCTTTCAGAACAATCATTACCCTTTACATGCACTTGACTTACGTCATAGCAAAGCCACATCCATATTGAGCCCAAATGTTGCATGTGATCAGATCCAGTAAAAAATCTGAGCCCCTTTCCTCGTCATCTGTTAATGATAAACGTCGCTGTGGGCACGGGTTTCGTCATGTTCCGTCCTAATGATGACTCCAAAATCACACTGCAGCGTTGAAGTGCGTTTCGCACCAACTGGTCGGACTGCGAACGTTTGTTGTTGTAGTAGGGTGTGTAACCTCCCCTGCATAATGAAAATCGATTTTTTTCGAATACTTTAACACTAATCGGGGTTTTGTGGATCTGAAAATCGATTTATCCAAATAGTTAAAAATAATAATAATAATAATTTTCATCGCAATGGTATCTTACAGTACAATATGGTCTTGCGCATTGTGAATGTATGATTCAGCGGTACTCACAACATCCTCATCGCATGATTATGCCATTGGGGGCATAATAAACTGTTAGTCATCTACTTTTTGTGGACCGATCCATGTAAGAGGAGAATCCAAAAAGATGGTTTGAGGATGTGCAATAAGAGAGTTAAATTACAGCATGGGCAAGGGTGGTACATGATCAGATGAGCTGGCAGATGCTATGAAAGCGGCGGGCATGAAGCAAGAACGCAGATCAACGCAGGCATCCTCTACTAGTTTCAAGTTCGGCTGTGAATTTCTCACACTCTCCAACCCTCACTTTGGAGCATGCATGTTCCTGCATTATTGAGCGACGCTGAAAAGAACTAGGCCATCTGACCATACATGTATATTCCCACGAGTGCTTTTCTCAGCTAAATCCTTCCTCCCTAACTTAGATCAGTGTTTGTTTACAGTGCAGTGTATTTAATTTACATAAGAGATGGAATTGGTGCATCAGTATGCAGACGAATCGCGACCTCAAGATAAGGTTGGAGCGACCAATCAGCTTGAAATTATAGGACAATTATAGGACGATATTTTAAAATGTACCACAATGCATAATCCATGCAGCGCTTAGTACATCATGCACATAGTACATCATGCAGCTCATCATAGGCAATGGTGCACCTTTGCTAGACGATGTCTCCATCCTCCCTTAACACAAGTACAGCAGGTTGGCAGCTGGAGGCATGTAGATGAGAGCGCCAGGAGCTGTGGAAAGGATGTTTTCGTCCACACTGTTACCAAAGTCGGCTACCTTTGCTCTCCAATCATCTGTGGGAAGATGTTGGTCACCGTCGATGATGGGCGCGCAGGAATGTAACTCTGTGGATAGGTCATTAAGAACGATCGCGAGGGAATGCTAGGAATCGATTCTAAACACGACTCCAGATTCTGTTCCATCCTTTCCACGACAAGGTGGAGGTCGTAGTTTTCTGCGTCATTCCCGTATTCGACTCCAATAAACTGTGATGACGAAGCTTGCTGTGTAAACGCATTATTTACCAAACCTTGCGAAGAGTGACTTTGTCCGTTCACTGCATGAGTACGGCCTCTTACGTCCCTCGGCCCATCATCATGCAGTACACGGTGCTCCGTTGTAAGAAATTCTGTGCACTATGCCGAATGCTCTGGCAAAACATTTGCAGTTGGTCGCTCCAACCTTATCTTGAGGTCGCGATTCGTCTGCATACTGATGCACCAATTCCATCTCTTATGTAAATTAAATACACTGTACTGTAAACAAACACTGATCTAAGCTAGTGAGGAAGGATTTAGCAGAGAAAAGCACTCGTGGGAATATACATGTATGGTCAGATGGCCTAGTTCTTTTCAGCGTCGCTCAATAATGCAGGAACATGCATGTTCCAAAGTGAGGGTTGGAGAGTGTGAAAAATTCACAGCCGAACTTGAAACTAGTAGAGGATGCCTGCGTTGGTCTGCGTTCTTGCTTCATGCCCAAGCTAGCCGCTTTCATAGCATCTGCCAGCTCATCTGATCATGTACCACCTTGCCCATGCTGTAATATAGCTCTCTTAGTACACAGTCTAAACCATCTCTTTGGATTCTCCTCTCAGTTACATGGATCTCGGTCCACAAAAAGTAGATGACTAACAGTTTATTATGCCACCAATGGCAGAATCATGCGATGAGGACGTTGTGAGTACCGCGGAATCATACATTCACAATGCGCAAGACCATATTGTACTGTAAGATACCATTGCGATGAAAATTATTAGTAAACTAATCAAATTAATGAAGAATCCTAAGGAGAGTGTTACGTTTACAATCTTGTTAATATATCTTTTAGAAAAGAAAAAAAAGTACATGCATGTTGTCCACCTCCCCTTCGAGGGGGGCAGGCTTGATCTCCAGTCACCTCCAAGCAGGGAGATGATTATGTCTATGGGAAGCCTAATGAGGGGCACGATATATGCCTAATGAGGGGCACGATATATGCCTAATGAGGGGCACGATATATGCCTAATGAGGGGCACGATATATGCCTAATGAGGGGCACGATATATGCCTAATGAGGGGCACGATATATGCCTAATGAGGGGCACGATATATGCCTAATGAGGAGCACGATATATGCCTAATGAGGGGCACGATATATGCCTAATGAGGGGCACGATATATGCCTAATGAGGGGCACGATGTATGCCTAATGAGGGGCACGATATATGCCTAATGAGGGGCACGATATATGCCTAATGAGGGGCACGATATATGCCTAATGAGGGGCACGATATATGCCTAATGAGGGGCACGATATATGCCTAATGAGGGGCACGATATATGCCTAATGAGGGGCACGATATATGCCTAATGAGGAGCACGATATATGCCTAATGAGGGGCACGATATATGCGCATGCCTTGCCAGCCTGGTTTTCAGTAGTTTCTTCAGCTGGATTAGGCTTCACCTGCACTGATCCTGATGAGTCTCAGTCTGACCTGAGTTGGTGGTTGGGTGCCAATCATATATGTCACATCCGGCCCTCTAGTGTGAAATCTATGGCTCACGTGACGCGTTTCCGATCTCACCATATAATCTCACCACTTCATACCACACCATTTCTCTATGGTAAAATACATTCTGGAGTCTTGCACTTGCTCCGTGCCAGTATTGCAACGCTCGATGCCCCACCGGGTTCAAACCCGCCATAACGTTCTGTAGGAGTAATCAAAGCGCTTCAAATTCGGTCTGTAAGTAGAGAGGTCCTATACCTAATCGATTTGTTCTGTTCGTTAATTTTTGTGCAATCCGTTACAGAGACACAGCCGTGCAAAGTTGGTTCAAGTTTCCCGCTCGAATCGCGCCATTGTACCTACGTGAACCGCTTCCATTCACCGAGCACATGAAATTCATAAAACCGTAACGTAATAGCCATGGAGTGGAACCTTTTTTGAGTGGACTCCACCCTACCCTGTGCTATTGAGTGGACTCCACCCTACCCCCCCCCCCCCCCCCCCCCCCCCCACCCCCCCACAGCTATTCCTTACAGTGTCAGCCATGGAGTGGACCTTTCTTCCACCCTCCTGTGCTATTGAGTATACTCCACCCTACCCCCTGTGCTATTGAGTGGACTCCACCCTACCCCTTACAGCGAACAGCGTCAGCCATAGAGTGGAACCCTCTTATTAATGCACTCCTCCCTACCCCGTGCTATTGAGTGGACTCCACCCTACCAACTGTGCACGTGTGGTGAAGTACGGGTCATTTATTACACTCTGGCACAAGCAATTCTCCAACATCAAGATCCAACCGCACGCAGCGATCTGTGTGACAAGTGTGATCAGATGTTGGTCACGTTGAGGCACAGCTATTCTGACGAGCAGCGTAAAACAATAAATGACAAATACACCCAGCACCTCATTAAGGCAAAGGATGCCTACAATGCAAACATTGAGGAGGCTGAGAAGGAATGGGGAAGGAAGAGACAGAAGGAGCATGAACAGATCCTGGGTCACTTGGAATCCAGGGCCCTGATGTCTCCCTTCACCTCACACGCCCACCTGGACATGCAGATGCAGTACTCCTTTGACTACTGCCAGCATGTGTCACTGCCCTACAGCTCACAGCAAAGGGGCACTTTTTATTTCAGGACACCTCGCAAGGTCCAGGTGTTTGGTGTGTGTTGTGAGCCGCTGTCCCGCCAGGTGTTCTTCCTAATTGATGAGGCAGAGCAGGCTGGCAAGGGTGCTGTGGTGGTGGTCCGCTGGTGCATGCCTTCTTTCACCTACATGGACTGGAAGAGAGGCGTGTAACACTTCAGGCCAACAACTGTGTGGGCCAGAACAAGAACACCACCATGATGTGATACCTGGCCTGGTGGGTCATCACTGGACAACATGACACCATCCAGCTGAACTTCATGCTACCTGGGCACACAAAGTTCAGACCCAATTTCTACTTTGGCCTGTTCAAGAAGTACTACCGAAGACAGGACCATGTATATGATATGGAGGACCTAGCAGACTGTGTCCGGCAGTGTGGCCAGGACGTCGCATGTGTGCCACAGCTGTACCAGGACTGGCACTACTATGACTGGAATGCCTTTCTGGGCCAGTGGTTTACTTCTCTGGCTGGCCTAGGCTGCTGCTACACATTCCGGTTTGACCGCAAACACCCTGGTGTCATGAAAATGAAGACCTTGCCATCGGACGCAAACCCCACCAAGGTGACCATGCTGAGGGCTGGAGTGGCCATAAAGGACATACAGGATGCTTATCAGAGCCAAGTGATGCCACCTGTTATTACAGTATTAACGAAGGAAGCCAGGGTCCATCAAAGTGCAGGCGTAGGAAAAAATCTGAAATTGACAGGCCATTTTCCTGTTTGGTGTGTGGCAAGAAGTACGGCGCACTCTACTTTTGAGTGAACTCCACCCTACCCCCTGTGCTACGCCCTACAACTATTCCTTACAGTGAACAGTGTCAGCCATGGAGTGGACCCTCTTATTAATGGACTCCATCCTACCCTGTGCTTTTGAGTGGACTCCACCCTACCCCCCTACCCCACAGCTATTCCTTACAGTGATCAGTGTCAGCCATGGAGTGGACCTTTCTTCGAGTGCATTCCACCCTCCTGTGCTATTGAGTGGACTCCACCTACCCCTGTGCTAGGCCCTACCGCTTTTCCTTACAGTGATCACCCTCTTTTGAATGGACTACCCTGTACTATTGAGTGGACTCCACCCTACCCCTTACAGCGAACAGAGTCAGCCATGGAGTGGACCCTCTTATTAATGCACTCCACCCTACCCCGTGCTATTGAGTGGACTCCACCCTACCAACTACAATATTCAGCTTGGTGCAGGCTGGCAAGCGTGTGTGGTCATATAGCAGGCTGGCAAGGGTGAGGTGGTTGTGTTTAGCTTGGTGCAACATCTATTATACCGAGTAGACCCTATGGCAGACAGCTATGAAATGAGTCATATGGTGGTAAACACGACTGCAGAAACAGTTTGGTACCAAAAAGCAAGCAGCGCTATGGAATGGACTCCACAGAGAGGTATTTCCAAAAGACTGCAGACAAGTATGGAGTGGACCTAACAGTAGAGAACCCCCTGTCACAGACATCTATGGAGTTTGCCGTACAACAGGCAACTTTGCAGTGAACCCTATTGTAGTCAGCCATGAAGTGGACCCTCGACTTCTGTGCTGCGCCTACCTTTGTTGAACCTTGTTGTATGACTGCTATGTTAAAGTTTTGCATGTATGTACTGTTCAACATGTCAGCTATTGAACATACATGTAGTAACTTGCCTACTGCCCTATTTTACCAAGGCTAGACCAACCAGGATCATAGCGATTGGGCTAGTAATGACATTCACCACTAAGCGGAGCTGTTGTCCTAGCAGTGAATATCATTACTAGCCCTATCTATGGTATATAGCCAGACGGTCAGGGCACGTTTTGAGTCAACTACCATACTACCTAGCTCTACATGTACCAGCCTTTACATGTACACGAATACGATAACCAATAGCTGCACGTACGTGTACAGGAACTACATGTACAGTTATGTATATCATATATGCAAACTTGACATACTCATGTAGCAGACTTAGCATAAGGTTCAACAAAAGTGCTCAGGTGATCTTTAAGGAATAGCTGTAGGGCCAGCACAAGGGATAGGGTGGAGTCCACTCAATAGCACAGGAGGGTGGCGTTCACTCAAAAGAGGGTTCACTCCATAGCTGGCACTGTTCACTGTAAAGAATAGCTGTATAAGTAATTCTACAATCTGTGGTTTCCCTACATGTACATGTACTACCCCTATAACCAAAACAACACCATTGTTTTACGCTGCTCGTCAGAAAGGCTGTGCCTCAACGTGACCAACATCTGATCACACTTGTCACACAGATCGCTGCATGCAGGTTGGATCTTGATGTTGGAGCAGTGCTTGTGCCAGAGTGTAATAAATGACACATACTTCACCACACATGCACAGTTGGTAGGGTGGAGTCCACTCAATAGCACAGGGTAGGGTGGAGTCCATTCAAAAGAGGGTCTACTCCATGGCTGACACGTCAATCACTGGAAGGAATAGCTGTATGGTCCACTCCACAGCTGCTTGCAAAGTTACATACATGTATGTCTGCTTCTCAGCTGTCAGTGTCCACTGCTGTGAGGTTCTACCATATGGTCCACTCTACAGTTGTCTGCCTACTGTATGATCCACTCCGATGTCTGCCGTAGGGTCCACTCAGTAGGGTCCACTCAATACAGTATACATGTCTGCAGTAGAATACAGTACAATGTTGATGTCTGTCATAGGGTCCACACAACCTATTTGTATTGTCTACTATATGGTCCACTCCACACTTGTTGGTAGTTGTTCCACTGTGTTCTGGACACACCTATCTGTCTGCCATCTCTACAGCTGTTTACTGCACTCTGGATTCCACTGTGGAATCCATTCCACAGCTGTGCCTGGCCTTGTTGATAGTAATAGATATGAACTTTTTCCTCTGTCCTATTTTCTGCCATAGGGTCCATTACATACATGTAGCTGCCTGCCTTAGGTTTCGTTTGCTGTAGTGCTTATTCCACTGCTGTCTGCCGTAGGGTCCACTCCACAGTAGGCATGCAGTTACTCCACTGTCTGCTCCACAGCTATCTGCCGTACTCCACAGCTGTCCACATACTATGGGATCCACTACTCGTCTGGCTGCTCCACAGCTATCTGCCACCGATCGCTACCGCTCTCAAACTTCTTCGTCGGATTGATCTTATATCTTGTCGTCTTCGCACCGAAATCACACGCGCAAGTTCAGCGTCTAAATCTTAAACCGAAATTTCAAAAGCGGTAGACAATTCAGGTCCCCAGACTACTTAACTATTACGTTGCGGTTTATGAATATTTATGTACTTCGGTGAGAATGGAAGCGGTTCGCGTAGGTACAATGGCGCGATTCGAGCGGGAAACTTGAACCAACTTTGCACGGCTGTATCTCTGTAACGGATTGCACAAAAATTAACGAACAGAAAAAATCGATAGCTATAGCCCTAGAAAAGTTTTATTCTATTTTTAATTCTATTTGCAGGTTTCTAGGGATAATAGCTGAGCGTGTTATTCTACATACTGCGTGATTATTACCCAATGCTGAACAGCTATTTCTATAAATTGACTATAATCTCATTTCAGTTAAGCCACTTACACTTTAAAAGCATAAATTATACTAGCGTCCACCTCTATTTTATTCTACTGCATAGAATAAAGCTACAAATTTTTACCATTTATGTATCCCCGCAATCGCACTGCCTTAGTTCCGCTACAGCTTCCGCTCTTAACATTTTGTTTGGGATTCTATCTGTAGTGTGATGCTGTATACAATATCTGTGCACTGGATGTCTCAAAGAAACGTGGTTTTCACGATATTCTAAGTTAAAGTTTTTTATTCTATTTTTTATTCTATTTGAGAGTTTCTAGGGATAGGACCCCTCTACCTATAGACCGAATTTGAAGCGATTTGATTACTCCTACAGAAAGTTATGGCGGGTTTGAACCCGGTGGGGTATCGAGCGTTGCAATACTGGCACAGAGCAAGTGCAAGACTCCAGAATGTATTTTACCATAGAAAAATGGTGTGGTATGAAGTTGAGAATATATAGAAACTTGATAGCCTTTACCGTTAGGAAGATATAGCGATTCAAACGAGACGCATTTTTAACGGGCAATTTTCGCGGAAACTGTCCCAAATGTTATAAAAATTCTTTGTGTTTGAATCATTATAACTTCCGAATGATTAACCCTATCAACTTCCTATTTTCAACACTTCATACCACACCATTTCTCAATGGTTAAATCCATTTTGGGGCCTTGCACTTGCTCTGTGCAAGTATTGCAACGTCCAATGGATTATTCCATTATTTAACCGTACACCCCTACAGACGACAATAATTGCAAACGTATACCCCCGGGACAATTTATAAAAACACCCCTGGACAAGCTTGTATTATACCTCTACCCCCCAGGGACAGACTTGTAAATGCCCCCTGGACGAGCTTCTGTTTTGCCCCACCCCCTGGACTATGCCTTCTGGACAGGAATTTAAATGACCATACCCGGTGACATATTCCCTATACCCCCCTGGACACTTGTAGGGGTGTATAATTAAATAATGGAATAGCCCAATACTAGTCTGGCGTAGCCACACCCTCGCGGCCTTGTTCCAATGAGCAATTATTGCATTCTACGTCACGCTGCGTCACGTAATGAGGAATGCATCGAAATGGGCTAAGATTGGCTTGTAAATTAGCAAACAACACCCACGCGCACATGGCGGAAAACATGTCCGATACTCCTTCATCGATACTCCTTCATCGAAGCGGCCAGGAAGAATATCTCAAGCCATTGTCAGAGTAAGTTGCATGTCCTATTGCCTTATACCATTTAACAACTCTCGTGCATATAGTTTACCGTTGTGTACGATACATTTACAAAAGTGTACAACCTGACTTCACTTATTGAAAAAAAGATAGCGAAGTCTGTTGCTCGTGGCAACAGAAAGGCTGTTCTTCGATGAAGGAGTATCGGACATGTTTTCCGCCATGTGCGCGTGGGTGTTGTTTGCTAATTTACAAGCCAATCTTCGATGCATTCCTCATTACGTGACGCAGCGTGACGTAGAACGCAATAATTGCTCATTGGAACAAGTGTATAGGCATTTCCCCAGACCCTACGTGTATACGCGAGGGTGTGGCTACGCCAGACTAATACCCCACCGGGTTCAAACCTACCATAACTTTCGGTAGGAGTAATCAAATCGCTTCAAATTTGGTTTGTAAATAGAGAGGTCCCTACATGCACATTTTCCCGCTTGATATAGCGGGACACAATTTGCCGCGATAGGTACAGGAACCTCTCTACCCACAAACCAAATTTTAAAAGCGATTTGATTACAGGAGAACCGAAAGGTATTTGGCGGGTTTGAACCTAGTGGGGTATCACACATTGCAATACCCCAAAACGTATTTCACCATACAGAAATTGTCACGGACCACCAGGGATTACTACGCGCTTGCGTCTCCTTATAGTCCTTAGTGCCGCGATCACCACCAGCGTCTAGCTACGTCAGCTTCCTAACAACAACTTTTAATCACAAAAAAGTCTCCCCCATGACCGTACCCCCTCACAATATATATAGCAACAGTAGAACATTCCAGAACATTCCAGAACATTCCCCGCCCGCCCTCTATCTATTGCACCACAATGTGTCCGTACGGCTCCCGCGGCGGCCCCAGTTCAGAGATCACGTCACCTCTGTCCAGAGGGTCGGGTTCCCGGACCCTCACATTCCTCCCCCCTTCTTCAGCAGCAAAGTCATTTGCTGCTTCTTGATGCCAGGGTCCCCTTGAGAGTCCATCCGCGTTCCCATTCTTTAAGCCTTTGCGATGCTCCACCAGGAAATCATATGACTGTAACAGCAGGCTCCATCGAGTTAGCCGGGCATTAGTGTCCTTCAGACGGTCCATCCATACAAGAGCTTGATGATCCGTCTCCACCTTGAATTGCCTGCCTAACAGATACGTTCTGAAATGATGAATTGCCTCCTTGATAGCCAAGCACTCTTTCTCTACAGTGGAGTACCTCTCCTCTCGTGGAAGAAGCTTTCTACTGTAATAGGCCACTGGATGCTCCTGACCCTCCTCGTCACACTGGCTCAGCACAGCTCCTATCCCTCGATTGGAAGCATCGGTCTGCAAGATAAACTGCTTCTCAAAATTTGGACTCCGGAGTAGCACAAGCAACCCTTGAGGCTCTTGAATGCTTGCTCACATTCATTGCTCCAGCTAACCCTCGTAGGTGCACACTTTCGTGTTAAGTCTGTCAATGGTGCAGCCAGAGATGCAAAGTCTGGGATGAATCTTCTGTAATAGCCGGTAAGTCCCAAAAATGCTCTCACACCAGTCTTGTCAGTTGGAGTAGGGAAGTTCAACACCGCCTGCACCTTAGATGGCTCTGGTTTCACCAAACCGCCACCCACCACAAAGCCTAGGTATGAACACGCAGTTACTCCGAAGTGACACTTGGAAATCTTCACGGTCAGTCCTGCGAGCTGGAGTCTTCCAAGGACTACCTGTAAGTGTCTGACATGATCTGTCCACAATTTGCTGAACACGATGATGTCATCTATGTAAGCACCACTGAATTCCTCCAAACCTTGCAGCACTCGGTCAACCAACCTCTGAAATGTGGCTGGTGCTCCCTTCAATCCAAATGGCATTCGGGTGAACTGGAACAACCCACTGGGTGCTGCAAAGGCAGTCTTATGCTTGTCATCTGGACTCACAGGAACTTGCCAATAACCACGTGTCAGATCCATCGTTGTGATGTAGCTTACTCCTCCCAGCCTGTCGATGAGATCATCCACCCGAGGCATTGGGTAAGCATCTGACTCTGAAACTGCATTCAGCCTCCTGTAGTCCACACATAACCGCAAAGTGCCATCTTTCTTCTTCACTGGAACAATTGGAGCACACCAGTCACTGGTAGAGGGTTCAATTATTCCTGCTTCCAGCATCTCTTTCACCTCCAACTGTATTGTTTCTCTGTACGCCTGAGGGATCCTGTAGGGTGGTAACTTGACAGGGCGAGCATTTCCGGTTTCACTACAATGCTCAGCCATCCTGGTCACTCCTGGTATATTACTCATGACACCTGATACCTCCTTCAGTAGAGTGCATAGCTCTGTTTTCTGCTCAGGGGTCAGCTGTTCTCCCATGTGACAACTATCCAAGGTGGCAGCTTCACCATCCTTCCACACTGGTATTTCCTCCTGCAGGTCTGTCTCCATATCTTCCGCCCATCCTACCACTTGCTGATGGTTATCTGGGTAGAACTCTCGCAACATGTTTACGTGGAACACCCTGTGACGCTTACGACGATCATGCATATCCACACAGTAATTCACCTTACCCACTGCTTTTACCACTTTATATGGCCCTTGCCATTGTGCCAGTAATGGGTTGTTCGAAGTTGGTAGTAGAACCAGGACACTGTCTCCCTCCTTGAAGACCCTCTGTCGAGTGTTGAGGTCGTACCAGGCCTTCTGTACCTTTTGAGCTTTTTCCACGTTCTCCCGTACCAATGCCATCATCTTCTCCAACTTTTCCCTGATGTTCACCACATAGGACACGACACTCTGGTTGCTCCTTTCTGATGCTTCCCATGTCTCTTTCACCACATCCAGAGGTCCTCTAACCTCTCTTCCATACAGGAGTTCAAATGGTGAGAAACCCGTTGAGCTCTGTGGTACTTCCCGATACGCAAATAGAACATATGGAATGAGGAGATCCCAGTCCTTTCCCTCCTGAACTGCAGTCTTGCGAAGCATTGCTTTTAACGTCTGGTTAAAACGTTCTACCAACCCATCTGTTTGGGGATGGTAGGGTGTCGTACGAATCCCATGAATGTGCAGCATGCTGTACAGCTCTGACAGAAGCTGCGAGGTGAAGTTCGCCCCCTGGTCCGTTAGGATCTCTACAGGAATCCCAACACGTGCAAACAGCTTCAACAGCTCCTCAGCCACATTTTCTGCATCAATTGATCTCATAGGAACGGCTTCTGGAAATCTAGTAGCATAGTCACATATGACAAGTACATATCGGTTCCCAGAACGACTCCTTGGAAGTGGACCTACGATATCCATGGCGATTCTTCTGAATGGTTCGTCCAGGATCGAAAGAGGAACCAAAGGAGCCCTTTTCGGTTTCCACTTAGACGACTTTTGACAAGTCTCACACCGCTTGCAGAACTCTGCCACATCTTTATACACTGTGGGCCAGTAGAACCTCTGCAATATTCGTCCAATAGTTTTGTTCCTTCCCATGTGTCCAGCTAGGGGAATGCTGTGAGCCAGCTCAATGACGACCCTACGACACTGATTTGGTAACACCAACTGCTCCCTCCCTGGCAACTCCCCTGTCCGTGCCTTCACCCTGTACATCAAGCCATTCTTTACCACCACACTAACATCTGATCCACCACCACCACTATCAACCTCTCGACCACTAACCTTTCGGAGCGCTGATAGAGTTGGATCAGTCTCCTGGAGTTTCTGTAACTCGCTGGCTGACAAATTCAACCCGGTATCTGCAGGTAGCTGAGGACACACCCTCCGACTGTGTTCCTGCCTTTTCTGCCTCTTCTGACTCCTGGTCTGAGTGGGCCGCTGTCTTCCTCCTTGGAAAATAGCCTCATCCAGCTCAGCACCTAGGTCCCACGATTCCTTTGGTTGTTCAGCAAGCACTGGCTTCGGCTGAACCCCCGATGATTTTTCCCTCCTGGCCTGTTCTCTCTCCTCCTCAACTCTCCTCCTGCTTGCTGCTCGCGTCGTCGCAAACGCTTCCGAGGTCTCCACCTTGCCCCTCAGAGTCCTGCAATTAAGGAGTGTCAAGAGCTCAGGTACATCTGTACCTAAGAGAACTGCCATAGGTAAAGTGTTAGATACAGCCGCAGCAGTATTGATCTTGTGCCCATCTACCTCCAGGCAAATCTGTGCCATAGGATACACCACTGTATCCCCATGTGCACAACGCACCACTGCACATCTGCCCTCCAGTAGCCTTTCTCCTGGCACCAAATCTCCCCGCACCATTGTTCGAGAACAACCTGTATCCAACATTATATCCTCTACTGCTTTACCTTCAACAACACCACTGTGCTTGATTCCTAGCATTCCCTGTTCCTCACCAAACAAGGCATTGCTTGGACAATCCCGTGCCATGTGGCCTGTCTCCTTACAGTTGAAACAACGGATCTCCCTTTTGGATGACCTTTTCCCAACAGCCATTTGAGTAGCACTGTCCCCTTTCGGCTCACTCCCCTGCCTTGGTACAGTTTCAGATGCTGTCTTCTTCTTGCCATCCACAGTAGCCTTCTGGTCGAACTTTCTCTCCTGAACTAGCCGACTCCCATTCTGCTTCCGTGCAGACAGATAGTCATCTGCCAGTTTAGCTGCCTCCGCTGAAGTCTTTCCGTCACCCACACTCTAACCTCAGTTTGCAGTGTGTTCACCAGCTGCTCCAAAATCATAAGATCCCTCAGCTGTTCAACAGTTTTACACCCTTTTGTCCACTTAAGAAACAGATCAGTCAAACGTACATTTAGTTCGCCGACAGTCTCATCCTTCTTCATCACGGCATCTCTGAACCGCTGTCTGTAGGTTTGTTCCGAGATGTCGTAGCGTCTCAAGATAGCCTCCTTAACCAATTGATAGTTGCCAGCATCCTCGGCCTTCATAGCCGCATATGCCTGCTGCGCCTTGCCTGTCAATTGCGGAGCGATCTTCACAGCCCAACGTTCGTCCTTGACTTCATACGCGCGCATGATTCGCTCGAATGTTGTCAGGTAAGACTCGATATCATCTTGTTCCGTGAGCTTTACTAACTTGGCTTCGCCTTCCGTCGGTCTCATTCTCGGTTCCTCTGGTCGACGCGACTCCTCCACCACTCTACGGAGCATCTCCATTTGTTCACGCATCTGGTTCTTCTCCAATTCGTCCCTTTCTCGTTGCCTTTCCATCTGTTCGCGCCTCTGGGCCTGCTCCAATTCGTCCCTTTCTCGTTGCCTCTGCATTTGTTCGCGCATCTGGGCCTGTTGCGCCTCGTACTGCTCTTCGCGTGCCTTCCTGTCCTCGAGCAGTATCCGCATTAAGGCTGCCACGCTTTCTTCCGTCATTGTAGGGTTTTCCGTAGCTGACTTGTACGTACGCCCTGACCTGGTGGTCATACAACGATTCACAACTCACAATTACGTCGATTGGGTCTCGCCGCACAACTGTTGCCACGATGCCAAGATCCGATGATCGGTCTCAGGATCGATCCCACCGCGCTGCCACCAAAATGTCACGGACCACCAGGGATTACTACGCGCTTGCGTCTCCTTATAGTCCTTAGTGCCGCGATCACCACCAGCGTCTAGCTACGTCAGCTTCCTAACAACAACTTTTAATCACAAAAAAGTCTCCCCCATGACCGTACCCCCTCACAATATATATAGCAACAGTAGAACATTCCAGAACATTCCAGAACATTCCCCGCCCGCCCTCTATCTATTGCACCACAATGTGTCCGTACGGCTCCCGCGGCGGCCCCAGTTCAGAGATCACGTCACCTCTGTCCAGAGGGTCGGGTTCCCGGACCCTCACAGAAATGGTGTAGTATGAAGTGTTGAGAATAAGAAGTCAATAGCCCTAACCGTTTGGAAGTTATAGTGATTCAAACGCAAGGGAATTTTGAGGGGCAATTTTGTCCCATATATATAACATGTAGTTGTATGTATGTGTTTTATGTAACCGTAGGCCAACACCAATAAAGTGCATTGCACACAAATTGTGAGTCCCTTAGCTTGCCTTCAGCAGGTTGATGGGGCTGATGTACTGCATCACAAACGCATCACACAAACATGATAAGCAAAGACACGTACCCTTCCAGGCCACCATCACACAGGAACCCACCAAAATTAGCCATCACGTGCAATGGCATACTCTAATTGGTGCACTTTTAAACTTGGTACAATAATTTTAAATAACAACGATGACTGTGTATAACAGCACTAACCTATTAATATGACAAGTAAATTTCGTGATCTTACATAGACAGCCAGTACCAACAGATCATAGCAGAGGCAGCAGAAGAGTCTATGAAACTGGCTGTGGAACGTGTGAAGGCATGCCCTCACTATGCCACAACTGGAGAGGTAATGTAGATCGTATTTTCTTATAGTTTATACAGATTGTTTGTATTACATTCCAATAGTGGGTAATCACTGATGTTCCACTTCTAATGCGTACCATTCAACAGTACCTTGCCTGGCTGGAAGGTATACACATTTGTACTATGCCTAATGTGCAGGTATATGTATGCAAGTCATATTGTCTATTGCCGTACACGTCGAATTGTTGGGACAGCCCACTCTCTGGAGCAAGCACACAGAGTAGCACAAACAAGAGAGGTAGCCTGCACTAACATTGATTTGCCCCAAGCTATTGACCGAGGTTTGCTTGTTTTTATTTTGACATATTGATACTACATTCTATTCTAACATAGGTCTCGACATAACTGAGGTTGCCCATGGCAACCAGACTACCATAAAGAAGTATGTGTGTGAAGATCATGGGATGGTCAATTTGGCTAAACAGATGAGGAAGATTTGTGCTGGTACAGTTCGCACCAAGGACAAGACATGGTTCACAGAACTCTCTGACAAGGGTATGCTCATTCCAAACACCATTAGTATCAAATATAGTTGTAAATCTTGTCATTTAGCAAGGAGCACCTATAATGGTGCATGAAAAACTGTGGAAGCAACTCTGATATGCTACGTGCAATGATAATGAACATCAGCAAACCCAATCCTCTGACACCGGGATGATTAAACGGACACAAATAAATTTTACATTTCTCCTGACCCACAAATTTTAGTCTGGGTTGACCGGTAATTTATTGTTATTTTACTGGCACGTGATGACGCAAAACGAACAGTTCTATCTCCCTGAAGTCGATAGTGCGAAATTCGTTTCCAAGCGTACGGAGTTGATTCGATTACAGTACGATGTCACCGTACGCGGGGTAAATTGTATTGCACATCAGTTTAGCTTGCCTCCTGATGCTGACTCGGCAAAGTTCGACGAAGAACGCAAGCGGCTGAGCAGGCTGAGGCACCCCAACATCCTACAACACCTTGGGGTCCAGTATGACAAAGCCAGCCATTATGTAGTGACTGAAGCATTAAACACTACTTTGAACGAGTACCTCGCCGCGGTTACAGACGGCCCCATTTCAGTGAAGGTTTTCATCCTCCGCGATGTGAGTCGTGGACTACAGTACCTGCGCTCTCAAACACCGCCCATAGTACACCGCGAGCTCATTGCCCAAAACGTCCATCTTTCATTTGACATGAGAGCAAAGATAGCGGTCGTTGGCGTATCGGTGCCCTGTGACATCAAACAGATACAAAGTACTGATATTGCTGTTTACCTGCCACCTGAAGCGTTAACTGGCACTCAACAATGGAGTACAGTCTCGTTCGGACTCAGTGATTTTGCTGTTTCCATGCCGCTTGAACCACTCGATGATACAAAATGGGATATCTACTCGTTTGGTGTTCTCTTGGCGTACACTGCACTGCACAAGCTTCCTCCTTACAAAACATCTCTTGACAAATGGATGGATGAAATGGGGAAGATTCATCCTCTGTATACCCTGGCCCGTAAGTGTGTGAATGACTGCCCATCAGAAAGATTGCCCATTGAAGGCTTGTGCCAAGAATTGGACACTCTGTGTGAAAGCTATCCATTTAAAATCATTGATATCCTCCACGTACGTATTGGCATGTGTGTAGTATCTAATGTACTTGATTTCTGCTTCTGCAGTTACCACAGCCAGTGCAACGTGCAGAATCAAAACACATCCATGTGCAGCAACAAGTTAGTATGTTACTGTTCGTTTAGTATTTCATTCAAGTAACTATACAGTTATATGGGCAGTTTCTGAGAAAATTGCCCCACAGATATATATTTATTCAGAAATTGTCCTATATACTACTAAATCATGAATTAATTGCCATCAGCATGATAATTATTCACACAGTAAAGTGGTTGATCAGAAGTTCATGTAACACTGGCAATCACTTGTGAATAGCGTGTAAAGTGGTTCTGCTATTAACCTGCCATTGCTGCATGTCAGCAAGGTTATATAAGTCATATAGTCTCTTTTTGTACTAGTGTAATTACTAATGCCAATACAACTATAAATGCGGCAATAACTATTGAATATTATACTGTAAGCTGCGCAGTGATCACTTTTGGCCATCATATTGCTAGTGCTGGCAGCGCATTGTTGTACACTGCATATTTCAAATCATTTTTGGGTGGTGTCTATTTAAGATATCCTTTATTTCATAAATGGGCTACTTGTAGAGAGAAGGGATCCAAATTTGATGTTAGAGATGCAGAGAAAAGTGAATCCCGCATGACTGAGATTTTAGATCGCTGAGATCAAAACATTTGTTGGTCAAATAATTTTCAATCTCAGATCGCATGCTCTTTTGTGTGACTTTCACAGTCACTGCCAGCTGTCTGTGGCTGTCAAATTATAATGGTCACGAATATCCAATGCTGGCTATGGCATGAGTGAAGCCCATTGATAGCTTTCATCAATATATGCGTGGACATTTTGGAAGTGACTTCTGATGTTGCACTAGTCACTTAAATGTTGCAAAGGAATTATTTACTGCCAATACAAATTGCCTTTTTTGATTCAATTGTGGTCTGCAGTACTAGCTCAGCTGTAGTGTTGATTAAGTGATTGTTTAATCTCTTGCAGTCCAAAATGGGGTTAAACCCAATAATAGCAAGCATTTGTATTTGGCTGTGGATAATAAC
The DNA here is from genome assembly GCA_013339895.1 of Ephydatia muelleri. Taxonomy (NCBI): domain Eukaryota; kingdom Metazoa; phylum Porifera; class Demospongiae; order Spongillida; family Spongillidae; genus Ephydatia; species Ephydatia muelleri. The sequence goes on along the minus strand of JABACO010000002.1, from coordinate 12,294,930 downwards.
ATTTTTGTGCTACAACGCATGTACAGCTTTATGCGTACTTTATGTATGTCCACATGCTTATGACCCGTACACAGATCAGATACAACTTCAAGTAACTTAATACAGGGTAACAGTTTTCATATATGCATGTACTCTACGCCCATGCTAGCATACAGTAGTTATACATTTTGGTGACAGTATTGATGCCGCACTTATTGTAAGAACTACATTTTTTACAGGACCAATCCAGCAGCTCCATTTCTGGTTGGTTTGGAGCAATCTCTTCTACTATTAGTGCCGTACAAGGCAAAGTGCTAAATGCAGTCAAGAGAGATGCAGTGAATGGTACATCAGTTGATAAAGATAACATTAGCTGCCAACCTGCTATGGTAGAGGAGGATGAGTGGATGAAGATTCATGTAACTTCTAAGGTACATTAGCATGTGTGATGAGCTGCATGAAATTCACTGTATTTGTACTATGCATACATGTACCATAGTTGTGTCCTATGACAGGACCACCGATGTTGTAATGATAAATTGGGACTAAAATGAAGTAATAAAAATCAGCATAATATAAAAAATGCTAACAAATTGGTGATTTCAGTGTGCTTATCAAATTGAAACAATTGTAGTCATTTCCGCAAAAGGCGACCAAATGCATGATTTCAAATTCTAGAAGTCTGAAATGTTGTCTACACATTGCTTCGTACACACTGAGAATCGGACTATCCACCAGGCTCTGAATTTTTCATTAGTCATAAATTTCAATGCAAGCGTTACGCTTCTATTGCGCATACTAGAAATATTGTAATGTATGCGTTAGGTCCCTTTTCATGGAATTAATCACGCTCAAACGTTTGTGCATTAATAACTAACCTTACATACTAGTTAATTAAAAAGGCTATCCAGCAATGCTTTTAAAAGTTAGTTGTAACCATTGTTCAATTTGAATATTTGGCAGTTACAATTGATCAGTTGCATGGTTTTAGAGGATCTTGATTTAGTTACTTAACTAATTATCATAATCTTAATTTGTTTACACCTACATTTGACTAGTTTATAAGGATTATTAGCTAGCTATCTGATATCAATACTGAAAAATAATGGTAAAAACATTTATCTTCATTTGTGAATACCAATGTGAACTTCTTTGTAGGTAGATACACTTGAAGATCAGTTGAAATTTAACAAAATCAATGATTTTTGTTGGTTATATTTAATATAAGTAAACATGCACGGCTGGATGAAACATAAATTGAAATGGTATCATATAATACATGTAATGGTACACAATCAAATATAATTTTACAACTGAAAAGCTGCTATTTAAACGTGCACATACCTAGCAGGTCAATACAAGTTTCAGTATAATAATACAAGTTTGACACATACATGTATGTTGAACAAAACATATACATTCTAGGTACTTCCACTTCAAGAGGAGCTGAAACTAAAAGACAGCCAGGTTTGTTGAATGCATGTAGAAACAGGCATGGTATAGCTATGTGGAGCACTCATTTAGCAAGACAATACACATTTCGATGCAATAATACTACATGTATGTTGAACAAACCTATTTAAATGCTAATGTATACAGTACTGTACATTGTAGGTACTTACACTTGAAATTGAAAGACCATGGGGTTTGTTGGTATTTTTAAAGTGTACAGCTGGGTACAAAATACATGTGTAAGTATAATACATGTACAGTGTAGCAGTATAAATTTAAAGCAGCAATCCTCTTATTCAACTGTGCTCATATGGGTATGATTTTCAGAACACATTTTCCAGGACAACACAAGTTTCAGAGTTGCTCCCTATGACTTGTGCTTTATATACAAAGGATACATGAATTATACACATGGCCGATTAAAGACCTAGGCAATGGACGGTCACTTATTGAATAAAATAATTTCCCCAATGGTTACGTTATCGGTTTATTCAGTTGTTGTCACCATCGAGCTGTCGAGATTTGTTTTTCTGTTTAGCTTCTGTTCAGGCAGTGGCATAACAAAGCAACATGCCCTGCCTGAGCCTGATGTGTATCATGCCACCCCTGAAGTTGAGTACATGTAATTCACACATGATTTTCACAACAGGAAGTACAACAGGAAATACAACTCTTTGTAACATACCTAAATGCACCCGGACCTAATCAAACCAATTTTTGCTTAGCAACTATGCTAATCAACCATTACAAAGTGTTTTGAGCACTGCAAATACAGCATGCAACCTAACGCATGTTTTTTCAGGTTTCCAGATTTGTTGATATTCTAGAAGACTGAATTGTCTTCTACACAGTGCTTCTTACACACTGGGAATTCGAGGATCTGTCATGGAGCTGTAAGGCTCTGAATTTTGATTTAGCCATTCAATGGGCGGCGTTACATTTCTATTGAGCTTACTGAACATTATTCAATGTATGTGTTTAGGTCCCTTTTCACAGAAACGATCCCAACTACTATACTTGAGTTTGCAGAGATGTTTAATGCTGCCAGTGCCTGAAGAGCAAGCTAGCACAGCTCAAGGTCCTTTTAACCTATTTAGCCAAATAGCAGCCATTAAATTTACAAATACTACAGCATCCACCGTATGAACCTCTAAAAAGTCCATACCAGACTTCCAAATGGTGCACATGCATTTGTATTAGCATGAATTAAGCTAGCTGTGTACAATTAAATTATAGTGTTCCAGCGTAATAATTTTAGTGATATTGCCGATTAGTATTTTCTTCATCTACGTGTAAACTGTATACGGATCTACTTGTCAGTATACTCTTGGGAATACCAAAGCTTTTCTGATAAATTGTGTGCACTGAAAATGGATCTATACTTTTCGGAATACCAATCTTTTTCTGATAAAGAAAAGAATCGTGTGCTTGCGATGCTGGATCTGAGCAGTACAAAATACAGAATCTGTAAGATAAGTCTTTGGACCTAAACCTTCTCATGCACGTTCAGAAGAAATATGAAGATTATTCTGGCAGATACATTTCCACCGAAATGTTCTCACCATGCATCAGAAAAGCTTTGGTATTCCCATGAGCACATATCCATTTGTAGATGAAGGAATGTCTAATCTAATCGTGCAATAATTACAATAGTTATTACACTGGAATGCGTTGTAATGCTAAAATGTTATTGTCCACAGCTAACCTCATTCCAATACAAATGCTTGCGCACCATTTGGAAGTTTCATCGGGGTTGCACCTATGTTATGGACGTGTTAGAGGTTTATGGGGTTGGTGCTGCAGTATTAATGGCTACTATTTGCATTGACTAATACATTTAGCTGTGCTACCTTGCGTTGTCTTCGGACACTGGCATGCAACACTAAATGTGGTAACACGGGAAATCGCACGTGTGGCAGAAGATTTATTGCAATGAGGGTTGACACTGAATATTTACTACGGCTTATCTGTGAATGACCAAATAGATATGGCTCCAAATGGGTCACTATTGAAGATGTAGACCCTTGCACACTAAGATTGCATGTAAACATCTTCCACTTTTTGCCTAGTGAATGAATCATTTCATTTGCAGTTATGCAGCGATGAACAACTAAACCAGAGTGTGCCAATGCAGATGAACTGATTCTTTCGATCTATGTATCACCTTGTGTAGCTGGTGACACACATGCATGCATGCCTGCACGTATATCCGTGAACGGTGCCGGGAGTTGCGACCCGTGTTGAACTTGCTCAGCGGCAAGAAGGGCAAGTAGATATCATTAGCTTCCATACTCAAATGTGCCACAGTCTTAAGATAAGTAAATCTATGAACTAAATTAAATATTAATTTTTGTAACCAGTTAGGTAATTTTAATTTATTAACTCAATTACATTTGGATTGTTGTAACCGGTTAGCTAATTTTATCAAAACCCATATTCTAATCCCTTTAGTATCAAAGTTATTCAAGTATAAGTTAGTGCTAATAAGTAATGCAAGATATGTAATGCAGTGGTACAGGGTAATGTCAAGTTACTGTGTTCATTAGTAAGTTATTAAATTGTCACTATTACTATTCAATTAAGTTTTATTCAGGTTGAATATTTTATATATAGGCAGCATAATTTTCTAACAAGTCAGAGAGCCCATGGCTCATTAACTGCAGTAGTAGCTTGTCAGTGGCTGCACTGGAACATTATTGCCTGGATGTTTTGGGCTTGGTCTGTAGATGGCATCCAGACCATGCTTCTTCCTAAATGCCTTCCAAGAGGGCATGTACATTTTTCAGGTACAATATCAACGGGTTATTCATCATTCATTAGCCTGTCACTGAATTTTGGTCCCAAAAAGTTTGATCCTGGGGACCAAGTAGCAGCTTTACATACATCCAAATACCACACATTCATAATAAATTCAATTTGCAATGATCAATAAAGCGCTTCACACCCTCTAGACTAACAGGCACGTGAGTCAGACTCTGTTAAGTGCTGGAATTGTAAGTATGAGTCGGTTGGCAACTCGGATCTAGATAGCTGGACTATTGAGGCTCTACCCGTCACTCCCTCTCTTCTGGACTTGGCCATTCTGTGTATGGTGTTTTATATGCTGTACTTGTATAACTGTTGGGTGTGTTTACAAGTCGAGATACTTACATATAGCAAGGTACCATTATGTGCCAGGTATGATGTGACTAGTACTCTGAATTCTACATGATCCTCTAGACTCTCAGTTACTTCTTATGCCGCAACTCTGAAAAAGCAATTTTCATCACTTTTAATGCAAACTCGTATGCTGGGACCTAAGTCCACACCAATTTCTAAAGATGTGATCGTGATTCCCTTTCACCAGCCAGAGTCCTAAAACACTGCCCATTCTTTGTCAATCTCTGCACACTGACAAGTGTCAACTGTGTAATATGACACCTCAATAACTGATCCATCAGCACTATTGTCTGCTACTGAACAGGATGGTTGCTCAGCAACACCCTCCATCTGTAATTTTCCTCCTGAGTACTGGCCAGAACCTTGCGGATTATGTTGGAAAGGATTAATAAATTTACAACTAGATATTTTATCTATTGCTAATTATTTGCAAAGTGAACAATGACATAAAATTTTCAATTGTAAAATTACTATTGGTTAATCAACCATTAACCTTCAAGTATAGAACAATGTACTTACCATAACCATCTGCAGTGGAATCTGTTGAGATACTGCCATCATTGCATGGTGCAGATAAAGGACTACTATCATCAGGATATGTGCACGCAGGCATAACATCTTTGGACGCAGGAGAATCTGAACCATCATCTATATCTGAAGTTACTTGTTGTCTGTAAACCTTTAAATGACTACCAGTTGCACTGATAACTTTACCATTATGACAGCTTAAATCATACATCCCTCGTGACCTAACTCGAGTTATTGTGAAGGGTCCCACATATCTAAAACTCAGCTTCCCTCCTTTTGTCTATTTACAAGTGAAATTCTTCTTCAAAACAAGCTGTCCAATACAAAAATCAGATGCCGTGGCATGGTTCTTGTCATACTGCTTTTTATATGATGTTGATAGCTACTTGATGTAATGTATTTATATGCTCCTTCAATTTTGCTTCATTGTTTGGCTCTTACATTTTGAAGTAATGCTTGTATAGGTCCTCGATTGACTTAGACTGCATTTCAATATCAATTGGAAGGTTTGGCTGTCGACCAAACACAAGAAAGAAAGGAGTATTCTTTGCTGTCTCATGACTTGATGTTTTATAGGCAAACACACATGTATCAATGTAATAACTCCATTGTTTCTTTTTTGATGAAACGTATTTAGCCAACGTGTTTTGCAATGTTTGATTGTAGCGTCCATCAAGACTGTTTGCCTACACGTTCAAGTCTGACACATATCATTATATGCCCAAATGTTGTGAACAAGGTATATATCATAAAGTACACGTGTACTAAGCACCCTATGAACATAATGACAACGTTTTCAATGACCATACATGTATCTCCAGAACCATATACAAGCTGGCACTTTCCTTTTTCAAGCACTTGTCACACAACAATTTCTTTACTAAAATATGTTCTGGTTTTGCTTCACTACCACATGCATCAGATGATTGATACGTAGCCTTGTTCTGAAGCTTAGTACATGTACTGTATGGTATTGGCATGAACACAATATATCTAGTGCTATCATTTAACACGTAGAAATAATGTATCACAAATTGTTAAGCACATAACCTTTCATGTAATGATCACATATGTATTCTATAATTCGGTTGTACATGCAGTATTGGTATCATCATGTGCCTCCCATATGAATTAGATTGCAGTCTATAAAGAAGACTTCGAAACTGAGAGAAATGATAGAATTACATGCAAGGCTACTTTGGATAAGTGTAAAGAGGAGCTTCACAACAAAGGAGAAGAACTTGCTAGGGTAGAAGTGCTAGTTAGGGAATTACAGAGTAGACTAGCACAATGTTCCACTGAAAGCCAAGTCAAACAACTTCATGACGATTATAGAGCACAGCTACTATGTAAAGAAAGGGAACTTGCAAATGTCAAGTCGGAGTATCAGTCAGTTAATGGCAAACTTGTTTCCATAGAGGAAGCTATGATGCACAATACGAAATTGCAAACTTCAGAACTGCGTAAAGTGCAAGAAGAACTGGAGACAGCCAAGGAGGAGATAGCCGTGAAGGTGGCCCAAGTGAAGCAGTACCAGAAACAGGTGGAGGCTTACAAACAGGTTAGTTGCCTTAGTATTGATCTTTACTGTGCACTGTTGGAGTCTTTAGCAATCCCATGCTCATATAAGGTGCAACAAATGAATAAATTTGAGCAGCTGTACAATGAGGAGAAGCAAACAAGTGCACGTCTAATGGAAGAAATGAAGCAACTTAAGGAAACTCATGTACAGGTACGCAGGCATTTTCATCTAGGAGAGAGGGAGAGAGAGTAAACTGCTATCTGATTAGTGTTGTATAATGTAATGTGATAAGCTTTGTTATGCGAAGACATGATATTCAGTACAGATGTGTTGTGAAATTTTTTTTTCATTATGCTTCTTGGCATTGCTATAAAATGGTCTTTTGATATAAGTACCTAAATCAAAAGCAAATTTCACTTTAGGGCGCAATGCATGTATGTACATGTGCAGAGCTGTAACCACAGTGTCTCGATCTCGATTAAGTTGGATTAGGTTGGGAGGTAGGTGAGGTCATGAGAGGGGGTTGTAGCTCTAACCTTCTCTGGGAATGGTATCTACATGGATGGAGATCTGTCCAGTATTTTCTACTTGGAATAGTTATTTGCAATCCTTAATAGAACACACCACTTGTCATCACCCTTTCAATATGTTATGTGTACACAAAGGAGTGGGGTTTGCACATGTGAAACCTCATGCAACTGTGATTGTGTAACTATTCAGTAAGGATTAGTAATTACTTTGCAAGCTGAATTCAATTGGAGGATAAGAAGGAAATATTACATGATTATTATAATCCTTTTTTTAAATTCATTTTAACTTACATCAACATAATGTATTAGATCAAGTACATGCATTAATGTACGAACGAGCAGCGGGAACGGGGCGGGAACCTAGGTTCCCGCCCGGGAACCACATTTGATACAATGCTTGTAAAAATTTACTAAACAAAAGATCATTACAATAGTATAAATAAATAGTACAAGGAGTTCTGTTTACTACCCATGGATGTCAGCCTCATTCATAAGGAAAGTTGTAAGATATGTGAGCACTTAAAGGTGAGCCTATGCGATGCGAAGACTACTTTTCGATGCAAATATACGTACGGTTCCCGGGAACTGGCCCACTTCAAATCATTGGGGATAAAAATTTAAGAACAACACTTTCATTCCACGTTTTCAGTTGCACAGGGAAAAGGTTGCTTGACGCTGCCTATCAGTTTCAAGGTGGCTTGATTACAAAATGTAGAGATGTAGCTGCAAGAACAATATATATTTGGTTCCCGCTAAACCCAAGGAAAAAAAAAAAAGCTCGGATGGAGCAGTGGAGACGTGACGGGTGGAATAAGAGAAGGGAAACGCGCGATCCCTGCACCCCATACCTAAGTACTAGCTACGTATATCATATACTTTACTAGTTGCAGCTAGATACATACATATTCTAAGGAATTGAAGGGTGCATGTGCTTCTGAATATGAATGGAACAAGATGTTACATATTGTCTCACTATGTACAGATGCACACATGTTCTCCGTCATATTAATTTCAGTAGTAAATTAAAACGTTTGTGAAAATCAAGTGTGATCAGGCCTAGAGACAAAAGTAAACATTTTATAAAGTCATACAAGCAGTATCCAGTTTGATCTTGAAATGAACTACTTGGCATTCAAACAGTGAATTGTGTGGCAGGTAGTCCCACGGAGGGTGCCATGCCCACACACAACAACAATGGAATTGCTTGACTCATCAGAACATGAGACGCAGTAATAATGAGCATTATGCCTCTCCCCTCGAGTTGCGCACACAGAGCATTTTCGACGCACACCTTCTTTAGATCCTTTCGTGCCATCGTATGCTTTTAGCTGTGACAATCGCCTCAATGGGTGAGCACTAAATTGCACAGGAACTAATGCAACAGGAGACTGCAAAAAATCAGATGATCGTCGCCTCCCTTCTTCCACATCATGACCATCAAGCTGGTTAAAAATCAACAACATAGCAAGATTGCTAGCAAATTCAGTAACAGACAATGAAGCATTCTGCTCATAGTTATAAGATAACATTGCATCAACAACAGTCACTCCAAACATTGTTGCCACCAAGCGATGCCACCATGTTTGAGTACCCCATGCCTCTTCAACACCAAGCAATCCTTGTCGAAGGTGATTATGTGTGTCAATTTTGCCTGCTGCACTGAAATACTGCGAGGCTAGCTGTGGGCGTTGTACTTCAGTGGTGATTATGGCACCACTATGACTGTATCTGTGCTTTTGGTGTGGCTTTCCTGGAAGAGTTGTACCACATGTGGAAACAAATGTTTTCACCGTCTTATCCTTCCATCCAAGTGCAATAAGTGAACAGCCATCAATTGTCGACGTCAGGCAAATGTGATCACCCCTGCTGGTGTATTTTGATGTATCATTTAGATAGTCTCTTGGATACTCTCGTGACGCTGTTTTCAGAACTCCAGTATAGAATAGACCACACTTATAGCACTCAATTGCAGTAGTCACAGATGAAAATGCAGAGTCACCAATGACAATTCTTTCTGAATTATGCCAATGTTCAGTGAGCCTCAATGTCTGTGCAGTTCCAGAAGGCAAATGGGACCATTTTTTCCTTGATTCGGCTTCTTTTCCTTCACACACTTCAAGTTGAAGCATAATTCCAGTCACACCATCAGCAATGCATTTTACTTCTGTCCCAACTCCTTTCGGCTTTCGAATTATTTTAGTGAGATGAGGAATTCCATCAGTTGTTCTGTCTTGCTTCCTACTGATCCAGGACGACATTAATTCATCTTCAACAAGGATGTAAGATGGAATTACTTTCTCCTGTCGTCTCCTGTTAAGAGCTTTGATAAGCGGTCGAATTGGTCCCCAACGGTCAGTAGGATCATCATCACCAAAACAAAGACACCTCAAAATATCTTCAAAGCGACGCAAGCCCATTCCAAAACGTGAACCAAATGCAGGGGGTTGGAAAAGACGGGCAGACTCACCTTCAGACTCCTCCATCCAGTACGCACGTCTGTTCTTTTCAGACCCTATGCTAATGGCTAAAATCACACCCCAAAAGCGGAAGTACTCTGCTGTACTGAGAGGCCTGCGTTTCAGCTCACTTAAGCGGGAATTCGTCTTCTCAATCCAATCTGGAACATCACTCATGGGAAACATCAAACAAAAATAGTCATATGGATTTTTGTGTCCATCAGGATTTTCAGAGTCCCAGATAAACTTGAACATACTCTGAGAACCTTGGAAGTAGTCAACAACGACTCCATCAGGCTTGACCTCCCAATTTGTTCCATGCGGCTTCAATAAATCAGACTCCACCTCCTCTGCCGGCTCTGGAACGCCCAAATTGTCTTCCGATTCAGAGTCAGACTCAGCGTCTGTGTCAGAATGGGTATCTTCATCGCTGTCCTCTAAAGAAGCCGTGTCATCTAGTTGCAAAGCACGTGGTGCCAAAATGAAGACGCCGTCACACTCATCCCACTTAACCTTGAGTTTTCGTCCCCGACCACAACCTACTACTTCCACAATGTATCCGTGTACCTCCTTTTGTTTTGCCCATGGTCCAAACACGCTTCCTGCTCGTCGAGCACCAAGAACAGTGACCGCGTTTGCTTTCACACGATTGCCACACTGTAGACCAGGAGCCATTATTCACGTCATAAATAACTGGGAACGAGACTTTTTTTCTGTAAATTGGCCGTAAATCGGCCGTAAATGTCCCTTATGGGATGGTTCCCTAGCGGGAACAAAGGTTCCCGCTTGGTTCCCGCAAATAAAAAAGAAAATGGACATTAATATCAAAATATCGTTACTGGCAATGCCAAAAATAGTTTTGCAACCTTGAATTTGAATTTTACAAATTAGCTTAGGTGGAAATAAGGTTTGTTTGATGCGGGAACTTTGCGGGAACTAAGCCTGCGCGTTCGTACATTAACATATCTTAAATCAACTGTGAACTATTCATGTACTTACTATGGGAACCTCTACTTTCCCCTTCAGGGCACCTCAGATCTCAAACCATTATCACAGACACATCTTGAATCCTCTGCTTCAAAAGGTCCTTTGCAATCAAATTGACTCATGCACCCACATAATCATTTTCTCTATCCAAAATATCCATTATAGATCCCGTCCACTCTAATGTCTCTCATGGCTGTGATGACAGCCTTCCTCCTCCAGTTATGCTTCCAATAGTACACCACCTTATTGGCCATCCTCCCCAAGACAGTAGGTATCCGGTAGAGGCCAGCCAGTACCACAGAATAGAGGCTGATGGAATGGCATCATTGGTGGACATACCTTTTGATCCCAACCTGCAGTGTCCCATTTGTCAGAGAATGTTCAGGAAAGGAGAGATACAACTGTACAGACAACATGTGGAGTTGTGCAAAAACAATTCAGGCTGATATCCAGTTACACTTATGTGCATGTCTTTCATGTGCATTCTGTTTATTGTGATTTCATTACAAGTGATATTAATCTCAAGTGCACAATCCGTACCAAGCATAAAATCTTCATGGTAATTGCGTGCATGTGTATACTGGTATGTATAAACAATTTCACTGAATATGTTGTTTATGATTATTATAGGGAGAATCGCCCAGCAGACAGTCCAGCAGAATATTACCGCAGGACTCTTGCTATTCCTTTGCTAGATTGCATTATTTCCGAACTGGATTACCTCTGCATCCAAGTTTTATACCTGGTAGCGGTTGATGGCAAACACGATTTGAACGATTTTGTATCGCTGTGTGAGAAGGACCTGGTGGACAAATACCTTTTGGATCAATAAATAACGCTTTGGAAGCGAAAATGGGCACAATGCTTTCTTGAAGAGCGTCCCGATTCCCTTGGTGCAGCGCTTCAACAATGCGATGAAGAGCGTTTTCCAAATATATTTTGCCTCCTTAAGGTTGGTTGCCCACTCCCTATTACAAGCTGCACCTGTGAAAAAAGTTTCTCCACACTGCGCCGTCTGCGATCATCTATGGGCTGCACTCGCTTATCATCACTGGCACTCACATTATGGTCACGCAGTTAATTACGACACAGCAATTGAACTATTTTTTGAAAATGCACCCGAGAAATGATAGAGCTGTAAAATCTTATTTTAGAGTAAATGTAAAATGTATTTTTACACTTGCATTATGTCACAGCAAAAAAACGCGTCGAATCAATTATTGATTTCACAATGGATTTTAAATCAATTGCTAAATCAAGGCCTGATTTCACAATAAAATCAAGCTAGCACTGCGCCACAGCATTTAGTATGCAGAGCTGTGTAGAGTCTGCATATCAGCCATATGCAAATGGGTATCATTGAAGTGTTCATATGCAGACGTCTGCATATGAACACTTCAATGATACTCATCTGCATATGGTTGATATGCAGACTCTACACAGCTCTGCATACTAAATGCTGTGGCGCAGTGAAGTGCGCTTGATTTGCGCTTGATTTTACTGTCAAATCAATTGTGAATCAATAATTGATTTGACACGTTTTTTCACTGTGTGTATCAAAATGATTATTATAAGTTAACATCCAAAATACCCCACCCCTTTTGGCGCCACTATACGCGAGGCATCGGACCGGATATGGCTCCACCTTCGTGACTGAATTCAGTCGACGGTAGTCCACACACATTCCCATTGACTTCCCTTCCTTCTTAATGAGAACTATAGGCGACGCCCAGCCGCTAGTGGACGATTCGATTGGTCCAGCTTTTTCCATCTCTTTCAACTCCTTTTCCAGGCTATCTCGGTATGCATGAGGTACTCGATACTGAGGTAGTTTCACCGGATATGCATCGCCCGTTTCAATATGATGCTAAGCCAAAGTCGTTCTGCCTGGGCTATTGCTGAAGAGATCCGAATTTTTCTTCAGCAACACCCTTAGCTCCTTTTGTTGTGCTACCATGAGATGCATGCCTTCCTGTTTTTGGTTCTTCCTTTGTGATGTCATTCCACAACGGTACTTCGCCCTCCTCCTCTGTGCCTTCCTCATCATTGAAGCAGTTTGTGTGCATCGGTGGACGAAGCTGATACTCCTTTAACATGTTGACGTGAAAGATTCGAAATCTCTTCCTTTTGTCATGCATGTCCACCTGGTACATGTAGTTCACTAGACCCACACGTTTAGTAATTTGATATGGCCCTTGCCAACTTGCGAGAAGTTTGCTCCGCGTTGATGTTGGGAGCAGTACCAACAGTGTCTCCCACCTCGAACTCGCCTCCTTACATACCATTTTTTTCTGCCCTTTCTGACCTTCCGCCATATTCTGTCTTACGACTTCTACATCCGACTTCTGACCTTCAGCACATAACTCACCACATTGCATTTTCGTCAGATTTTTCTGCCGACTCCCACTGTTCCCTTAACACGTCTAAGGGACCCCTGACATCGTGACCAAAAAGAAGCTCGAACGGAGAAAACCCGCTCGTTGCTTGTGGCACTTCTCTGTACGCGAACAGGATATAGGGAATCGTCTTGTCCCACTCCTTACCCTCCTCATCTGTAAATCTGCAGAGCATGGACTTCAGCGTTTGATTAAAATGCTCTACTAACCCGTCCGTTTGAGGGTGGTATGGAGACGTACGTAGCAATCGAATGGATGTTCAACAGCTCAGCGGGACATGAAATTGCTTCTTGATCAGTTAATATCTCACGAGGAATCCCTATGCTGGAAAATGCACTGATCAGCTGTTCAGCGATGTGCTCCGCATTCGATGCTCTTCAATGGGATATCCTCCTGATATTTAGTTCCGTAGTAGCACAAGACCAAAATGTATTTATTACCCGATCGACTTCTGGGAACGGTCCTAATATATCCATCGCAACTCGTGTAAATGGTTCTGTTATTATTGGTAACGGCACTAATGGAGCACGTTTGATCTTCCTCTGTGTCGATCTCTGGCATGTTGGGCACCCCCGGCAAAACTCTACCACGTCCTTGAATAATGTCGGCCAATTAAATCGTCTCAATAAACGACGACCTGTCCTCTTAAGGCCCAAGCTCTTTCAACAAAATCAGCTGAGGGTGTACATGTAGCTCATTTTCTTCTCTATACGGTTCAGATGCTTCAGTGTCTGCATATCTGACCAAGGCCGTGAATTTGTCAATGCTCTCAATCTTATGATAAACTTTTTGAAATGGCAGGTATTGAACACCGAGTATGTAGTGCTTATCCCCCTCAAAAATAAAATGGCCTTTACGAGAGGATGAATTAGACAGTGACCAGAGTTATTGTGAAGTATCTCAATCCTGAAAAGGATGAGCGATTTTGTTTTCCTATATCGTACAAGTACATGTACAAGTATACATGCATCAACAAATTTACACCATTTTATATTACTTGATATATGGTAGGGAAGCAATGCTTCTAGTCAAACTGCAAATGACTGGCCCTTGCCAACTTGCGAGAAGTTAGCTCTGTCCAAAATTCATTTTGGACGTGACAAGACTCTACAGAAGATTTGTTCACGGTTCTATTGACGCGATATGACAAAGCACATAAAAGAATATGTAAGTACATGTACTTGTGAAAGTCTGCCAAAAGACCAACCCAAAACTGCACAAAGAGGTTCCAGTTCTACATACATTTGCTGTAAAAGCTGAAGTCTGGCATCAAGTAGGAATTGTCCTCGTAGGTCCACTTACGCTCACAAAGAGAGGAAATAGGTTTGTTGGTTTAAACGGCATATGAATGTAATTAATTTCCGTACTTATGTTTTAAATAAGGCTTTAATCCGTACAAGTGTTGCAGCTGTATATAGTGATCATTGAGAAAAAAATAGACTTGAATATAAAATACCAATTCTGCTTAAACAATTCACATATACAATTTCAGAAAATGATCACAGTTCTGGTGCAGTTAATCGAATAGGCAAATTTTATCATTTTAGTTTCATGACAGTTTGCATCCACAGCAAATAAAAATTTAATAACTAAGACATGTTCTAGTTTCAGGAATGTCTGTTAACTGTTTTGGGATGACTTCCTCTCCTATTGTGCTTAGAATTATGTTTAGTTTGGCAGGGTTATAGTACTGTGATATCAGAAGAAGGAAAGTGCATTGTTGGTCAAACAAAACTGGTTTAAAAGGGTAAGATTGACCTAGCATTCAACATTTTAAATGATTACAGCCTTCATGCATGCATGTGATACTCAAACAATGCTATGATGTTAACACATTTTGATAACAGTATTATTGATTTCATTAATTCAGATACCTTGTAACATGTACTGACTATTTTTCTAAGTGGCCAGAGGCCCAAGCTCTTCCAACAAAATCAGCTGAGGGTGTAGCTCATTTTCTTCTCTCACGGTTCGGTTGCTTCAGTGTCAATGCTCTCAATGATAAACTTTTTGAAATGGCAGTTATTGAACACCGAGTATCTAGTGCTTATCACCCTCAAACAAATGGCTTTGATGAGAGGATGAATCAGACAGTGACCAAAGCTATTGTGAAGTATCTCAATCCTGAACAGGATGATTGGGATGAGCACATAGATGCTATTTTGTTTTCCTATTGTACAAGTATACATGCATCAACAAAATTTACACCATTTTACTTGATGTATGGTAGGGATACAGTGCTTCCAGTCGAACTGCAAATGACAGATCAGACTGTGGAAAAGCTGCATGTGGATACAGTGCAATCATATGTTGCTCATGTGGAAAAAATGAAGCAAGAATTATTTCCTGTGGTTCACCTGAACATTTAAAAAGCACAGAAGAAGCAAAGGCTTACTACGATAAAAAACATATATCAGAAAAGTATCAATTAGGGACCTTGTGCTTGTGAAAAACATGAGAAATTTAAGTAGGAAAGGAGGAGAAGCAGATGTGAGATGGAGAGGTCCTTTCTCAATCATTGTGATCCATGAGGAGGGATTGTACAGCCTCCAAAACTGTAATGGAAAAACACTTGCAAAAAAGATAGATCGAAGCAGACTGAAACAGACTAAACTGTATCATGAGTGCAAAGGAAACTGTAGCAATGTTTCTAGTCAACAGGTACTGGACTACAGAGATGATACTCAAATCCTGACTGAAAAATGTACTACATTGCCTGATGATGTTCAAAATGAGGAAGAAACACAGAATAAAAACTTTCTGCTGTTATTAGTCAGTGTGCTTAAAAGGAGAACAAAAAAGAGGGGACAGGTTACAAGCACGATGAAGATGACTTCACTATTCATATTAAAGACTCATTACTGACAACTAAAGCTAATTCTTCTCTTGATGACCAGCTGTACTCTTCACATCTACTGCGATTATGGAGAACAGGTACTGCTACGTTGGCAAATTGTGCTGATGAAGATGAATTTGATGTAAGCTAATTACACCTGTTTGATGTTAATTAAAATACTTTTATTTTATCTCACAGCCCTCAACTATGCATTTCAATGAAGGTGAGTTTGCACTAAGCAGAGATCTGATGGTATATTTGTGGCTACAGTCTCGTCAATACGATAAGATGAGACCATTAAGGGAGGTTTGTGGTGGTGACTTTGTGTAATGAAAGCTTTATGGAATTCAAGAAAGGTGTAATCTATCAAAATGATTTAAGAATAGTTGAACAAGTGGATCTCTTGACTTATTGGATCAAGACCTGCAGAATAACATCAATTAAAGACGTTTCCCTAATGGATAAAGCATACATCAAACGTCACCTGCTGACTTGGATGCACTGTGTGAATGGGTATATGACACTAGAAGACAATGGAACAAAACAGAAATGTAGTCATGCTCACCAACAAAGAGTAAGACATGTATATTGTTACTAATATCTGTATGCATGCATGTGTTGATTAACATTAAAATATTGCACCATTTTTTGATCAGCATTATCAGTTAGTTTTATTCTTTCATAGTTATTAGTTTATTATGTTTTAATTATTGAATTTGACCTCTCCAGGCAAGGCTGTAACTAGGTGCTCATTGGATGAAGAAATGAGAAATACTGTCTTATCCAGTACTGGATGGCTTGATGACACCATCATCAATCGAGCTCAAAGCATTCTTAGGGAGCAGTTTGGAGCAGCAGGATTTCAAAATACTACACTATGAACTTGGTTGTTGTTTGATGTTCTTAGAAGTGAGTTACTGCACAATGGTAAAAACCATTCAATATCCACTATTGGCCTGCCAGCATCAACAGTCAATGTTTATGACAGCCTTTACCAATTAGGGTGTGTAACCTCCCCTGTATAATGAAAATCGATTTTTCAGAATACTTTTAAAACACTAATCGATTTTCAGGTTTTTGTGGACTTGAAAACCGATTTTTCCGAATAGTTAAAAAACAAAATCGGTTTTTCCGAATAGGTTTTCCCAAACTTTCTTCCGAATACCTAGGTTATTCAGGTTATGGTGCTTGTGGAGTGCGCACTGAGAAGATAATTTATGTCTGCAACCTGGTCTCGCACCCAAACTAGAGCTATTCAAAACACAGAGCTATTCATGTCAGTTGAAAACACAGAGACACAAAGGTCTACAGTAGCATGTGTTTGCCAAATACAACTCGTGGCATATACTAATGAACTTTTACTTACTTGAAGACGACGATAAAATCATTACGCTGTATATTTTGAATCCCCAATTGATGCACATTAAATATTTTACTATCTATTTTACTCAATACCTTAAATTGCTTCTGTATGTATAAATAGTAAAAACAACAGTGACGTTATATATATAACTCTAATTATGAAATACTCAATTGAAAATCATATCCGGATATCGGTATAAAAAGGTATTCGAATAATGGGCGAATTGTTGATGCTGATGACGAATACCTAAGTACCTCCGAATGGAGAAACATAAACCGGTTATTCCGAATAGATAAAATTTACTAATCGATTTTTCCGAATAATGCTAATTGCTATTCGAACGGATAGGTTTTTGCGAATATCCGAATAACCCGAATAACCTGATAACCGGTTACACTCCCTAGAGCAAGGACGATTTAAAAATAGCTAATATTATCGTCAAAGTGACCAACACTCAAAGTTCTTAAGGTGAGCACTAAAGCATGCACTAATATCCTATCGAATGGCTATTTTGGTTATTTTGGTTGGTGCTTGCAAAAACGAAGGGGGACAGCAAATCCTAAAGCGGACCGATATATAATCCTGTCCTAGGGGGGGACAATGTATGCTCGGCTATACGTTGTCCGGCCGGACAATTTTTAGGGGGGGGGGGGACCGGGTATCTGGAATCTTGCAGTTGAAATATCAACCCGTTTCAACGTTTCATGCGTGGCCATATGGTGCAGAAAATATGAGACACGCTTACACGCTAGTCTGGCGTAGCACAGCCACGTTTATTTGCGGAGGGTATGCTACGCCAGATTACTTACAAGTACACATTTTTGTACGAGTACAGTTCATCGTCCCGTTCAGGATAAGGTCTAGGACATCGCAAATATTCTGCAGCTGCTACAAACATATGAAGGGATGGTTGAATAACAAGGTGCACAATACTGCTGTATAAATACTTTCCTACGACATAGAGCGTTGCGAACATTTTTGCTAGCTATATATATATTATATCAGTACAAGGATTATATACATTATCAGCGTCTTTATAGGAAACCACAGATGTCAAAACTATACTAGCTAGCGCTCGTACATGTATTTAACCTGTTAATTTAACATGTATGATAATGAACATTCATTACACGCATGACACATTGCTATTTTATTAGTACTAGTTCTGATGCTTGCTACATGAATTCACACTAGTGTGACTCACAACAAGACATGATTATATTTTATACGCGTTGTATGTACTTTTAATAAACCTTTCCCAGAAGGCATTTCATGTACATTGCCATGCGCGTCATGTTACTTTGCCCTTTGATGATATTTTATCTCCGATGTTATCTATTTTGCGAGGCACAGGCATGTAACTTCAAATTCTGAACTGGATGGTGCCGCTATTTTGTAGTTGATCAAATAGGACGCGTGGCGGCTACAATAACTGTTAGACCTACAAAGCAATTGAATGTACATGTAGTTCAACAAAACCACCAAACCTAGTACATGAGGGGGTGTGAGATAGTTCAAAAAAGGGTGTTTTATTTCACAGGGAAAAAAATGGGTCGAATCAAAAGTTTTGATTTTATATAGGATTTTAAATCGTCTGTAAAATCATTGTGTGATTGAACAAACGCGTGTCATTTTTACTGTTCAATCACGCAATGATTCAAAAATGATTCTACGCGTTTTTTCCCTGTGTTTTTCCTCACTGCTGCGTATAATATAGTATTATCACTATTTTATAGTGAACTGCGAGTGTGTGTAATGTATGCGTGTGAAATCAAAATATAAGTCTTTGCTCTAACTTGATTTGGCAGGTCTGGTTAACGTTGAAGTGATGACTGCACTAAGATCTTTAAAAACACACATGTTTAAAGGCAGTGCAGAATTTAGATGTAAATGCTGAAATTTTAAAATTACCCTAAGCCTCACATTCGTTGTAAGGTAAGGTAACGTCGGACGTATGGCTTGTTCATTTCAGGCCCAACGTTGTATACCCCGTAATTAAGGAGTATACGAAGAGCAGTAGTGTGTTGAAGATCTATACGAGATCTCGTGCACAAGCGTGCTTACATTAGTTAACTAGTCAAGCATAACTACTGCATTACGTAATGACCGCGACCGCAAGTAGTTAATTCTTTTTCTTTGACTACTTTTTCTTTAAGTGAAAAAACTTACCATTATGATTTTCCGATTTTTCAATATCCAGTGATGCAATCGAAAAATATTTTCGACTTAAAATGCGGTTGTCCTTTAGGTTAATGGCCCGGCCCCCCTTCTTAATATCAATCCAAATCAATTAACAAGCTGCGCCACCTTTTCAAATAGGCTTATCATAACTATGGCAACCTGTTTTAAAACAGAGTTTTTAAAATGATATGCATATCTGGGCTTTGTACACATACACATACACCCATACACACATCCCATAACACACACATGTATAACACACACACCCATACAGACATACTCATAACCACGCATATTCCATACACGCATACATGTACACATGTTGCATACACACCCACCTAACACAGATGCACGTACATGCTCACATAAAGGTCCAGCACGTACACACAAACGCACCTCTGGACAACTGCGCTGATACATATACCTTGCAAGAGTACTGTAGTTAGTAACTCAAGCTATAGCAACAAATAAATTTAACGATTGAATGGAATAGAATACTTGAGTAATGCAACATAACTGAATAGCTATATACAGGGTAATGTTGTGAGATGTGCTTCAAGATATCCCAAATGCAGCGGAATCGTTTCCTCCACATAAATTCAGGGAGATAGGTCTCAAATAGAGCAGAGTTCATCACTTTCTCCTCTCGCATCATCCGCTTGCAGCAGCTCCACATTTTGGGTATGTGCTCCGGTGAGATGTCCTCTCAATGTAGTGGAATTTCTGTAGCATTATACATTATGCGATAATGCTTACGTAATGAGAGTCTGGGTACGAGACATGTATATTGACGTCACCAACGTTCAACTGAGTGTTTCATATTATTTTGTCCGTAGTTGTTCTTACCAAATTCGGTTGTTTTTGATGTGTCGCACATGTGTCTGATCTGCGCCGAGTGCTAGTGCAAGAAGTGAGCGTAATTGAGTCGCGCGCGCTAATCGCGCGCCGAGTAAGGTGTTACATTACAATGTGGCTAACTTCCAATCGGTTAGCTTGATAATTTTCAAATCTCTGTACACGATGTCCTTCCCATACTAGTATCGAGGCCGGAACAGGGTTTAGGACGTACATCCTTTTACTGATATTAAATTTCTGTAGTGTAATTATTAATCCATTGTTGTTGTTACTACTTTTACAGGCACGTGATGGCGCAAAATGATCTCCCTGAAGTCGCTGGTGCTATTTTCGTTTTCAAACGTACGGAGTTGATTCGATTACAGTACGATGTCACCGTACGCGGGGTAAATTGTATTGCACATCAGTTTAGCTTGCCTCCTGATGCTGACTCGGCAAAGTTCGACGAAGAATGCAAGCGGCTGAGCAGGCTGAGGCACCCCAACATCCTACAACACCTTGGAGTCCAGTATGACAAAGCCAGCCATTATGTAGTGACTGAAGCATTAAACACTACTTTGGACAAGCACCTCACCACGGTTACAGACGACCCCATTTCAGTGAAGGTTTCCATCCTCTGCGATGTGAGTCGTGGACTACAGTACCTGCGCTCTCAAACACCGCCCATAGTACACCGCGAGCTCATTGCCCAAAACGTCCATCTTTCATTTGACATGAGAGCAAAGATAGCTGTCGTTGGCGTATCGGTGCCCTGTGACATCAAACAGATACAAAGTACTGATATTGCTGTTTACCTGCCACCTGAAGCGTTAACCACTCAACAATGGAATGCCGTCTCATTCGGATTCAGTGATATTGCTGTTTCCCTGCCGCTTGAACCACTCGATGATACAAAATGGGATATCTACTCGTTTGGTGTTCTCTTGGCGTACACTGCACTGCACAAGCTTCCTCTTTACAAAACATCTCTTGTCAAATGGATGAATGAAATGGGGAAGATTCATCCTCTGTATACCCTGGCCCGTAAGTGTGTGAATGACTGCCCATCAGACAGGTTGCCCATTGAAGACTTGTGCCAAGAAATGGACACTCTGTGTGAAAGCTATCCAGTTCAAATCATTGATATCCTCCACGTACGTATTGGCATGTGTTAGTATCTAATGTACTTGATTTCTGCTTCTGCAGTTACTACAGCCAGTGCAAAGTGCAGAATCAAAACACAATCATGTGCAGCAACAAGTTAGTATGTTACTGTTCGTTAAGTCAAGTAACTGCTATTATATGGGACAGTTTCCGAGAAAATTGCCCCATGGATATATATTTTTGGAAACTGTCCTATATACTATTAATCATGAATTAATTGCCATCAGCATGATAATTATTCACACAGTAATAAAAGTGGTTGATCAGAACTTCATGTAAGACTGGCAATTACTTGTGAATAGCTTGTAAATGATAGTTTAATCTCTTGCGGTCCGAAATGGGGTTAATCAAAAATTTGGGCTAAACCCTAGCTTTTTGGATGTCAAAAGTAAATGTACCTATTGGTAGATCAACCTGTCAACCTATTTAACACTATATTATCATTTCACAATAATTAGCAATTCTGAAAGGTTAAAAGCTGTATTGTTGACATCCTGTTCAGTTGTTTTAAGCAGTTGTTTTAGCAATATGCGAGCAATAGGAGAGTGATATTAAAATGGCTGAGATAAATCATTTACATGTATAGAAATTATGCTGTACTCATGCCTATACATAAGTGGGCGTAATTGTGTCATAACCCTTGATGCATTCAAGTAATTTTTTCCCCATTGGTTTTGTACTTTATCTTACAACATGTATGTACTGTTCTCAACAGTTCATTCCGATCGCTTACTGAATACGCGCTTGAAATGTGCCACTTTGCTCAATCAGAAGCCAGGGGAGCATCATTTTTGAAGTCTGCATGCACATGTTCAACGTCAAGCCGCAATGTTAACAACCAATTCAAATATAATTAAGTTCCTGCTAAAAGGCAATGTGCACAAAACAATGTTATAAACACTGAAAACACTGCACTTCGCAAACAAAGGACACATGCAGTATTTATTTATAACTTCATACTAATACATATTTTTGTCTTGAAATTAGGTAATTCTCTTAGGCAAAGGTAGATAAATATTCAGTGTAAATAGTGACGTTTCACTCACCATTATTTGGTATCTAATGAAGGTTAATTAAAGTAGACCAAAATTATATTCACAGTTAACCCTGTAACTGTCTGGTAAACCCTGGACCACAAGACATTGACACAGTTAACACATACACATTGTACATGTACAGCTTTATGCGTACATTGTGTACTGTATGTGCACATGCAACCTCTACACAGATCAGATAAGAAACATACATGTAATACAGGGCAACAGTTTGCATATATACATGTACACTAGCATACAGTAGTTATACTTTTTGGTGACTGTAATATGCCATACTTATTGTAAGAACTACATTTTTGACAGCATGAATCCTGCAGCTCCATTTCTGGTTGGTTTGGAGCAATCTCTTCTACTATTAGTGCCGTACCAGGCAAAGTGCTAAATGCAGTCAAGAGAGATGCAGGGAATGGTACATCAGTTGCTAAAGATAACATTAGCTGCCAACCTACTATGGTAGAGGAGGATGAGTGGATGAAGATGCATGTATCTTCTAAGGTACATTAGCATCTGTGATGAGCTGCATGAAATTCACTGTATTTGTACTTTGCATACGTGTACTATGACAGGACCACCGATGTATGTACGTCTTCTCAGCTGATCTGACCTGTAATAATAATACCTTGACACATAAACCGGGTGTTAGCAAATGAATTCATAAAGATGTGTATAAAATTATTGTTGCTCCTAATTAAACTTAGTTGAATAGATAAATTTTGCCATGCTAAATGTACTTGTTAATAATAATTAGTGTAAGCAAATAATAAATTGGGACTAAAATTAAGTAATTAAAATCAGCATAATGTAATAAATTCACAAAATAAAATGGTGATTTCAGTGTGCTTATCAGATTGAAACAATTGTAGCCGTATGGGATCATTTTCGCAAAAAGGGACCAAATGCATGTTTTTACAAGACTTCAAGTTAGTTTGATATTCTATAAGTCTGAAATGTCCTCTACACATTGCTTTTTACACACTGCAGAGAATCGGAGTATCCACCATGGAGTTGTAAGCTCTGAATTTTAATTAGCCATATATTCCACCGCAAGTGCTACGGTTCTATTGCATGTACTGGAAATTTTATAATGTATACGATAGGTTCCTTATCGCGGAAACAATTCCATATATTTCTGAATTTTATTATTATTTAGTTAAATTTAGTTTTTGAATGAACTTCTTTGTAGGCAGATACACTTGAAGATCAGCTGAAATTAAACAAATACAATGATGTTTGTTGGGTATTTAATGTATATAATCAGGCACTTCTGGATTAAGCATAAATTAAAATGGTACTGTATAATACATGTACACCGTAATGGTACACAATCATAAATAAGTTAGAACTGAAAAAATACAACTAATATCCTATTTAAAAGTGCACACATATAGCAGGTCAATACAAGTTCAAGTATAATACATGTAATACAAGTTTGACACATATATGTTGAACAAAACATATTTTTATACATTCTAGGTACTTCAACTTCAAGAGGAGCTGAAATTAAAATGCAGTCAGGTTTGTTGGGTATTCTAGTCTTGACAATGCATGTGGAAACAGGCATGGTGGTATAGCTATGTGGAACACACATTTAGCAAGACAATTTACACATTTCAATGTAATAATTACATGTATGTTGAACAAATATTATTAAAACTAATTTATACAGTACTGCACATTGTAGGTACTTGCACTAGAAATTAAAAGACAATGACGTTTGTTGGTAATTTTAAAGTATACAGCTAGGTACAAAGTATATATAGTGTAGCAGTACAAATTTAAAACTGCATTTCCTCTATTCAACTGTGCTCATATTGGTGTGATTTTCAGAACACATTTTCCAGGACAACACAATTAAGTTTCAGAGTTGCTCCCTAGGACTTATGTATATGCGAAAGGTACATGTATTATACACCTGGCCGATTAAGACATGGGCAAAGGACCGTCACTGATTTAACAAAATACTTACCCAAATGATTATGTTATCAGTTTATTCAGTTGTTGTCCCCATCAAGCTGTTGAGACTTGTTTTTCTGTTTAGCTTCTGTTCAGGCAGTGGCATAACAAAGCAACATGCCCTGCCTGAGGCTGATGTGTATTATGCCACCCCTGAAGTTGAGTGCAATGCATAATTCACACATGCTATGAATAAACATATTTGCACCACAGGAAATACGTGTTCTTATAACGCAATTACTCCACAGCAAGTTTTAAAATTTACTATGCCTTTGTGATGGGTGACAGAAGTGGGCACTATATATAAATGATGGATAAACACATTGTGATAGCAGTTAAAGAAGGGGGTGGATTCTGGGAGGTGAGTTGTCCACTTCCGTGTGAAGCACAAAAATGTTTAGCTACAAAATGTTAATGCTTGGCAGGTGCACCATAAATTACATGCTAGCTTAATGTCAGCCTCATAACAATGTAAGGATATGTGCTCTTCGAAGGAATACACAGTATGTTTATCTCTTTGTTGCATTATTATTATGTCTCATTGAGAATACTGTCTTAGTTATAATGGATTTCTAACCAGGTGATGTTACGCACATAGTTTGAAGTGCTGTGAATTGGAACTTGATTGATGTGTTAAGACATCAATAACCGTTGCACCTGCCTGTTTCACTGCTCTACCTATTCAGTTTTTATCATGTCAGGTGTTTTAACTCACTAATGGGGATCCCTTTAAAAGGCTGCCACTTTTTTTACCCTTCTGTACCATGTTTGGTAAGTGCATGCCAAAGTTGTAGGGTCATTTGAACGCTCCTCAATGCTCTTTGTAGTGGGGTTTTCCTTTCCTCAGTTTCTTTCCAGGGTGGTTCGGGGAAGCTAACTACTTGCAGAAAATCGAGCCAAAGTCATCTTTTTTGCTCGAATTTTAGACCTATCATGGTAAAGAAAAATTATATAAGACAGGACACAAAAATAGGAAGTGCTTTTAATTTAGAAGGATGAACTGATTTGATGGTTTTAAAACAGTAATGAAATTAATGATCTGTAGGAGTCAGGTGGGCTCAACTTGTCTTTGTGGGCCTGAGGCAAGTGCTTAATAGTGCCTATTGGATAATCTGGCACTGAGTGCACATGTATGTACGTAACATTGGAAGTGGAAAAGCAAGATGTTCTTGTGTTTGCTCTCTTCAATCACAGCGTTGGGTATACATCAGACAATATATGCTGAATAGCTCTGCCTAGCACTGAATGACCACATCCAGTGAACAAATACACTGTAGAACTGGTTTGTAATGTATAAATAGAACAGCTTGGTCCTGGTGGCCCTCTCATCCATGCTTGCACATTTTGGCCTGCAATCAGTTTGACCCAAGCTAAGCACAACACCCACCACTGATGATCACAGCCACTACATGTATAAAAGTATTGATGTGTTTTAAGTGTTTGACTTCTGCTGCACAGTACTTGGGATTATTTCCCCAGTTTAGAACTGTTGCACCTGTCGACCTGAATGCCGTTCCTCACAATAAAATGCATCTACATAAATTCATTGCTCAAATTAAACGGTATCACATTGCAATTTGTGATCGATGCGATTTGTGATATTGTGTAGCACCATTTGCGACACACATCATTTATTCAATATACATACTTTTCTAACAGAAATATGCACATAAACTTGCGCGCATTGATAGAACTCTAGGCAGCACAGGTTTTGCCTAAACATGGGCTTATGCATCGCAATTACCTACATGTATCACATGCGCAGTTCTAAATCAATTATTTTAACTACATGTATTGGTATTGCTGTTATTATTTTACGTTTTGATTGTTGAACTGCGCGTGAGTTAGTGTGTTAAGCAGCATGCCTAGTCAATCTATGGCTGATCAATGGCCAAACGTTATCGACCCTGGCAAGAAATGGCTGAACATAGCAGTTGTAAATGGAGAAGTTAACAAAGCAAATCGTTTCTTATCTGTACTACACATAAAACCAAGTTACAGTGTGTTCGAAACTAAAGTTATGCATTTGTGAAAGGAATTGTGGGATCAGCTATTAAACAACACTGAAACACGAAAGCAGTGACCAGCATGCACTATAGGATTACATGTGCATGCAATCACACTGTTGTTAACATGATGAAATTAATGCACTGATGCACAAAGCGGACCTTTAAGTAATCGAATCCATTATTGCTTAGCAACTATGCAAATCAACCATATTACAAAGTATTTTGAGCACTGCAAATTCAGTATGCAATCATTATATGGGATTGTTTCCACAAAAGGGTCCTAATTCATATTTTTTTCAAGTTTTCCTTTTTTGATATTCTATAAGTCTGAAATGTCCTGTACACATTGCTTCTTACACACTGAGAATCAGAGGATCTGTCATCGAGCTGTAAGGCTCTGAATGTTTAATTAGCATATATTTCAATGCAAGCGTTACATTTCTATTGCGCATACTGGACATTTTATAATGCATGCTCCAGTTCCCTTTTTGCGGAAACGATCGCATATATGTATTGTATAATTTGGTTAGTACATGCAGCATAAGTATATGGATACTCATCATGTGTCCATATGAATTAGATTGCAGTGATATCGAGTGACATGCAAGGCTACTTTGTAATAAGGGGCTTCAGAACGAGGAAGAATAACTTGCTCGGGTAACAAAACAACTTAGGAGCAGTGAAACGATAGATTGATAAGTAGCCTTGTTCTGGAGCTTAGTACATGTACTGTATGGTATTGGCATGAACAAAATACGTAGGCAATAAAACATTAATCAAAATATATCTAGTGCTATCGTTGAACACATAGAAATAATGTATCACAAATTGTTAAGCACATAAGTGCTATAGCCTTACATGTAATGATCGCATATGTATTCTATAATTCGGTTGTACATGCAGTATTGGTATCATCATGTGCCCCCCCCATATGAATTAGATTGCAGTCTATAAAGAAGACTTCGAAACTGAGAGAAATGATAGAATTACATGCAAGGCTACTTTGGATAAGTGTAAAGAGGAGCTTCACAACAAAGGAGAAGAACTTGCTATGGTAGAAGTGCTAGTTAGGGAATTACAGAGTAGACTAGCACAATGTTCCACTGAAAGCCAAGTCAAACAGCCTCATGACGATTATAGAGCTCAGCTATTATGTAAAGAAAGGGAACTTGCAAATGTCAAGTCGGAGTATCAGTCAGTTAATGGCAAACTTGTTTCCATAGAGGAAGCTATGATACACAATAAGAAATTGCAAACTTCAGAACTGTGTAAAGTGCAAGCAGAACTGGAGGCAGCCAAGGAGGAGATAGCAGTGAAGGTGGCCCAAGTGAAGCAGTACCAGAAACAGGTGGAGGCTTACAAACAGGTGAGTTGCCTTAGTATTGATCTTTACTGTGCACTGTTGGAGTCTTTAGCAATGCCATGTTCATATAAGGTGCAACAAATGAATAAATTTGAGCAGCTGTACAATGAGGAAAAGCAAACAAGTACACGTCTAATGGAAGAAATGAAGCAACTTAAGGAAACTCATGTACAGGTATGCAGGTCTTCTAGGAGTGTGTAAGCTGCTATCTGATTAGTGATGTATAATGTAATATGATGGGCTATGTTTTATGCAAAGACATGATGCCCAGTACAGTGCAATTTTCACTATGCATTGTGGCACAAAATGTCAAGCTATAAAATGGCCTATTGATTGAAGTACCTAAATGAAAAGCAAGTTTCACTCTAGGACACAATGCATGCATGTACATGTGCAGAGCTGTAACTACATTATAAAAAGTGTCTCAATTAAGTTGGATTAGGTTGAAAGGTGGGTGAAAACATGAGAGGGAGTTAATGTGGCTCTAAATTTCTCTAGGAATGGTATCTATATGGATGGAGATCTGTCCAGTAGTTGTATTAGTTATTTCACAATCCACAATAGAACATGCCACATATCATTAAACCTTCCATATGCAAGGGGAGGGGTTTCAAAACTAAAACTTCATGCAACTGTGATTATGCTGTATTCAGTAAGGATTAGTAGTTACTTTGCAAGCTGAATTCAATTGGAGGATAAGAAGGAAATTTTATATGATACAAAAAAAAAGACATTATTTGAATTTGTTGATATTCTAGAAGTCTAAAATGTTCTCTACACAATGCTTCTTACGCATTGAAAATCAGAGTACTGTACAGTGTATCTGTCATGAAGCTGTAAGGCTCTGAGTTATTAACTAGCCATGCATTTCAATGCAAGCGTTGCATTTCTATTGCGCATACTGGAAATGTTATAATGTATGCACTAGGCCCCTGTTTGTGAATAGGATCCCATAGTTTTAGTAGTCTGACTTCTGCTGTGCTGTAGTTTGGATTGTTATAGTGGTTATGAGCCCATTATTAAAACTGTTACACCTTAGTAATGTTCTTGCTATCCTTCCTCACAACAAAATGCATCTACACGAATTCACCATGCACATACAGTGTACATGTATTTTATAATTTGGTTTTCATGGTTGGTTGTCACATACCCATGTGGCTTAGATTTCAGATTTCGAAAATGAGAGAAAAGATAGAATTACATGCAAGGCTACTTTGGATAAGTGCAAAGAGGAGCTTCAGAAAAAGGAAGAAGAACTTGCTAGGGTAACAAAACAACTTAGGAGCAGTGAAATGATAGTTAGGGAATTAGAGAGTAGACAGCTAGCACAATGTTTTGCTGACAGACAAGTTAAACAGCCTCACGATAATTATAGTGCACAGCCCCACTGTAAAGAAGCGGAACTTAAAAATGTCAAGTCAGAGTGTCAGTCTGTTAATAGCAAACATGTTTCCATTGGCCAAGCTGTGATGCACGATAAGATATTGCAATCTTCAGAACTGTGTAAAGTGCAAGCAGAACTGGAGGTAGCCAAGGAGGAGATAGCAGTGAAGGTGGCCCAAGTGAAGCAGTACCAGAAACAGGTGGAGGCTTACAAACAGGTTAGTTGACTTAGTATTGATCTTTACTGTGCATGGTTGGAGTCTTTAGCAATGCCATGTTCATTTAAGGTGCAACAAAAGAATGAGTTTGAGCAGTTGTACAATGAGGAGAAGCAAACAAATGCACGTCTAATGAAAGAAATCAATCAATTTAGCAATACTATATACACTGAAATCTTTGCATATGTTACGTAAAAACATGATGTTCACTCTGCACAGATGTGTTGTGCAAGTTTTTATGCGTGAAATATTGCGACCTTTTGATTTTAGTATCATAAAAGTAAAAGCAAGTTTCACTCTACTGTGCAATGCACGAGTGTATACATGTATGTGCAGAGCTGAAAACCACATTGCAGCAGTGTCTTGATTAAGTTGAATTCGGTTGGGAGGTGGGTGAGAGAGAGTGGGTGGTGGAGGGGTCATTCCATGGCATATTGTGCTAAAAACAACAATGTAGAAAAAAAATGGCGTCCATAATGTTCAAACGTATGTGGTTCCCAGAACTAGCTGATACTCCAACTATTTATTTTGTAATAACATGACAATAGGTGGCTTCCCTTTTGTAAAACAAAAAGTTAGAGTATCAATCTGCAAGTGACCTCAATATTTTAAACCGTGTTATAGACGCATTTATTATTTAACCCTTTAACCTCCTTAATAAATAAATATCATATTGTAGTAGTACACATAAAGAGCATCGATTTGATGCCAAATATACCCATACAACATCAGTGAGAAGAAAGTTATAACTTGGCAAAGTTGCAATTTTGAGGAAAAAATTAATTATTCAGGAATGTTTATTTCGTAAACCATTAACGTTATTAAAAAAATTTTGGGCTAAAGTTACTTTCATATCAGGACACATATATATATATGAGAAGTTGGACCAAAATCTAAAACATAAGCGTCCAACTTTAGGTTGAAAAGCCATGGAATGACCCAGCTGTTAATTTCTCTGGAATGGTGTCTACATAGATGGAGCTTTGCCCTTGCAGCACTTTCACTATTTGCCAGTTGGTATAGTTGTTTGCAGTACACCAGGTTTCATTGAACCTTCCAATATGCAATACATAATGGCGTGGGCTTGCAGAAGTGAAACCTCATGCAGCTGTGATTATGCTGTATTAAGTGCAGTTGGAGGATAAGAAGGAAATTATGTTGCACGATACGATGAAAAGACTTATAATTATTATTCTTTGCAATTTATGTCAACATAAGATCAATTACATGCATTAATATATCTTAAATCATCTTAAATTACATGCTTACGATGGGAACCTCTACTTTCCCCTTCAGGGCACCTCAGATCTCAAACCATTATCACAGGCACATCTTGAATCCTCTGCTTTAAAAGGTCTTTTGCAATCAAATTGACTCATGCACCCACATAATCAATATCTCTATCCATAATAGCCATTACAGATCCCATCCATTCTCACATCTCTCATGGCTGTGATGACAGCCTTCCTCCTCCAGTTATGCTTCCAAAAGCACGCCACCTTATTGGCCATCCTCCCCAAGACAGTAGACCAGCACCATATCCAGTAGAGGCCAGCCAGTACCAGGCTGATGGAATGGTGGATGTACCTTTTTGATCCCAACCTGCAGTGTTCCCCATTTGTCGATGAAAGCTCAGGAAGGAAGAGATACAACTCTGCAGGCAACATTTGCAGTTGAGCAAAAACAAAAAGAATCCAGGCTGATATCTAGTATGTACATGTAGGCTGACTGATATGCATTGCACTATTATTAATCATGCTCTTTTTGTGTTGTATATGAAATGCAATGAAGGTTTTTGCCTCATGTTGCCAGAGAGATTTGTGATGGTACAGTGTGTGAAAGATTAGTGAACGAATTTGTTTATGTACACTGTACATGTATGTGAATGATAGGGCCTGGAGAAGGCAGTGATGTGCAAAGGCTTGCTGATTGTAATATCTGAAGGAGCACTTCTAATTCAAAACGGTCAACTCCTTCACCAATTGTTTTAAACATGCCATGGAATCACAGACTCCTTGTGCATGTAGTTTTGGCTTCAACATTGCGTGTTCTGTTCTTTCTAATGCGTCATGCATGTTTATGCAGTCCTTTCACTGATTGTCACGTGGACTATATTATAATTTATGATGGATTCTCTGCTATATACCATGACGTACCATAGATAGTAGATTGGAAACGCGTCACGTGAGCCATACTAGAGGGCCGGATGTGACATATATGATTGGCACCCAACCACCAACTCAGGTCAGACTGAGACTCATCAGGATCAGTGCAGGTGAAGCCTAATCCAGCTGAAGGAACTACTGAAAACCAGGCTGGCAAGGCATGCGCATATATCGTGCCCCTCATTAGGCATATATCGTGCCCCTCATTAGGCATATATCGTGCCCCTCATTAGGCATATATCGTGCCCCTCATTAGGCATATATCGTGCCCCTCATTAGGCATATATCGTGCCCCTCATTAGGCATATATCGTGCCCCTCATTAGGCATATATCGTGCCCCTCATTAGGCATATATCGTGCCCCTCATTAGGCATATATCGTGCCCCTCATTAGGCATATATCGTGCCCCTCATTAGGCATATATCGTGCCCCTCATTAGGCATATATCGTGCCCCTCATTAGGCATATATCGTGCCCCTCATTAGGCATATATCGTGCCCCTCATTAGGCATATATCGTGCCCCTCATTAGGCATATATCGTGCCCCTCATTAGGCATATATCGTGCCCCTCATTAGGCATATATCGTGCCCCTCATTAGGCATATATCGTGCCCCTCATTAGGCATATATCGTGCCCCTCATTAGGCATATATCGTGCCCCTCATTAGGCATATATCGTGCCCCTCATTAGGCATATATCGTGCCCCTCATTAGGCATATATCGTGCCCCTCATTAGGCATACATCGTGCCCCTCATTAGGCATATATCGTGCCCCTCATTAGGCATATATCGTGCCCCTCATTAGGCATATATCGTGCCCTCATTAGGCATATATCGTGCCCCTCATTAGGCATATATCGTGCTCCTCATTAGGCATATATCGTGCCCCTCATTAGGCATATATCGTGCCCCTCATTAGGCATATATCGTGCCCCTCATTAGGCATATATCGTGCCCCTCATTAGGCATATATCGTGCCCCTCATTAGGCATATATCGTGCCCCTCATTAGGCATATATCGTGCCCCTCATTAGGCATATATCGTGCCCCTCATTAGGCATATATCGTGCCCCTCATTAGGCATATATCGTGCCCCTCATTAGGCATATATCGTGCCCCTCATTAGGCATATATCGTGCCCCTCATTAGGCATATATCGTGCCCCTCATTAGGCATATATCGTGCCCCTCATTAGGCATATATCGTGCCCCTCATTAGGCATATATCGTGCCCCTCATTAGGCATATATCGTGCCCCTCATTAGGCATATATCGTGCCCCTCATTAGGCATACATCGTGCCCCTCATTAGGCATATATCGTGCCCCTCATTAGGCATATATCGTGCCCCTCATTAGGCATATATCGTGCCCCTCATTAGGCATATATCGTGCCCCTCATTAGGCTTCCCATAGACATAATCATCTCCCTGCTTGGAGGTGACTGGAGATCAAGCCTGCCCCCCTCGAAGGGGAGGTGGACAACATGCATGTACTTTTTTTTTTTTCTCTAAAAGATATATTAACCAGATTGTAAAAGTACTATATGTACTATTTAACACTCTCCTTAGGATTCTTCATTGATTAGTTTACTAATAATTTTCATCGCAATGGTATCTTACAGTACAATATGGTCTTGTGCATTGTGAATGTACAACGTCCTCATCGCATGATTCTGCCATTGGGGGCATAATAAACTGTTAGTCATCTACTTTTTGTGGACCGATCCATGTAAGAGGAGAATCCAAAGAGATGGTTTAGACTGTGTACTAAGAGAGCTATAATACAGCATGCATATGCATGGGCAAGGGTGATACATGATCAGATGAGCTGGCAGATGCTATGAAAGCGGCTAGCTTGGGCATGAAGCAAAAACGCAGACCAACGCAGGCATCCTCTACTAGTTTCAAGTTCGGCTGTGAATTTTTCACACTCTCCACCCTCACTTTGGAGCATGCATGTTCCTGCATTATTGAGCGACGCTGAAAAGAACTAGGCCATCTGACCATACATGTATATTCCCCACGAGTGCTTTTCTCAGCTAAATCCTTCCTCACTAGCTTAAAACTTCTAGATCAGTGTTTGTTTACAGTACAGTGTATTTAATTTACATTAAGAGATGGAATTGGTGCATCAGTATGCAGACGAATCGCGACCTCAAGATAAGGTTGGAGCGACCAACTGCAAATGTTTTGCCAGAGCATTCGGCATAGTGCACAGAATTTCTTACAACGGAGCACCGTGTACAGCATCATGATGGGCCGAGGGACGTAAGAGGCCGTACTCATGCAGTGAACGGACAAAGTCACTCTTCGCAAGGTTTGGTAAATAATGCGTTTACACAGCAAGCTTCGTCATCACAGTTTATTGGAGTCGAATACGGGAATGACGCAGAAAACTACGACCTCCACCTTGTCGTGGAAAGGATGGAACAGAATCTGGAGTCGTGTTTAGAATCGATTCCTAGCATTCCCTCGCGATCGTTCTTAATGACCTATCCACAGAGTTACTATATCTACATTCCTGCCCGCCCATCATCGACGGTGACCAACATCCTCCCACACATGATTGGAGAGCAAAGGTAGCCGACTTTGGTAACAGTGTGGACGAAAACATCCTTTCCACAGCTCCTGGTGCTCTCATCTATACATGCCTCCAGCTGCCAACCTGCTGTACTTGTGTTAAGGGACGATGGAGATATCGTCTAGCAAAGGTACACCATTGCCTACGATGAGCTGCATGATGTACTTTGTGTATACCGCAATGCATACACGTACACGGGCTTGCGTCTATCTGCTCACGTGAAGGTGCAGCATCTATTATAGTGATGTTTTGATACATATTGGTCATATGGATCCCTGGTACACCTGTAGCTTATGATGGTCTGTATGATGGACTATGTGCTCGATATGTCCCGTGTCCAGGACCATCTGATACACCTTCTCTATATATGTGACCATTCATGCAAGGAACTGTTCTCTAATAATAATAGTTTGACACTGACAAAATATGTTAAACAGAAATGTTACTTATTCATTGTGCATCTAAGTACCTATAGACTTGAGGATCAGCTGACAATGAGGTTTGTTAGATATTTTAAAATGTACCACAATGCATAATCCATGCAGCGCCCGGGGGGCGAGATGGATAAAACATAATTTTATGGAGAAATGGCCCATACATAGGCGGTCATCTTGCTTTTATTTTTCAAATTGAATTTCAAACACGTTTATAATGTACAATAAATCGGATTGATTGTGAATCTGTGCTGTATAAGATTACACCATGAATCATTCGTAGACTAAAATCAAGACAAAAGTTTAATTTCTACCGCGCATAATTTATTCATAAACGAAGTAATTACTTAGTACCTAGAATAAAGATATAATTATTAAGATTATGTCGGCTAGCTAACGGTTATAAACTTTAATGGCTGCAACGTAACTATCAAGACAACAATTATACTTGTACCGATACACAAATTAACTTAGCTATGCGTTCACTTGCACTGAAGATGTGGAGCGCATCAATTAGGCACAACGATGTATGCAGGGATCGATCTACGTATGCCCTTCATGCTTTCATCTTCTGAGACGCAGGTGTTTTGGTGAGTATACTATGTAAATTTAGTAGCGTAGGGCATAGATATTAGACTGAATTTGGTAACAGTGTGGACGAAAACATCCTTTCCACAGCTCCTGGTGCTCTCATCTACATGCCTCCAGCTGCTAACCTGCTGTACTTGTGTTAAGGGACGATGGAGACATCGTCTAGCAAAGGTACACCATTGCCTATGATGAGCTGCATGATGTACTATGTGCATGATGTACTAAGCGCTGCATGCATGGATTATGCATTGTGGTACATTTTAAAATATCGTCCTATAATTGTCCTATAATTTCAAGCTGATCCTCAAGTCTATAAGTACTTTATTCCCTTCACCTTCACCTCCTCACTTTCCATTGCTCCCTCTTACCTCCAGTACATTGTGATTCCAACCTTCTCAGCATGAGGAGGACAGCCCTCCTGGGGGACCCGACCCCCTGATCCTGAGTCGGACACTGATGACATTGTCATCAGCGTATTTATTAATAAGATCATTAACCCTGACAAGTCCTTTGGCTCCTCAGTGAGTACTCTACTCAATTTGCCTAGACCTTATACGGTCATACCTTAGCACTCTTCCCCAGGACCCCATGTGCATCCTTCTCCTACAACTTTCCTCTCTGCTAGTGGAGCATACTGCCCCAAACATTCATGACTCCAACAAATCAGTACAGATACAGATGTGTAGTGTAGCCATGGCGTTGATATGGTATACTGTTGGCCTTCTCCCTATATACTATTGGCCTTCTCCCTATACTCCCTAGGTACTGTTGTTTATGTTGGCCTTGGGGCCTGACTGCTACCACAAAACCCGCAAGGGCAGCCCAAGGTGTACACAACCATTGTCCTGGCTAAAATGAATACAATCAAAGCATCTTGTGAGCTGTGTGTACACTGACCTTCATTTGATTGGCAGATAGTGTGGTAGATACCTTTACATGAAGATTGGACTACTTGACATGAAGATTGGACTACTTGTGAGGGAGGGTGTGTGTGTGTGTGTGTGTGTGTTGTTGTAAGTGGTAATGCCTGTGGTTATCTTATCTCACATCCATGGGAGGAGCTACACCTCTATGTAATGGGCTTTATTTGTGTACATGTACTGTAGGCACAAGCGCTTCCATACACTCTTTGACTTGTTGAAATATGGGTTGATGTCAAAGTACAATGTAATGTGCTCTTCCCTAGACCCTATGGAGGAGCTTACAGCCACTCCCCCAGCTGGAGCAGGATGTGGGCCTGGGTAAATTGTTCCCCACCTTCCCCCCCCACCCCCACAAACTGGAAATCCTGGATCCATCACTGAAATTGAATGTACTCTCTTGTCAGGATCAGCTGAACAGGATGTCCTTACAATGAAAGAGTCACCCCTCAAAAGCTTGATACCGTTCTTCCTAAGGCCACACCCATCATGGGGGTGATTGCAAAATGACAAACAGTTTTTGCTGCCTCTATCTTTTGTTTTCTGTGTCAGTCCCTGTACCATCATCTTTTATTAAAATGCTTGAACCTTGCACCCACAACGTACATGTATTACATGTATGTGCTTGTTTACTCATTGTTACATATATGTGATTCAATGGCTGGGCACTGGACAACATCACCACCCTGTTTACAGGTAGTAGCACCAGGGCACAAAGAACATGAGGAGCCTCTATAGCCGTGTCCATCCCTAGCCACCATTGGATGGAGAATTACAGTTCATTGGGTTCAAAGTTCAGTCAAGACTAGGAGGTGTGACCAGTAGCCAGGATGCAGCATGAGGTGCTGACACAGAGAGCAGCTGAGCCTTGTCAGCAGGTGATGATGCTTTCAACAACAATGAGAATTGGTGGTCCTCTAGTTTCTTTTGACAGTACCCTTTGGTGGACGAGTGAGGCTGTGATAGCATCCACAGAGATTACTTCAGAAGGGGAGACTATGCCTTACATTTGTGTCCCATAAAAAAAATATCAGTCCTAACAAGATCTTTGTATCACCTTTGGAAGCAATTCATTACTTAAAACAAAAGCTTACATATAATTAAGTGGCCAGAAAGCAATACATGTAGGCCTGTGGTGAAGTACTGGAATGACTACAATTAAGCACACACTAATGTATCATTAACTCCAATACTCCTACAAAGTTCAACTTGACTGTGACCTATTTTACATCTTGCAGCACTCTTTCAGGCGGGAGCATGCCGAATAGTTCAAGAGAGCTGACACTGAATCACCAACATAGCTACACACATGGTTCATTCCATCAGTGAGTCTCTACAAGGCTGAGAAGACATGAAGGTCAAGAACATAGAATTCTATTTTGTACAAGTTTGTTTATGGTGCTATTATTACTTCAAATGATCAGTAAAAATGAATTGTATACACATGCACATAAAACACACACATAATACATACATGTACACATATGTATACATACATATACACATATGCATGTACATGTACAGACATACATAAAACACACACATACATACAAGTACACATACGTATACATACATTAATACTTGTACACACATAGCATGTACACATGTGTACATAAAACACACACACATACATACATGTACACACATACATAAAACATGCACACATACATGTACACTACACATAAAACACACACTCATACATATATATACATGTACATAAAACACATACTACATGTGCATACACCTACATGTATGGGACAGTTTCCAACAAAATTGCCCCTCAAAATTCCCTTGCGTTTGAATCACTATAACTTCCAAACGGTTAAGGCTATTGACTTCTTATTCTCAACACTTCATACTACACCATTTCTGTATGGTGAAATACATTTTGGGGTATTGCAATGTGTGATACCCCACTAGGTTCAAACCCGCCAAATACCTTTTGGTTTGTGGGTAGAGAGGTTCCTGTACCTATTGCGGCAAATTGTGTCCCGCCATATCAAGTGGGAAAATGTGCATGTAGGGACCTCTCTATTTACAAACCGAATTTGAAGCGATTTGATTACTCCTACCGAAAGTTATGGTAGGTTTAAACCCGGTGGGATATTGGACGTTGCAATACTTGCACAGAGCAAGTGCAAGGCCCTAAAATGTATTTTACCATTGAAAAATGGTGTGTGTTGAAAATAGGAAGTCGATAGCGTTAATCATTCGGAAGTTAATGATGATTCAAACGCAAATAATTTTTATAACATTTTATACAGTCATGTATTATATATGTGATGGGCCGTTTTCTGTTCCATATACATGTAAATGCATGTACATACACATATGGGGCAGAGAAAAGATGGTAGTTTTCAAATGTTATAGTTGACACAAATCTTATGCACCTCAACTTAAAGTCAGACTAACTGTTGCAAAGTTAAAAGTGTGGAATATTTAATAAGCCATTCATTTTCAATGGGAAAGGTCAATAAAGTGCGTACCGCCAGTGTATGACTGCTATTGTACATTTTGATGCTTCCACCGTTTGTACCAGACGTTACCATACAGATAGTTTAGAGATCTATGACGTTACCTCACTATGTGCAAGCTCTTATCAGGCCCATAGCCAGGGAGGAATCCCCCCTCCCCCGTTCGATGCTTGAGTTCCGCCTCTTCTAGTCTTCCTGGCTACGGGCCTGCTTATATGTACCAACGCTCCGGTATATTACAGTTACACAACCATTTAGCCTATTGCGGACGTAGCTACTGTAATCATGTACGTGTCACATTCATGCTAACCTAGGACTCTGAGACTTGCAAGATGCTTCCGTAAGAAGACTGGTTGGTTGTCATGCCCAGGCACTCCTGTGTCGATTCTATAAGTGGCAAACTCCTCTGTGTAATCGCCACCTCCGTCTTCGCAACATATAATCCCAATTAGTGCCCACTCTTACAAGGGATGGTCATTAATATAAAAAACAACCAGGTCTGGGCACGGCTGACTGACGATAGGGTGGCACGTGATGATCGTGGTAGGCACATTGAATGTGGGGTGTATCTCACTAACCATTCAAGGGAAGTGCGATTTGAATGCCCTAAGCTCTGAATAAATAAGCGCATTGATTACTCTCATGTAATCCGTAAGCAGGTAAGGAAAATATCATTTGGTTTGGAAACTATTGATGACTGAATGGACATTGGAAACCTTGCATAATTAATGTGGAAGTGCGGATATAGGTACTTAAGTTGCGAAAAACTACACAAAATGTGTCAACTAGTCCCCACATTGCAAATCCGAGAGCAGCTAGTCAATATTTGTTTTTTTTCTGCTATTAGCTGCAGTTTTCTGAATGCGTCCGTACATTTTCTATGGACATTGAATTACGCAATGACCGAATACCGCGTAATCCTTTTGACCGCCAATTTCTCGATATGATGCGCCCCCTATTTTCATCACTTTCTCATATCATCATCATACACAAGGAGCGATATGCCCTGCACGTTAATTTATCTACATGCATGTATAAGATGGCAGTTATAACTTTATTTGTTTTACTTTTGCAGAAGTATATTTTTCAATTACGCGTCGTCGAAATTATATAATTATAGATAATCTCTGTACGAAGCTGCCAAATATTGAACTCAAGGTAACTAACATCATGGTATCTGAGAAAAGCGTGAACCAAAAGGGTTGTCCTGGTGCAAAAGGCACTTATGGGATCTCTATGCTGCTAGCCAGCTGATCGACGATCTCTCGATTGCTACAGATGCGAGTTCATTGTCTTCAGGTTGGGTATACCTTCTACTTCTCCATGGCCCTGCCGAAGTAGGGGGTGGGGGGGGGGGGGGGGGGGGGGCGGAGGGGAGGGGGAGGAAGCTCCGAGCCCTCTCAACACCTTCCAGTTGCTGCAGGTATCGTTTTCAGATCAGTGTTTCATCATCGACTGCAACCAGCGTCAGCGCTTTGATGCGAGGAACTTCCTACAGTGATTTCTGAGCGCTGGCTTCGGCTTTCCTTTTTCTACCACTTCTCTACATTCCTGACATATTGAACGTTGTTAACACTGGGATTAAACTCTTATGCAATTTAAAATTCTGTTTCGTATACATTAGAACAGGCTTGGGCAGGCCAGTCAGTATCACGCTAACGGTGTAATCGACACAATTATGTAATCTTGATGTGCGCTCTGGATGGATCGGCCGCCGCCTACCCCTTCTCCTTTTTTGGCGCCCCTTCTGATTTGGAACCCGGGGTCACATGCCCCCCTTGCCCCCCTTCCTCGTACGCCACTGTGTAATCCGCGAAACGCTATTCTTGTGCTATAGAATAAGCAATTATCAGAATGCTGAGTTACTCAAGGTAGTTTAGAAACTCTGGTTACTCGTACGTGTTTTCCAGTTGCGTGGTATAGTTCCTACAATAATATCTCAGTACATGTATGTACAGTGTGAGTACGGCTGATTTGCGAGACTAGCTAGTTCATTCTGGCTGGCGAGACTAGATGTGTAATACCAGGATAACGAACATACATGTATCTAGGAGAGCTGACACACAGATCAAATAATCTGCATGGACGTGACCTAGCTCAATGCAGTAATTTGCATTCGTTTGAAGCATCAGCATATACCCGTGGCACGATGACATCATGCAATAATTCCTGGCCAGCTGGTGCAACTTAAACGTGTACTCCCACACGGCACGTGAACTCGAGTTGTGTACATATGACTGACTAATACGTACGTTGGATCAACACATTCTGCGGGACATAAAAGAACAGAGACCATGACAACAGCGGTGAGTCGGTGGCTATAGTGCACCAACCTCTTACGGGTAAGGATTTGTACCTACGTAATGCCTGTCGTGGTAGCAAACTATGCTGCTACTGTACATGTACATATCAAATACATATATTGTAAGTTCTTCTTTTTTTTCGTGTGCGGTTAGAATGGGTGGTACAGTATTTCAGCAGGAAGACCGCCAATGCAAGCAGCAATGGTGCGGATGTTGAGGGAGAAACCATAAACAGTCATAGCACACACACACACACACACACACACACACACACACACACATACACACACATACACACGCAGTCACTTGTACGAAACTAGCGATGTTTAGTTTTAACATGCGTCTGGAGCCGTGCATGTTTATCAGAGAAGCCGTTTGCACCCATATATGGAACGTTTATGTTCATGTTTATAGCAAAACTCAAATTGCTATATCTTCTAAACGGCTATTGCTAACGACCTCTTATTTTAGCACTTTGTCCTACATCATTTCTCTGTGTGAAAATTTATTTTAGTGCCTTGCACACAAGCACAGTGCAAAAGTGACTAGGTCCGATACCCCATGAGGTTCGACACCGCCATATCTTCAGGTAGGAGCGTTCAAATCGCTTCAAATTTGGTGTAAACGTATTTGCTGTCGCTAATTGACTTATTCTTTTCGTTAGTTTCACTTGAACAGTTACGTAGATACAGGTGTGCAAAACATTTCCTGTTCGATACGGGTCCGGCCAATTTGCAATATATTATTGCGAATTGGGATAAAAATGGGCGAAGAATGTGGATATACTTCGCCCACTTGTATCTCCACAACGGATCAAGTAAACTGAAGTAACGAACAGAACAAGTACATTTTCACATAGAGAAATTATGTATGACAAAGTACTGAAAATAGCGATAGCATTAACTGTTCAGTCGATTTAGCAATACGCGAGTTATGTTATAAACATAAATCCACAATGATCTAAATCTCATAGAACGTTCCATATGTTTGTATTGTTCTGGCATGACCCATAATTATTTATGTTTCTAAAAATGTAACGACGATCAATGCATTTAAGAAGTGTACTAAAAAAGTTTATTGTACAGAATTCCTAACCGTTGTGAGATTGAAGGATACTCTAAACATTTAGGGATTGTTTCTTCGAATAGGGAGGGACTTAACGTTTTTGCAAGATTTCTAATTTTAATTACATTCTATAAGTTTGAGAATAGGAGTATCTGTCTTCGTGTTGTAAAGCGCGGAATTTTTTTTATTAGCTATACATTTCAATGCAAGCGTTACATTTCTTTTGAGCGTACTGGAAATTTCTCTATAGGTCCCCTTTCGCGGAAACGATCTCATTTTTTCGAAGCTTGCATGTGTGTCGGATGCTTCTTGCAGTACGCTGAGCATGGAATGTGGGACTTATTACATTTTTAGAAAGGAATCATTATGGGGGTTCGTAATTGAATGGTTTTATGCATAAGGGGATACAAATGCATTTTACACACTGCAAGTGAGAATATGTGCACGCAGGTGAAAGAATCTTTGGCTGAGGAGACTTTGCAAGAGATTGAAAAAGAAAATGCTTTGAGCAATGAATCGAGCCACACATCAAAAAATGGAATCGGTAATGCGGTAAAAAAGACAGATCATTTCAATCAACAGGAGTGCTGTTTGTCCGAAGCAGCATATGGTTGTTGTCATGTAAGGCAAAGAAAATTCATATCATGTGTTATAAATAGATCAGCAATCTTTTTTTTTTGTCTGGTTTCAAATATTGCGCCCTTTCTATGATGTGTTGTGTTTCTTTAAGACATTAATTCCCTTCTCCCAATTATTGTGCATTGCAATCTGTAGCAGTAATGGTATGTTCTATATAATTCTGTGCTCTTGTATCTAAAGGTGAGTGCAAATGGAGTGTCTACTTGTCAGTTCACTGTTGAGTCTAATGAAGATGACATAGATGATGAAGTATGCTACATTGGAAAAGACATGTGCATCTGCTTGAATGGATGCAAGTGCAAATCAAGAGCAGTACACATGAATTTGTTTGATCCAGCTGTGGTAAGTTTGTTACAAATTGTCCATTTATCAAATGTGCAATGAAGCATAAAAAATCATTTTATGGAACATTTTTGCTGAAAACATTTTGGTATAGCAGGATGGAATGACAATTTTTTTTTAGGAATCAACAGTTAGCTAGCATGTACACTAGAGTACATTTTTTTATTTTCTTATTTTTATAAAAATAATCTCTATACATAATGTCCTAGGAATGAAGGATACATTACTTTGTTCTGCAATTTGGTTGAGTCATTTAATTACCTATGTGTGTATACAGTTTGAACATAGCAGTTGTGATTCAAGAATTAAGATTCTTGAAGTTGAGCTGAGAACTGCACTGGATGAAAATGAGAGGCTCAAAATGGAGAACCAATCTCTTACAGAGAACTTCAAAAGGGTTGCAGCATCAACTGGGGATGCAATTGAAATGCAAAAAAATATTACCAAAGCAAGTATAACTATTGAGGAGTTGAAGCAAACAGTAGCTTCTCTTGCAGAGCAGGTACAGCAAGCTTTGTATTCTTATTGCATTGCCATATTGTAAATATAACATTTTTATATCGGTTCCAGTGCCAAAGTTGCAGTTGCTAAGAGACACTGTCATTGGTACATGTAGTTGAAATGAATTAGAATAATGCATTTGTGCATAAAATTAAGCCATCATGGCACAGCATAAGCACACATGTTAGAAATGCATAGAAAAGTAACTACACATGTGTTATCTGTTGGCACCAATCTGCATTGAATAATATCAATGCACATTGTTTGTCCAAACAAAAGGTCCCACAGAACAGAAAAGTC
This sequence comes from Ephydatia muelleri, assembly GCA_013339895.1. Classification (NCBI taxonomy): domain Eukaryota; kingdom Metazoa; phylum Porifera; class Demospongiae; order Spongillida; family Spongillidae; genus Ephydatia; species Ephydatia muelleri. The sequence continues at coordinate 12,251,245 of JABACO010000002.1, read as the reverse complement.
AGTGAGTCAAATAGTAAATACTATGATGTCATTGGGGAGCTGAAGCACCAACTAATGGAAACAAAGTATTTGCTCAGAACAGCTGAAGAGGATGTGAAGCTTCATGCTAATAACCTCAGTGCTATGGAAACACTGATGACAAAACAACTAGCTCAACTTGGTGCTGAACTTCAGACTGCTAAAGAAGAACTAGCAGTTAAAACATCTCAAGTAAAACAGTACCAGGAGCAGATGGAGACGTATAGATTACAAGTATGTTAATAAAACCTTGAATGTGCATTCAATTTGGAGACTGTACTGGCCTATAGTTGATATCTATTTCTTACAGCTTCATGTAAATGATGTTCCAGTGCATGCAGAACAAGATTCGAGACTTTGATGTACAGGAAGGAAATTGCTAAGCGGTGGGAACGTATCGGATTTGCAGACATCAAGCTTATGAAAATTAGAAGTCAACTTTTTTTTGTTCTGCACGCATGATCGATGCCCATCTGTTATGTTACCTTTCAGAGCCCATGTACATGTACATGTATAATTGGTAATTATTTAAGTTGTGAGCATCGTTTTCTACAACGAATGGGTCCAGTTAATTTCAAAAACCAATGAGAAGTAATAATTATACTCAATTGCATAGACTTGTAAAGATACAGTAATGAGCAGTTATTCGTCTAATTATTGTGAACAAATACATGTGATACAATACTCATGCAAGCAAGGGAATTGTGGTTTCAGTTAATGAGATAATTGGAAACAATCAATATGTAACTTCTTCAAAGGTGTATTCCTTCTGTCACATGTGCAGACCAAAAAATTAACATGAGGAAAAAACGTTATCACGTGAGAATAAATATACGGTGCTTGGCATGTGTGCACCTTAGGTGGCAGTAACTGTGACATTGTACTGTTTACACAGTACCTTCATACCTGTGCATGAAACATAAAGTGCTAGTTTGAAAAAAAAAGAAGTGTTAAAAAATATAACTGTTCACCGATATGGCTAGTAGGTTCTTTGGACTATCTACTCTAGTCATTTCATTCTTTGAACATTGTTTTCTAACTGTCTTAAGACTACAACTTTGTTATTTCAGGTGATTGCAGTGCACAGGGAGTAGCACAACGTGCCTGTGGACTGTCGCTTCTTACTTCCTTATGAGCACCATCATCTCTTTCCTCCCCAGCATTTGGTTGTCCACTAGCGGCTCCATTTCTCATGTCTTCATCTGCGATAACAGTCCCTGCTACGTCCTTCTGGCTTCCTTCTATCCCATTACAATGAATAGAATGCCTCTCTGTGGCGTTTGCCTGTTCCACAGAGCTAGACCCGCTTTTCACCACACTTCTTGCTATGTGTGCAATTGCCCTCCCAGAGTCATGCAATCCACTAGCGCTAGTCATTCCATTGGTCCTCTCTTCCATAACTCCTACCTCATTTGGTACTTGATCACCATCTTGGCCGCCACTCTCAGGTTCCAACTTGGCTACCTCCAGAGAAGCAGGTCTCTGTCCTCTTATGGACAGTGATGCCTTGGCCAACATCCGCTCTGCTCTGAGTGCCCTCTCCTCCCAGTACTTAACCCTGTCCATTGCGCTGTCCATGGCGGCTTGGAGCACGCAGGACCACTTCTCCACGTCCGCAGCCTTGCTCTCAGCCCTGGCTGCTCTCATCTCAGCTTCCACTGCTCTCTTGTCAGCAGCTTCGGCCTTTTTCTCCGCCTCAACAACTCTGCACTCTGTCTCACTGATGGCTCTTTTTGGGGGGCTCAATACCGCCACTTTTGTCTTTACATCTTCTTTTATCTTTCTATCTTCTGCAGTTCTGACATTGAGCGTCATAGTGGTGTCCATGTTTTGATCACCTTTCTGTTTAGGGAGGATGCTTGCACCTATGCTTATGGTCGTGTCTGCCGTGCACTCAGCATCACCTAATGTGGTGTTCCTATCCATTTCTGAACCTGCTGATAAGTGTGTTCCATTTATACTAAGGTCTTCCTCTCTCATTACATCCAATGCTGCATCTGTGCTCATAGGTAAGCTATCAAAAAGCTTTTTATTGGACAAAAGCCTCTCCTTTGTACTCAGATTGCTTTCAAACACACTTACCCACTCTGCTGGGCTATCTGGTTTAGATTGACTCAGCCCTATAATAAAAATACACAACTATTAAAAATGGGTGAATGTGGAATTACATGTGTCTACATTATAGCACCATCTCAAACTCACTGAGATCAGCCACTATGGTATTCTGAATGTTGGATGATTTGTTAAAAGTTTCTCCATTTCGGAGAAGTTTTGGAATCCCACCGAACAGGACCACCCTAACGTGACTTGAAGATATGGGAAAGGAGGTGGACGAATGCCAGTAGCGCTTCAGCTGTTCAGATTTAGCAGCCTGGAAATATTGAACATTGTGTGTGTCATGAAAAATACTGCAATTCATATTATATAGCACATTGCAGTGTACAATTTAAAGACCGATTGTGACAGGTGTTAAAAGACAACAAATGCAAAATGGTATGTTTTTTTTCCCTTACACACGCATACAACACCAGAAAACAAACAATACATGAATATGTTATGCTTACATATGTTTCATATTGACAGTTGTGTTTCTACATGTATGAATTTGTTGTGCACACACTAACCAGCATATCCTCGTGCTTGCATAGAATGACATGTGGCAAGTTATCTACTCATCAACGGCCATATTACATTACTCTGGACAAGCTTATAGTACTATAATAGTTAGTTATTGCAAACTGCTTTCCACCTAGAGAGTTGGAGGGTGGGTTCTCAAGTATTGGAACTGAGCATCATACAATCACATCATGAGCTGTGCAGTAAAAAAAATCTTTACACACCCTAAAAATATTTGTGACAACTCAACATTCCATACTCAACACCTAGTGGTGCCTAAAGGATGGTATGTGAACACTGCATGTCTGTATCACCCCACAGCATGCCAGGCCCTGGATAAGAGACGCAATGCTTCACTGAAGACAATTCAGCACGCACCTATAAATTACATATTTGCAGCTACAGTAGCTCATGAATATACAAGAAACACAAGGGGTGCATTGCAGTGCACAGTGCACATGCATGTAAATTCAAACAGCAAACGTTGAGTTCATTGCATAAAGTAAAATGATCATGGTACAAAATATAGTGCAGGGTGTGCAACTCTACGCAAGCCCTCTGTGGAGCTATCATCCACCCACCTTTGTCCAAGTGTAAGTGCCAAGGTTGAATATCCATGCTTCATCCGAGACCTGGTCGCCATTGCCCAGTCCTCCTGCCACCAGAAGGGATGGCTGCTCTCCCCAGAGGTAGGAGATGGTGTGTGCAGCCTTGCATCCTGGAGAGGCAAAGAGACCACTCACCCGACTCCAAGTCTGGAAGGATGACATTGACGATGAAGATTCAGGTAGTGGAAATTAGGATAATGCAGAATTCATTCCATGTACATGTACAAATTGTGTCATCATCTATGATGTGTGTTTGCAATACCAGTGATTAAACTAGTTATGAATATGCCAATATTAATCATCCATGCAAAATTATAGGCCACCAAGATGGTAAACAAAGTGAGGCCTCGAGCATGCAGGTTATTTACCTCACATGTTCCAAACAGGAAAGTAGGGCAGCATGTTTGAGGAAATGAGTGTTAGCAAATAGGAAGACCAAGAAAAACATTTGTTGGATACTGGTTTAAGTAACAGGCTAACCGAAAGACATAAGGGATCTGTATACCAACCCAACATTATTGAATACATTACTAAATGCACTATGTTTGAAGAACATATTGTTGAAACTAGCAGCTGTTTATACAAGCAAGTACACAAGTAACAAAGAAGTTAAAAACACACACACACACACGAAACACATATATGTATACACAGACAAGAGAAAGCCACACTCACCCACGAATTAAGGGACAGTGTGTAGAGGACATCAGTCCGGCCTGAATGCTCTTTTCCTCCGTATTTGGCTATTCTGCCTGCCCCTATGTCCACAAATGAGAAGTGGGAGCATGGGGGAGGGGCACACTGTGATGGTTGGAAGCTCCAGGTCCCTGAAGCAGTTGTAAAAAAAAAATGAAGAAGGGTTGGTAAGATCCTGAGATCCTATTACAATCTCAGCACTTTTTATTTTGTGTTGCTAATCTTATTACTTGTTCATGAAGTTGCGTAAAAGCTTACCGTATCATTTCAAGGTGAATAAAAAGTGTGTATTTTTTAAACGTTATTGGAGCATCTAACACAAACATACCATAAAATGTAGAATAGTCCCCAAAACCTTGTGAATAACTACAGCAACAAGCGTATATGAGTACCTTTGTCGTCTTCGGAAATGGAGTAGATGTGCAAGTCGTTGTTCAGCCCCCTACTCGGGACATCGTCGATCGCAGGTGGCGGTAGAGTCTGCGGTAGGTCTCCGTAGCCTCCGAATAAGACCAGCTTCTTCCGCCAGAGTACCATCCGCGCGCCGTTCTTCCTCCCGGGGCCCGGCCCAGCAGAACCACTACCCTCCATCTTCGTCCAGGTGAGGGCGTCGAGGTTTAGGCGGTGGAGCGTGTCGTAGTCAGTCTCGCCGTCTCCGCCCCCATACACGTAGACGAGCGGGCCTTCGGAGGCCCACGCGCAGTGAATGAGCCCGAGAGGTGGGGTCCCATTGGCGTCGATCCTCTCCCACCGTTCGGTGCGAAGATCAAAGGTGTCCACGGTAGAAGCAAGCTTGGATTTGTCGGAATCGGAGTACTTCTTCGTTCGACCTCCCCAGACGAACACCTTGTCTCTGTAACCTACGGCAACGTGGCCGTACCGGCCTTGGGGATGATATTGTCGACTCATGTGTCACACTATAGAATCGGCAAGAAAAATAAACAAATCATTCCTCTCCGCAATCAAGCCCCACCCCTTAAGACAGGACTTCTATTACGCATGCGCAATATTTTGTCTCAATAAAGTGTTAAAATTTCCGAAATTAAATGCCTATATCCCGAGGTCAAGATCGCCTAAATTTCATGCACGTATGCATGCATTCACCATGTGTTTCTCTCACTTGGCCTAATAAAGTATATTAAATCGTCATTAGAAGGTATGTACACATTGTTCCGGGGAGCGCAGGAGGCCATAGTTCGATAGGTTCTAGGTCCTTAGAAAACAAATTATCCTATGCAATACTCTATTCACGAAAACTTTAAATCTACACTCGCGTTGCATGTACAAGAATGGTAGTTCTTTGTTCTGTGGATTATAAAAACATGACGCTTAATTCAGCACTTCACAGACACGTTCCGTGCCTGTTGCAAACTGACAGAAGGCGCACCGATAGTACACTGACTGAAATGAATATAGCTTAGTACGCAAATCACCATTGAGCCGTATTTAATTTGGATTTAACATGTAGGCAGGCAGAGGAAGAAGAATTAAAAAGAAACAAATCACTGGGCAATCCATCTTCCATCAGCACGCCCCTCACATTTTCCACCTTACAGGCATTGCACATCTACATTAGAAAGCTCCTTTGTCAAGTAAGGCAGGAGGAATGTTACTTGCCTTAATCAAGCAGCAGAGGAGCCCATGCATCTAATCACAGGAAAAAAACGCGTCGAATCACTTTATGAGTTTCAAATGATTTGTCACTTACATTCTGTTACAGAATGTTTACATTATGTTACAGTCTGTAAACATTCTGTAACAGAATGTAAGTGACAAATCATTTGAAAATCATAAAGTGATTCGACGCGTTTTTTTCCTGTGAATGTTGGAAACGGAGAGGAAACCTCATATGTCTTGTGGGCTGAAGGTGTGAGCTGCTGGCTGTTTCCAGCGTGGTCTGCCCAGTTGGGCTTTAGTATCTCTGAATATGTCTTATTTATTGGTGCATTGTTGCAATATACTTTTCTCCCGAGGAATATAAATTAATTATCATTCAATGGGGATCGTTGGGGATGGAGGTAAATAAACGTTTCTAAAACCGTTGCCGAATTAGCCCTCTGAATGGTGACAGAAATCTTTTGTAAAAGGTACGCCAGCAAATTTTTGTCACAAGATGTGTATGGGATCGTTTCCGCAAAAAAGTGACCTATAGCAGCGCATACATGTAAATTTCCAGTACGTGCAATATAAATGTGCGCTGAAATGTATGGCTGATTAAAAATTCAGAGCCTTACAAGTCCAAGACGGGTACTCCGATTCTCAGTGAGAAAAAGCCAATGTGTAGACCTTATAGAGGACATTTCACACTTCTAGAATCTAAATTTCATAAATATTTTTAAAAATTGAAATCTTGAAAAACATGCATTAGGTCCTTTCAGGTGGTTTGATGTTGAAGAACGGATGGGAAGTCATGCATGATGCCAAACTACATGTAGAACCTGCCCCATCCTCCATATTATTCCACCACAAGCGAGATGCAAATCCACCCCAACTCAGCACACTTTGCATGTATCATTGGTGGTGTGCTTTCTCAGTTCAGCCGCTTCTACAGCTGATGCTCCCGCTGCAGACAATACATTTGTATTAATCAGTGAGTAACACAGATCCGATGTCAAAAGCGGCTGGCCTTCTCGTATTCCATTCCATCACTAGGATGTCTGCATGCTGGCCTTGTCTGTTGTCTAGTAAAAAAGTCGGACACTCAGCAATCCAAAATTTGGATTGCCCTATTCACTTCCACCTGCAATCCAAAAACATGATTGCTAAACAATCCAAACGTTTAAGCCATATCGTTGGATTGCTTTTCAATCCAAACCGGCGTAAATATTACAAATTAAATAACAGCAGATCGCAGGCTACTACCACATTGTACCAGAGGCTGAGCCTTTCCCTCGTGAGAGCTAATGCAAGAGCATTGCTCTCCCGTGCAAGGGTTCATTTGGAGGAGGGGGGTTGAGGTGTGAGTGTGGATTTATAGTTATAGGTGACTTTACTATAATTAAGGTGCATTTATTTAGACCAGTATATGTGTTGATTGTGTATTAATATAGTACATGTAATAATAATAATAATAGTGCATTTATTCTCATTAGTGTATTCTTGTATCCTGTATTTCAATAATTATTATTATTATTTTAAAAAACAATAATAATAAGGACGCAATAGGAATTGAACCAACGTCCTATGCTACACAAGTCTCAGTAACTTACAACTGAGCTGTTGGTCAACAGCTGTATAAAGACTAGCGTGTGAACACCTTATTGATAACCTATATAGTATCCTGTGCTCAGAAAAGTGAACCATTGCCGACAAGACATGCAACGAAGGCTTCCTTTTTCTTAGGTTTGCGGGATTTGCGTATTTAAAACAAGCCTCCTCATTGTACATATATTTATTGAGAGGTGGGAGGAACTCAGCGCAATTTTTGGAAGGGAACAAGCCTTGCGTGCCCGTTAAAAATAAAAAAAATGAGACATACACTTATCTAAAGCACGCGCTAGGTGTGTTTTGTGTCAACCGGCCACTAGTATTGGGGGGGGGGGGGGGGGGGGGGGGGGGGGGGGAGAAATGGTCCGGTTAAAACACTATTATCCGAGTCCTTACGTTAATACTACTTGAAATGAGCGGATCCAATATCAAATCAAAGTCTTGAAATGCGTGGCACTATATATCAAAGGTCAAAAATAATTACTAAGGCATAAACATCAATCCAAATTATTTCAATCCAAAATCGTAGGATTGTTTTTCAATCCAACGCTAATGTGTTAAATATTTGGATTGCCGAGTGTCCGACTTTCTTAACAGTGAATTAATTATATTAATTAATGCATGTGAAAGAGTTCCGAGCCTACAATCCTTCCACCTGAAATGGATCAGCCAAGATATCTCTGAGTTAGCAGTGGAGGAAAATAGCATCACCCCCCCCCCCCCCCCCCACACACACACACACACACACACACAATTGCATGTTAAGGCATGATGTCCTAAAGAATCTAAAGGCTTAAGTGCACACTGTGAACCATAAGAAGTGTCCAGTCCTAGCCACCCCAAGTAGAGGTAAGGAGTTCATCTGTTTCTAGGTGTAGGCCTATACAGTAGACCTACGGAGGGGATTACAGAAAGCCAGCTCAAAGCATGTGGAGATGAAATTGAATAAAGGCTGGCTTTTATCATCTGGGGAGGATTTATTAAATAGTAGCGGGAATAGATAGTCTAAACGACAACTCTTTCTGAGTTAGGGCAGGTGATGTGAATATGGATTTGGCTGTAATCCTATCAGAAACTGAAACCTGATTGTTAGAAATGGAATAGTTGAGGTGCATTTGCGGCACGGGAATATTGAGGGATAGAACGAAGACCTAGCCCACCTTTTTGCTGTTGGTTCCACACACTATCAATGATACTGATGGCTGTGCAGTTTACAAAACATCAGTGTATATGTCAGCATCAAAATAATGTAAGGCATCCATGGACAATGAGGGCTTGTGCCACATGAGTTTGCAAAACTGCCACATAAGCGTAATAGGGTTAAAGCTACCTGTGTTTCATCACCTTTTCTAGTTTTAACAAAAGTTAATTTGTGTGCTACATGGTTTGGTAGCAATAAAATAAGCACAAAACAGGTCACCCTCAACTGGGACTCCAGGAATGTTAAAATGCAGCTGATGGGACAGTAGGAAATCATAGGTATTTCTCACATTTGGATATAATGAAAAAATGGCCAAGAGAAGGTCCTAACTCCTGAATGATGGACATTTCCCTAAGGTCGAAAGATTTCTAAGATGCCATCATCTAAATACCAAGTGTAATATAATAACTGATCATGAAGGCACTCATCATACTGGCCCGCTTCTACTAGTTACAGGAAAAAACGCGTAGAATCATTTTGGAATCATTACGTGATTGAACAGTAAAAATCACACGTGTCTGATTTTTATGTTCAATCGCATAATGATTTTACAGAGGATTTTAAAATCCTTTATAAAGTCAAAACTTGATTCGACCCATTTTTTTCCCCCTGTGAGTACCGGTACCTCAAACGTTGAAACTGGTTGATATTTCTGTTAACTGCAAGATTCCGGCTGGCTGGCATCCGCAGATTACGGGCTTCCGGTCACCCTACTCAGTCTTGGACAAACTTTTGGCTTCCTCAGCAATTTGAGCTTCCACTGTACTTGCCCTGTACTTGCCCTGTACTTGCTATGGCCAGATGCACGGAGGAACTTACACAATACGCACGTGATCGGTCTTTAGATATACACTACTGCATGCACCACTCCGACACCACTTACTATAGGCCTACTTCGTACATATAAGTAGAGCTAGAATACTGTTTGCAATCCTGTATTGCGTGTGAATCGGTGAATTACACCATAGATAGTAAAGTAGACTTTACTATCTATGATTGATTACACGCAGGAGCTCGCTAGACGTTTTTACTCTTTCAGTAACAGTTCACAGAAACGTTGAATTGTTGGTGGGCTCAGGTTGCGTTGTATAAACTTACTACGGGTGCGCGTGCAGACCTTACAGTTGTGGCTAGATAAGAACTCCATCTGCAGTTTAGGTATACATCAAATACAAAGGTAGACAGTTGCTCCTTGACGGCACGAATAGCAGAATTTTCGCATGGATATTTAGTTTTTGAACATTTGTTTTGACTTTGTGCACAGATGGAAAGCTCATTTGGCAGAATTAACAGCACAGCGCACCTGGCTGGATTTGCACACATCATCCACAACCAACCGTTTTACAGTTTTCAGGCTCTCAAGCAAAAAGTTTTGCATACATCGTTATCTAACTGAAATTGTAAGGTCTGCACACGTGGTACCTGCCTCTCCCAATCAGCCAAGGCTCAAAATATTATCACTGCGACATTTGGCACTCAACGCTGTGGCATTTTAGCCACATGGTATGATAGCTATCCATGGCTTCACTATCTCGAAGATGAGGATGTTATTTTTTGCTTTTATTGTGTACAGCTGTTGAGTGAAAGATGCCAATGACTGGATATATAGATACTATTTTCTCTGCCTTGGGTTTCTGTAACTGGAAAAGGGCAGTAGAAAAATTCAGTAAGCACGAGAGATTTGCTTGCCACCGCAATGCCTTGCTGATGATCACAGCTGCTAAAACAGTAGGCATGGATGTATTGGTCTTTGTCTTCGCTTTGTGGATGATCAGCTTGCTAGCTATGAGGAGTTTATTGGTCCGCAGTCTATGGATGATGCCATGCACAGCTGAACGCATCACTCGAACCATTCTGCTACAACGAGTTATAGCAATGTATATGTTACGGCCCGATTTAAAACTTTTGACCCGCTTTAAAGCGGGTCGACCCAATTAAAAGCCGGTTAACCCGTTTTAAAGCCGGTAACATATACAAGGGAAATCTTGAGAGAATTCTAACTCATTCATGACGGTTCACTCGGCGTGTACAGCGAAAGCAATCCACCAGCTGCGCATGACGAAGATCCCAATATGTGTATCCTGTCAACAGATATTAAGAGCTCTATAGTTACAAGTGTGAATGAAAAAGCACCACATAATCTCTTACACTTCATGAAGCTGATCGAACTCATGCAGCTGGTTTATTACGATTTACAATGCTGATCTTCGACTTCTGAAACAAAGTATCTGCAACTCAGAAGCTAAATGGAGCACAGTAAAATGGGATGGTTGAGACACCGCCATTTAAGCTTTGATCAAAATAATGAACTGTTACGTAATACTAACTTCTAACTGTACCTTTGAGTTTACTTGACCAGTTCTGATCTCTTCGCAATCCATATCTGCCACGCGGCAATTGATATAGAATAACCACTATTAATTAGTACAGTCCTGTAAACTTCAAAATGTCGTGCACGAAATAAGAACATGCAGCTCCGTGGCAGAGTATTAAATTCTTACAGAATGGAAACAATTGTGATGGTAGTGATTCAATAGCCTGGAGCCTTCCATTTAGACTGAAGATCACAACCGAAACAAAATACAGCACTAAAAACTAAATCAGACATTGGTCAGCGGTTGCACCAGTGACGATGAGGGTCCCTCTAAAAGGACAACCCATCATGATGGTGTGACACAATTCACGCCATATCATGTTCTTAACTAATGTGCACACCACATGTGCACAAACAGAATGTTACCAGACATGGTCACATCCACAAGGCACATTTGAGGGGACCAGGGAGGTCCCTCTAAAGAAATGACAGTCCATAGCAACATACAACTAATGTCATTTTCTTTGTGTAGCGAATATTACTTCTTAGTTAATTATTGCACATGCGCACTGAATATGGTTTCAAAGATTTGGCTTGTAGGAGATTAAGCTTTAGTGTGTTTATAAATTTTACACCGATAACCTATTAACAAAACTACAAACTAGGTCAACATGCAATCCATGCATTTGCATATTCATACCTGAGTGAAGATAAAAATCACCATTTAGATATGTGTATATACCATTGAAGACACGTGCACTGTATGTACTACTAATAACAAGAAGATAAAAGATTTTTACAACGACACTTTAAATAAAAAATAAGGCTATTATATGTTAATGATATGTATGAAGAACATAATACTAGTATAATATGAATGGCAATATCATTTGTTCAATGGCCTGCATGTACACCACTGCATGGAAGTCTCGGTCTAAGTTTGGTACTAGTAGGTATTTGATAACTATATTTTAATATTTCTACATTTCATTTGATATTGCATTGTCATATTATCACCTATAAAGGCTGACAGGAATGAGACTTCTACAAAACTATCGCAGAAACAAGGACCGTGGATAAATCAAAGGCTCATATAGCTGAAGGAAGAACTGCAAGAACAAAGGATTATAAAGCAGATCTACACTGTATGTACTTTGTATGGCTTGAGGGATGCTTTCTTGTTAACTTAAAACTTGATATGTATCGGACTATAGGTGAGTTAAAACAAATTTAAAGACCAGCTCTAATGTCAAGAAGTGCGCAATACACTCCAATGCATAGTATATATATATAGCCATGCATACTCACTCCATCTAATGACATATACAGGTGGAGGCAAAAGACATTCGATTGATGATACGTTCACTAGGAAGTGTGATAGAGGACAAAGCGGTCATCAGGGATATAAAGCAATCAGATTGATACTCAAGTGTGTTGCACTGCTTGTTACTAAGGAGAACCTCAATTTCACTGTAGAGCTGATGCATGTGGCATATTCTATAAAATAATACAAGAAGTGAACACAACTATAGATCAAAATTAAAGAAGCTAAACATGGCAAAAAAAACTTCAAAATAACACCCTTAACTGTCCCAAACTGCCATGACTGAAATAACACAATTACGAACCAAACATGCGTGCCATTCATCAGAAAAGCCATTTCTCTATATAGTTCACAAAATGTAATGAACTGGATAGCTTACCTATAAGACCCGTTGGTATGTACAGGGTAGTGAGCAATCATGGATGAAACCTGAAGATTTTCAATGAAGTGCAGTACTCCTGTACTGCATACCCTGTTTGGCTCCTAGCATGGTCTTTAATTTGTGCTGTCTTCCAAACATCAGTTCAAAGGGTGTCACACCTATGGATGTATGTACAGATGTTCGGTAGGCATAGACATTCATAATTTTTATTTACATAGGCTCGAAGGAGCTGCAAACAGTGTACGGTTAAAATGTTCCACCATTCCATCTCCCTGTGAGTAGTAGGCTGTGGTGCGCAATTTCTTAACTTCAAATGCTGCCAATGACTGGCAAAAAATGGTGCTCTCAAAGTTTCTACCTTGGTCTAATGGATTAGTCCAGGCATGCTATAATCCCCCAAACAGTCTATCAGTTCTTTTGTTATTTGCACTGTTGTCTGGTCTGGAATTGGTCTAGCATCTGCCCACTGAATGATATTTAAACTGTACATGCACATCTATCATGTATGCGTGCATGTGCATACATTAGATTGCACATGACTGTGTCATAGTATAGTGAATATATAAATTAACTATTAATTTTCTCACTGCTCTTTTAACTAAATCAATTCGGTTATCAAATTATTTGGAATTATTATTTCCTAAACATTATTTGATTTGAATTAAGTTGATAATCATTTATTGTATCAACGTTATTTAACCTTGAGAAATTCATCGTATGAGTAATTATCTAGTTTTACTTAAACTTGGAACAATATGTGTACAGAAGTGCATGAATATCCCACAATTGAATTAAAAAATGTGCTTGTTATGACCACATGAATTCATGGCTACCAATTAGTTTGAAACTCGCATGCAAGCCACCTTTGAACTATATATTCTCCGAACATGGTCATCATATAACCACCGACCCTTGTTGAAGTGTGGCAGAGCTGCTTGGGCCACTGATGTAAGGAAGTACAAGGAATGATCACATGTCAAGTGCTTGGAACTCGGTTGGGAGTGTGTCGCGCTAAACGTTGACTCCTTTGGGGCTTAGAGGACAGATGTCTTATGACTCTTAACACTTACCTCATGGTTTGCCATCACTAACAGCTAAATTACTGTCAGTGGTCCTGCAATTTGTGGCCAGTGGTTGAAGATTTTGCCAGCACTATACAGGAACTTGTGTCCTCGTAGTATGCGATGTGCATACATTGCATGTGTCTTTGTCATGTTTGGTGATACTCCATGCGTGTGTATACTGTATTCTGTACGGAAGGTAAAACCAAACTGATGATATTAAAACTGCACATACATGTACAGTACATGTGCATGTGCATGTACTCTGAGGCAATACAATACCCTCAATAGCCCTTGCCATGCCGCTTGTATTTGCACACATGTTCGTATTCATCTCTAACACCTAATACGCGCACGTTGTGTCGCCCTCCGCATTCCAGAGTACGCACCCCCTGGTATAGCAACACTGAGTGAATGCCGTTAAGTATATCTGCTATAATTAAATCATTCCATGTACTACCTGCGTATGGTAATAGTATCGTAACTGTGATCGATACCATTGTGATATTGTGCTGTAAACTTGTTGATTATATCCAAATACACAACGACGGATGCACTGCAGACATGTACCAGCTAATCATAAAACGCACGCATGTAGATACATACTGTTAAATTTGACCTAGAAAAATTTGCACACTAGTCCATTGGCGTCCCTCTCCACTTTAGGGTTCTCGATGACCACATGTCCGCTGGCCCAACCGGGGTGCTGCTTTAGGTCCGCCACAACTTTCTCGCTACCGAAGTACGGGTGGGCCAAAATTCCCTCCGTCTTGTCGTGTCCCAGGGTAATCACGTTGAGCGAATTGATCGTGACGACGTGGTGGCTGTCTAGCACCAGGTTGTAGATCGCCCCGATCGAGACCTTCTTTGCCGAGTGGACGTCGGCAGGAAACACCCACTGTCCGTTGGTACCGCTTTGAATGGGATGCCACGGAGTCAGGGAAACTCCCTCCACTTCAACGATGTCAGTCAACTGGCCTTCGGGGATGGGTGTCTCGATAAGTGCCAGCACCGTCGCAACGGCCCCGTTCGAACTGGTGACCTGGTCTCCACGTTTCAGAGTCTTAACCGCCTTTTTCTCGCCGTTAGCCATCTGGACGAGACCTTCTCCATCGAAGCAAGGTCCGTAGGAATTGGCAAAAGTGGCCATGTTTCGTACAACGGGTCCGCTGTTGTCCCTCCTGCATGAAGGCTTGGGGGGCGGGAGGCTGCAGAACACGGTGTTGGTCTCGTCCTGGACCGTCGTGAATTGCTGTCCTCCGTACAGTTGGATGCTGGCGTCCTTGAAGTTGGTGCTCTGTTGGAGGGTGTGCGCCCTGCTGAACGCCAGCAGGTGGTCCTGACCCCAGCGCTTGTACCAGTCCTGTTTCGAGACGGCCTTCATGATCTGACCCTCGTTATCGTCCGCACTCTCAATGTCCTTGAGTAGCGCTTCGATGAACGGCGAGGTTGGTAGTTTCTTGATACTCTTCTGGACGTCGCCAATCTTCTTCGAGGCTCCGGATGAGTATTCCTTGACACTACCGATGCGTTTCAGCTCTTCCACAAGGATCCCCACGGCATACCTATCGACTGCCAACTGGTCGCTGCCACTGCTGGTTGAAACGCTGTCGGTGATTGACAACTTGACGAAGGAATCGAGTGACACCCGTATTCCCGACTGATCAGGCTTTTGAACCTCGAAGAGTACGGTTTTGCTTTGCCCATATTGCAAAGACCCGAGGTCGATAGTTGTGGTTTTCGATTTTCCAGCGGGTTCAATTTCAGATCTCCCAAATACCTGCGTCACCTCACCTCCTTCGACTCGCAGTTTGGCCGAAGGGATCACGGTAGCGATCGTGTTGGCCATGAAGTTGATGAAAATGGTGCCGACCATCGAGCAGTCGGGAATGAACCCGTACGTACCACGCCCGATGGTGCAGATATTGTACAACAGAAGACTGTCAAGGTTGTAACCAAACCCAAAGGCGTGAATGCTAAACTTGTCGGCTTCGTCACCGAGACCTTGGATCGTATCTTTCAGGGTTGGCACTATGCCTTTTGGCGGGAAGACGTTCGGTTCTCCGTCTGTCAGGAGGACGAGGACGACATTCTTCCCCTTGCAGATGGGGTCTTTAGTCGTTTCGACTCCTAACTTCAGGGCGCCCCAGATGTTTGTCGAACCTTCTGTTGCAAGGCCCGTAATGCAGTCACCTGCTCGCTTTCTGCCAGCGTCGTCCATCTTGGTCAGCGGCAGGTCGGTTCTCGCGTCGTTGCTGAACGTTATGATGCACAGATAGTCTCCGTCGTTCATTACTTCCTTTACCGTGTTCATCGAGTGCTTCACCAGGTCCAGCCTTGAGAACCCTTGCGCCTCGCCCGTTGCGTCGTTTGGCGGAGAGGCGTCCGTGTCCATAGAGCCGGAGATATCTAACATGGCGATAACTACCGACTGAATCCTATTGCCGCTCTCTGGCGGGACGACGGTAACCCGAGCGACATTCTTCTCGGTTGGGTTTGGCTTGGGGCTGATGACGGTCTCCACACGAACCTGGATAGCGTCTGAAGACATTTTAAAATTGGCTTGAGATGTTATTGTACAAACTTGGTGCTTGCGTCGAATTATATACTTATTTAATCTAAAAATAGGATTCAGTGTGTCATATATACCGTATATAATACAGTTACAGTGCACATTTTAATTGGAGTACCTGAATTTACTGTTGATTACATGTACTGGTAGAAATCAATAATGGGGCACTCGTTTTTATCTTTTTCTAGTGTCATGCATCAATCTGTTTTTTGCTGTGGGACTATTAAGGTTTGGGTAAGCTTACACACTAACCGGCCGATTAATTATTTTCATAAATTTACCCATGTTTTTAATACGTACGAATACGTAACTCGGGTGGCGGAGGGAGGGGCTTATTAATATACGTTCGGATCAGCAGCCCAGTCATAGTGACACTTCTAGTACAACATCTGCACATGATTCTGTACAGTTCTCTCTTGCTCAAAATTCCACCACTTGTTGTACCGCTAGCTCTATCCCGGCATCACCTACACGTAGTCCTGTATCTAGTGTAAGCTTAACTAAACGCTTCATCAGTGCGAGATCACAAATCCACTCATCTACTGAACCATGTTCGTCGTCATCTGTTCATAGTACAACGTTTGAACCACAAGTTCTCCAGCCTCCTATACATGTATTTTCAGTCAGTCTGGAGACAGTTTTCACCCAGACATTGGAATCATATATGTTGACTGTAACCTTAAAAAAGTATGAAAAGCAAATTAAGCCATCTGAAGGTCATGAGTTCCCTTGTACTTTGTTTGGGAAGTACAGCAGACGATTTCAGTTTATATGTACTCTTGGATTGTGTACAGTACTGTAGTTGAGGGTGTCTATTGTATTTTGTGCACTCTTCAGTGATAACCGTGTCACTATGGGTTGCTTTGTGAATTAACCCTGTTTTTCGTGGAATACATTTCACGAAAAATGTAAAACACATGGCAGCTCTAAAACACATCAGCAATCAATGTGCAGCTGAAATATTGGCCAACAGGATAGAGCACCCTGAAACTGGGCTTATTGCCACAATGGATACAATGTGTATATAGCTAACATAGCCCAAAACAGGGTGGTCCTGAAGTTTATAATTGAAGCTATTCTGTTTTGTGCTAAACAATGCATAGCATTAAGAGGTGATTGTGAAGACCTGGAATCTAGCAGAAATCCTGGTAATTTTCTCTATGTTTTAAAGCTCATGGCAAATCACAAAGATATTCTATGTACCCACTTATATTCACCTGCAATGAAAAATGCTGCATACATATCTCCTCGAACACAGAATGAATTGCTGAATATAATGGGAAGACATACAAGTATTGTGTTATTTGAGATTGAACAAGAGATTAAAACAGCTAAATTTTACAGTATTTTAGCAGATGAAGATAATAAAGAACATATGGCACTTTGTACTCGTTTTGTTGATGCTAAGGGTGATATTAGGGAAGTGTTAATGACACTGGAACGTATAACTGGGAGATACATTGCTGAGAAGATTATGGAATTTCTTAAGGATAATGATTTGCCTGTTGAGAATATTCGTGGCCAGGGCTATGATGGTGCCAGCAATATGTCCTCTGAGCGTATTGGTGTTCAAGCACAAATACGAGAAGTGTCTCCAACTGCACCTGCAACATATATCCACTGCAGTTCCCATCAATTAAATCTAGTTTTATGTCATTCATGTGCCTTAACAGAAATTCGTAATGCAATTGATCATCTGCAACATTGCTGCCGGTTTTTTCTGGCAAGCCCGAAGAGAAGTGGTCTGCTAGAGCTGATTGTATCTAATCAAGTTGTTGACAAGTTTAAACGTAAGCCTCTCCTGGATCTATGTAAAAAATCGATGGGCTGAATGCCATACAGCATATCAGCATTTCTACCAATCCTTTCCTTATATTGTAGAAGCTCTATAGAGTATATAGGATATAAGCTGCATCTGCACATACATCTATATGGAGAATTATTTGTTGATTTGGGATGTAAACTCTCAAAGTGAAGCTCAACAAATACTTCATGGCCTTACCAACTTTAACGTCAGCTGCAAAGTAGAGCCATTGAGGTGTATGAAACATTTGAAATGATTGAGGACATTCGGAAAGTATAAAAGAATGGAAGAGATAATGTGAAAAGTGGATTTCAAATAATAATTGATCAGGTGGTATGGATGGCTGATAAAGTGGGATGTACAGTTTCAGGCCCTCGAGCTGTTGGGAGGCAGCAGCATCAAAGTAATATCTCTTCTGCTACCCCTATTGAGCACTATGAGGAATGTTGCCATACCATTTCTGGACCATGTCCTCTCTCATCTTAATGAGCAGTTTTCAACTTTTTCAGTTAATGCTAGTTATCTTTTAACCATAGTTCATGTTCTCCAAGCCTTCAAAGCTGATTGAATTATTGCTCAGTATCAACATGATCTTCCCACCTCAGAGAAAGAATGTCATGTAGTTTATTCATTTGGCACTATTGTTTACATTTGTAAAATCGTATTCTATTTATACGTATTCCACTATGGAGCTAGCACAACGGAAAGGTTTGGACTCTGTAGAAAGAGACGGCGCTGCTGAAAGACAAGCTAGAGCTGAAACATGCTTGTATAATTGCGAGGTAATGTTTTTTTGCTACTAACTGTTACAATGCTGTATATATGAAAATTTCGCCAGCCGTTTACTGAGTAGTCCGATGCGATGACGTGGCAGTTTTACCTGAACTGCGTCGTGTAGGCCTAGTAAGGACATTACATGTTTCGTATAGAGAGGTTGCAGTGTCATCCCGGGAAGAGCGACGGCCATGTTTTTTGGTGACCCGAGTTCTGTTACAGGTTGTAAATAATCTGTTACGGATTGGAAACATTCTGTAACAGACCTGAAGACACCAAAAAACATGGCCGCCGCTCTTCCCGGGATGACACTGCAATCTCTCTATACGCGTAAATGATTCGCAATAGGAAAGCCATAAAACACGCAAACAGCGCCGCATTAAAGTACTTGAGTCCCTAGCCTAATCATAAATTAGGGGCCCCATCTCCACCCATCTAATAGATCTGCAGTTTTATTTTTTTAATATTTTTTACAGATGCCGTATACTTTACATGACTCTAGACTCTATACTCATTATTGACTGTGGTGCAACGAGCCTTTCTTGACTCATCATATAGATATCTGACACGAATTTCACCTTTGCCATACGGAGAAATGAGCGGTCACAGGCAAAGGCGGTGCCTATATACTGGTATTACCACACTGAATATCTGGGGCCCTATGTTGTAGCCTAACCAGTCCTATCTGGGACTGCACACAAAACAACTACACATTATAGAGGGTTGATAGTCGGATTTTTAACATTGGTTTGGCAAAAAAATATTTCATAGTGGGGGGAGAGGTGGGGGAGAGGGTCTGAAAAACACTAGCACCACGCTGAAATCAGGGTCAGATGCAGGATTTCAGTATGAAGGGTCTAAGCCGCAGGGTGTAGTATGATCTATGGGTGTAAACAGCTATTAGAGGGTAAAGGGGTGGGTCTGGGGTGGTGGGTGAGGAGTGGTGCATGGGGGCATAACCCAGGGGTAGTATACTTCCCTGTCAGACATTGAATGGTATGTCTTCAGAACTATATCACACATATTCCCAACTTTTTTGTATAACTGATTTGAAAACAATTACTAGATTGCAGCATTAATAAATCCTATGATTGAATAACATTAGTTTTATATTAAAGTTAAGTAACCCTAGTTATTTCAGTTTGAATAAATTTACCATTACATCAACTTATTTTCAAAAGTCTTGATTGATCTTGTATTTTACTAATCGTATTCAAAACACTTTAAATCCTACATAGGGAGCACTACACATTCGCATTCTCATGCACTGATACTACATGTATATGCACTCCCTGATCTGCATTAATGTTATCATTACTTATCTCAATTATTAGATTACTGGACCACTACATGCATCTGCATACTCAAATTCAGAATGCTGTTGCGAGCCTTCTGTGATACATAAAAAAAATGCAACTGAATGCACTCAGCAAGAGTGTCACTGCTTTCCATCCACAGCTACTGATTACTGTGACCGTGTTTCTATACTTGGAACACTTCAGAACTGCGTGAATCGACTACATACTGACCTAGTCCATTTCAATGAAAATGTTAATATGTATTTTGAAAAGAAAACTAGGTCGTCTGATTCACATATGACTGCACAGATTCTGCCGCATCTGAAGCAGAGTATTGATTCCAGTCAATCACAGATAAATGACATGCTTACAGAATTGAAAACGCAATCCTTGTGTGTGCACACTTGTGGTTGCCAGTCAAGTTGTCATACTGAGGATAAAGCAAGAATAGAAAAGGCTGATTCTGAAGCTGAAAAGCTGTCTCTAGCTTTAGAACAGGTATCATCACTTTGCCAGATGAAAACGTCTATTATTTCAAATTTGCAAGTGCAACTGCAGGTATATCAAAAAATTTATTTTACAGTTATGTGCATAGTTTGTTTAGGAAAATAGTACTTTGGGTGCATATATACATGTACATGTTGTATATATGGAACGTTCTATGAGAAAATGACCGTTGTGGATGTTTTCTAAACTATTAATTTTCTACTAGGTACTAATATCCTCTACAAAACGGCTCTTACGTACTGATAGTTGGACTATCTGTCATGAAGTAAAAAAGCACTGAATTTTTAGTTTGATGTGCATTTCAGTTGCCACGCCTAAGTAAAAATTCAGTGCTTTATTACTTCATGATGGATTTACGTACGTAAGAGTCGTTTTGTAGAGGGTTTTAGTACGTAGTAAAAAATTAATAAATTTGAAAACTTGAAAAACATACACCAGGGTCATTTTCTCATAGAATGTCCCATACTAATTTGTATTCATGTATAGGCAAAGGAAGAAGAGATAGAACAGCAAAAAGAAATCAGCAAGGTTGGTACTGCATGTTATGGGTCTACATTAATAACTATAATTTTTTGCACTTGCAGCTCGCAATGAATAATGTGGAACAGCTACGCAAGGAGAAGAGTGATTTGATCGATTCGATAGAGAAACTACGTACTGAGCTTGATAATTTCAAATTACAGGTATGTTGTCATTTTGAATTTGGCCAACCGTTTCACCCACTAAATTTGGATTGCTTCAATGGTTTCTAAAACGATACATTCATGAAAAATACGATATTGCATATTTGTATATTGAGGATTTTCCTTCTGCAGAATCAGACATTTGTAGAAGATTTTGCAAGAGAAAGAGAAGATAGAACTTTAGCTAATAAAACTGTGTTTGAATATGCAGAGGAATTGAAGGAATTAAAAGAATTGCATAAAATGGCAACTGCTCAACTTAAAGAATGCAAAGATGAGTTGGAGTTGACTAAAGAAGAGGTATCAGTGAAAGTGGCCCAAGTAAAGCAGTATCAAAAACAGGTTGAGGCATATAAACATCTGATTCAGGTGAGTGTTCATTTAAGCTGTTACAGTGACTAAATGATTGAGGATTTTAATTTATATAGAAATAGAATCTACTGTAACTGAAATTAATGAAATGGCCAATTGTGTCATTGCTTTAAACTGATAGTTATCCCACAACTGTTGAAACACATGACATTTTCAGTTTCTTAGCTCTCACTGGGGTCTGTTTTTTTATTTGCAAAATTACCAGCAGAATGCAATATTACTGATAAAAAAAATGTGTTTCTATATTTGATTCGGAAGTGCTCTTAAAATGTGTGTCCCATACATGTACACATCATGAATGACAAGGTTTTGTTGTGCTAGCTACATATGCACTTGTGCATGCAGTATTTTTGAAACAGTGAGAATAATGGCTCGATGACTACGAAGTACCATTTTTGACAGCACCGTGCAGGCCGCATGCAGCATATAAAATGTATACATGTATGTAGATGAGTATAGTGGGCACTGAGATACATTAATTAATAAATTTTAATTTATCAAGAATATGGAATATATACAGTGTATTAGCAGGAGTACACGATGAATTTGTGTGTGCATAAATATTAGGACATGCGTTTCTCAGTGGATTGCACCTTTTCATATGTACACCTCTACATGCATGTACCTGTACACTTATAACTGTCTGTTTCCTACAGAACGAAAATTCAGCCAGTGGCCATAAAGGGCAGACAAATAAATCCGGAATAGGAGTTCTCTCTCTTAGCAGCGCTGCGAAAGAGAATGGCACTGCCTTAACAGCAGAATGTGTATCTAATGGCAACAGTACAACCTCTCCAGATGTGGTGGCATCTACTACGTTGTGTGACGCTGTTGGTCGCAATCCTGATGTAGCAGTACAATCTGAACTTCCTACTACTCATATTGAACATCAAGGTTCAGAGGAGCTTCATATCAAGTCACATAACAATTCGTGTGATGAAAAATTGAACACATGCTCACTAGAGGAAAGCCTACCTGCACCTATATATTCCCAACCCAATTGTTGCCACCCAAACTCACCAGCAGGGCTGATGGCTGTGGCCTCTCATCTTCCGCAGCAGTGTATCAACTCTGTTGCATTTGAGAACGCTGCCTTTAGTCGTAATAAGCAAGATGCCCAACAAAATGGTAGTAATTCAGTTCAGGAACAATATCTGCCCAAGTTGGCACCTGTGTACGGAGTTCATGAGCATTCACAGTACTTCCCCTTGCATAGACCAGAAAATGCTGACAAGGTTTATCCATATTCTGCTGGCCCAAATTATGACAAAAAATATTCCCATGGTACACAAGGAAAAGCAGAAGAAAGGAACGTATTCGCTAGCATCACCAATCAATCCGATGGAGTCGATAGTTTTATACCATATGACCCTAATCTTAAATGCCAATTTTGTCAACTGTGTTTTAGAAAAGGCGAGATACAGTTGTACAGATATCATTCACAAACTTGTTCCAGCATACAGAAGAACTGAACGATTAATTTGTATTGTGTTTTCTAATTATAACTTCATTTTAATTGTCACAATTGGCGTATTCATTAATCAAGGCCTAACATACCAGCTGTTCGATAAGATGCGCATGAAATGGAAATGAAGAGAAAAAGCGTCGTGCTATCAATCAGAGCTTGATAAGGTTGGTTGTACTTATTTTGTTTCATATTGTTCTGTCTTTCATGGAGATGGAATTTAGAATGATATTAGCTGTGTTTTAAAGCAGCGATGTAACGAACTGAGGTTTTGGGAGGGAATGCATTCGCACGCGGTTTATTTCTAACCATGCGCATTACGCTTATCAGCACAACTCTATTTGAAGCTTCTCTCTCACCAGGAGGTGTTACTACCCCCGTCATAGTGTCTGCAAATTGAGTATGTGACATCTTATCAAGTGCTATTTGTCATGTGAGTGATGGAATGTATGTATCATCCAATTTTACATACAAATGTATACACAGAGCCTTAATCCTACCCACTCCCATTTTACACAGATCAGACCTGACCCTACCCTACCTGCTCTATGACTGGCCTATGCATGTAAAGAGGCCTGCTACATAATGGTGAGTGCCTTTTTCCTTACACTCTCCTAGTACACATGTGAAGTACGCTCATATAGTATTTGTAGGTGTGCGTTATACAAGGTAGTGTAGGGTGTGTGTAGTAGTGTAGAGTGTATGTATGAGGGGAGTGTAGGGTGTGTGTATGAGGGGAGTGTAGGTGTATGTACGAGGGGAGTGTAGGGTGTCTGTATGAGGGGAGTGTAGGGTGTGTGTACATGTATGAGGGGAGTGTAGGGTGTGTGTAGTAGTGTAGGGTGTGTATGAGGGGAGTGCAGGGTATGTGTAGTAGTGTAGGGTGTATGTATGAGGGGAGTGTAGGGTGTGTATGAGGGGAGTGTAGGGTGTGTGTATGAGGGGAGTGTAGGGTGTGTGTATGAGGGGAGTGTAGGGTGTGTGAGGGGAGTGTAGGGTGTATGTACAAGGGAGTGTAGGGTGTGTGTATGAGGGGGGTGTAGGGTGTGTGTATGAGGGGAGTGTAGGGTGTGAGGGGAGTGTAGGGTGTATGTACAAGGGGAGTGTAGGGTGGTGTGTATGAGGGGAGTGTAGGGTGTGTGTATGAGGGGAGTGTAGGGTGTGTGTACGAGGGGAGTGTAGGGTGTGTGTATGAGGGGAGTGTAGGGTGTGCGTATGAGGGGAGTAGGGTGTGTGTATGAGGGGAGTGTAGGGTGTGTGTACGAGGGGACTGTAGGGTGTGTGGTACGAGGGGAATGTAGGGTGTGGTGTACGAGGGGAGTGTAGGGTGTGTGTATGAGGGGAGTGTAGGGTGTGTGTACGAGGGGAGTGTAGGGTGTGTGTAGGTCCAGGGGAGTGTAGGGTGTGGTGCACGAGGGGAGTGTAGGGTGTGTGTACGAGGGGGAGTGTAGGGGTGTGTGTACGAGGGGAGTGTAGGGTGTGTGTATGAGGGGAGTGTGTACGAGGGGGAGTGTAGGGTGTGTGTATGAGGGGAGTGTAGGGTGTGTGTACGAGGGGATGTAGGTGTGTGTATGAGGGGAGTGTAGGGTGTGTACGAGGGGAGTGTAGGGTGTGTGTAGGAGGGGAGTGTAGGGTGTGTGTACGAGGGGAGTGTAGGGTGTGTGTACGAGGGGAGTGTAGGGTGTGTGTACGAGGGGAGTGTAGGGTGTGTAGAGGGGAGTGTGTACGAGGGGAGTGTAGGGTGTGTGTACGAGGGGAGTGTAGGGTGTGTGTACGAGGGGAGTGTAGGGTGTGTGTATGAGGGGAGTGTGTACGAGGGGAGTGTAGGGTGTGTGTACGAGGGGAGTGTAGGGTGTGTGTACGAGGGGAGTGTAGGGTGTGTGTACGAGGGGAGTGTAGCGTGTGTGTCGAGGGGAGTGTAAGGTGTGTGTACGAGGGGAGTGTAGGTGTGTGTATGAGGGGAGTGTAGGGTGTGTGTATGAGGGGAGTGTAGGGTGTGTGTATGAGGGAGTGTAGGGTGTGTGTACGAGGGGAGTGTAGGGTTTGTGTATGAGGGGAGTGTAGGGTGTGTGTACGAGGGAGTGTAGGGTGTGTATGAGGGGAGTGTAGGGTGTGTACGAGGGGAGTGTAGGGTGTGTACGAGGGGTGTAGGGTGTGTGTACGAGGGGAGTGTAGGGTGTGTGTATGTGAGGAGAGTGGGTGTGTGTGAGGGGAGTGTAGGGTGTGTACGAGGGGGGTGTAGGGTGTGTGTACGGGGGAGTGTATGGTGTGTGAGGGGAGTGTAGGGTGTGTGTACGAGGGGGTGTAGGGTGTGTGTATGAGGGGAGTGTAGGGTGTGTGTACGAGGGGAGTGGTAGGGTGTGTGTACGAGGGAGTGTAGGGTGTGTGTATGAGGGGATGTAGGGTGTGTGTACGAGGGGGAGTGATAGGGTGTGTGTACGAGGGGAGTGTAAGGTGTGTGTACGAGGAGGTGTGGTGTGTATGAGGGGAGTGTAGGGTGTGTACGAGGGGAGTGTAGGGTGTGTGTGGTGAGGAGAGTGTAGGGGTGTGTATGAGGGAGTGTAGGGTGTGTGTAGAGGGAGTGTAGGGTGGTGTATGAGGGGAGTGTAGGTGTGTGTATAGGAGTGTAGGTGTGTGTTTGTGTGAGATGTT
>JABACO010000002.1:12210739-12224691 GCA_013339895.1 Ephydatia muelleri | reverse complement strand
AGCTGTACGATCGTAAACTATACTCTGGTTCTTCTTGCCAACTAGTAGCACCTCTGGTGCTATGAAGCCTCTTGTCCCTTGAATACCTCTGGCACCAATTGGTGTTTCATGAATGGCTACACCCAGGTCAGATACTTTGCAGTGACAGAGTGACTCAGGATCAAGTGACCACAGAAGAATATTGGCCGCTTTGAGGTCACGATAAATTATACCTTGACTGTGCAACAGTTTGAGAGCTGCGGCTACCTGTGCCACAATTCTATGAATAACAACACGATGAATGGATTGCTTTGTTTTGAGTAGAGGTTTCTCCAGTGATCCAAGTGGAGCTTCCTCTAGCACTAGCATCATCTTTGGATGTGTGCAAATACCAACTAGGCATACCAAGCATGGGTGGTGAAATCTTTGTAGCAGCATGGCCTCTCTACGGAGATCCTCTAAGACCACACTGGAATTGTAATCTTGGTAGACCTTTACAGCAACTGGCTGTCCATGATACTGTCCTAGGTAAACTTTTGAAAATGCACCCATACCTAGCAATGAACTGTCATTATTTTCACACTCAATCTCTGAAAACTGTAAAATGAATTTGGGATTGATATCTAGGAGGAGCAGGTCAGGCACAAGGTCACAAAGTCGAACAAAGTGGTGATTGTCACACTTGACAGTAGATGTATTTTTAGATATTGCTTGCAAACATTGATCAATGTGAATAAAGGCCAGTGGACATGTACGTTCCTTTTTGCAATCAATGCAGGGACATATTTGGTTTATTTTTCCTCCACGATACCATTCTTGAAAAAGGGAGGTTGCTAGGTCTATCAACTGGCCAAAAATCTTTCTACCAAATATGTTAGATGATGCCATGATTAGTACACCTTCTCCACTGTACTGCTGTGAATTAATCAGAGATTCCACTTTGAATGCAACATCTCGGTCTCTGTAAACTATTCCGGTTCGCCAATATTGTAGTTGTACTTCCATAACATCAAGCTGGGAACTTAAACTTGAATCTTGATTGAAGCTGTTTGATGTCAACACAATACTACCCTTGGTTATTGAAGTTATTTCACCTCCTTTCTCAACACACATATTCTTATCCATCACACATTGCACTTGAGGAACGGCATGCATTATTCTTGATATTAATCGACTCCAGAACCCTGGGGGAGTATTTAGGCTATCAAATACAATATAACGAGTGAATATCATTTCATCAGCATCGATGGCAAATATACTGTCTAAATCCCTAGGTCGTATATCAGATAGCATAGATGGAATAAGCAAGCTGCCTTTATCAAGAACCAGAGCTACCTCAAAACGATCTAATAGAGCAAGATATTGATCGAAATACTGCATTGGAAATTGGTCATCACGAAAGATATGTGGAATGTTACTCAATTCCATTATACCATTGTTGACAAAGGGATTTTTCTCTTTTACTGTTATAATCTTAGACATCATAGTGCACAACCAGAGGGGGTCCACAAAATACAGTTTATCTAGACTATGGCTGCGGTCCTCAAAATGAAGAATGGTTCCAATGTTTGTAAGAAAGCGACTCACCCTATTTAACTCATCCTCATTCTGAATATCATCAAGATTAAGGTCACGAATAAAAGTCTTGTATTCTTCTTTATCCATAATGGGGGAACGGAGTCCTCTTCTGGCGCTCTTTTGGAGATCTGACAAACATTTATCCAATATGTGATAGCTGGCTGGAACCATTTGACCCATCACTATCTTGTCATCAAATTTGTACTCAGAGGCATTTTTATAGATGCTCTCCTTCAGCAAGTTGACATTTTCCAACTCGTTCCTTAACCCAACAGCAAATATTCCTATAATTTGCAACTTATCTGAAAATGGTGCTGCAATATTTCCGATTTTATGGAGCAAAATGTTGAGATCGTCCCTCTGCTCTGCTGGTACCTCATCAAGGTGAGTGCCAACAATATGGATGCTAGAGCCCGGTGCTCGAAGTGAGATATTTGTTAACCATGACTGTACTTCTTCTGAAGCAATATCTCCACTAGTCAAACTGAAGACAAGAAGATACATTGAGCATTCTGACATGAAGCATTGATGTGTTGCGTAGTATTCTTCCTGACCACCAAAATCCCAAACATTGAATGTGAAGGACTTTTTCATGATGGTGGGTTTGTATTCCCATTCACTGATATCTACTCCCACGGTGGATTCATTCCCACATTCTCTACCTTGAAGCTTTGCCGCAAGAGTCGTTTTACCACGATTTTGCATGCCTACTATTACTAATTTTATGCGGTAGAATGGTTTTAAACTGTAGAGTTTGTTACCGAGGTACTGTATGCACTCTTTTGCATTCTGAATCACATCTTTAGGAGGTTCTCTAAGCTTCTTCAAGCCTGTTATGTTAAGCTCCATAAGTTCCTTTAATCTACCCATTTGAACAGGTAAGGTCTGGATATCTTTATTGTCACTTAGATCAAGAGACTGAAGAGTTAAAAAATTGCATATGCACAAAGGAACAGAGGTTAACTCATTTGATGCAAGATTAAGGTTTCGAATTCGTGCTGCTCTGATGTTTGCAGGTAAGGCTACTATTCTGTTCTGGGAGAGATCAAGTGCAATAAGGGAAGATGACCACTGCTGGCATTCGGGCAGATTTGTTAACTTGTTTTTGGCCAATATCAACTCACATAGATTCTGTAACTCCAACAGGTAAGATGGAACAGATGTGAGCTCATTATCTTGAAGGCAGAGTTTTCTCACCTAGGCAAGTTGAATATAATAAAATAGCGGCGTGATATGAATTACATGATAAAATGCATTGAATAGAACACGTGCCGCAATAAAATCTTGTCAGTGTGGGCCAGCACTGAAATATACAGTAGTACATGTATATTGTATTTTGGGTGCAAGTAAAACAACAGAGCTTGTGATAGGCTTGTGTACTTCCTCTTCCATGTTATGATGTACACTGTAGTACACTGCCCTGTAAAGTGCATACAATACACAATATATATGCATTTGATTGTGCATGAGCATGCAAATGAGCATAGTACCTGTTGAAAGTCAGCAAGAAGAGGAACAGTTTTCAGTCCATTCATACTCAAATCTAGCTGTTTAACACCAGCAATTCTTATCAGAAAGTTCGATTCAAGCTTTTTGAGCTGCAGACCACTCCAGTCTACAGTAATTTTTGTCACACGTGTTCGTAATAGTAACTCCTCCATGACAGCCGTGTGACCCATCTGCTTGGCAATTTCAATTGGAAAAATTGTAGATATTTTACCATCAGTCAGCAATTGTAAGGATTGTGACAAAGTTGATGAAGACGTTGATTGACTCTTTGGTTTCGAGAATAACTGTGCTATAATTCTGAAGTCATTTTTCATAGCAGCTTTCATCAATAGGAGGTGTCCATACATTTCAATACTTTGACTTTTACTCTTTGCAACATGAAGAGCTTTGTCAATATTTAATGCACCTTTGAGGATCAACCAACCGGCATTTTTGTAGTGGCCATTTTTGGCAGCAATTTCCAAAGCCTGATCAAGGCATGTGGGCTCTAATTGGGCATTGCACGAGTCTAGCAGTTCTTGAACGTCCACATTTCTTTCAACAGTATTAATGACCTCTATAAAATATAAAAATGCAAAATATTTATGTGGTACATTTACCAGCTACATGTACTACAGTACCAAATGTTCAAGAAGTAATATGATATGAAGCTCTATAGATAATGCACACACAACTGCCATGCTGTTCAATTATATACCAACTACTGCACAATACAGTATTGTATTGAACATGTTATTCTTCTCTTAGACTATGTAAATACTATAGATGTGTATGACGCTTCACTAATAAGCTATGAATAAATAAACTGCTACAGTTATGCTGGCATTAATGGAATAATCATTACACACAACACTAAGTACAGTTGCTTACACAGTTGCAAGTAAATTGAGGTGATGATTTTAATGTGTGTGTGTGCAGCATCCTGCCACTACTAAGTGTGTACCCTCTTTTATCTGTATCACAGATTGTGACAACTAATAACTATTGAAATGAGCTAGACAAAACGTTGCTTAGTAGAAAGTTATCAATTCAAGCAGATCAGAATTAAGAGCTAACATTAAAATGTACATGTACAATACAACAGTATTCAGACACTTGCATTGATAAAGAGTACATGTCTCGTTCTATTTATTTTTCTCAACCAAGTAGAGGTCTATATTCCTAAAGCCTACTGAACTAGCATACATATATAAAAACAGACCGCCCATGCCAGCAGTACACTGGAGAGAGTGCGTTTGGTACATGTAACATTGTTTCTTTTTTTTTTTTTAACTAAAGCGTGCAAAGTAAACAACACATACCATGATCGTGCTGAGCACGCACCACACTGTATCAGCTATGCACGCACTAACCTGCGCTCCATAGACAGCGTTGAATGATTTCCATGTTGGACGCCACCTGTTTTGCGGTCCTCCCACTGCTGTCTTTAACGAACGGGTCGGCATTGAAGCGAACGAGGCACCTTACGCACTCGACACGGCACCTGCTGGCGGCAAGGTGTAGAGGAGTGGAGCCGTTGTTGGACTGGAGGTTCGGGTTACCTCCTTTACTCAGAAGGAAGTTTAGAACGTCGAAATGACCATTGAGGGCTGCAATATGTAACGCCGTGTACCCGAAGAGTCCCTCACAAGAGTCGAAAATGGCTTGGGCAGACGGTTGGTCCACGGCGCCAAAGAGCTTTTCCACTTTGTCTGCGTGCCCTTCATGGCACAAGCAGTGCAGGTGATATCTTCTTCTCTCCCGTTCCGCTGCCATGTCAGACATAAGAGTGTGGTTGTATGGGGGCGTGATTTGTTATTACAAGCACATGGGAACAGGAAGAGCTATCACATTGACTATACTGTCGTCTATATTTGCGTGCAATCCATGGCGCTGTGTACTAACGCAGCATTTGGAGACATCTCCTCCTTGCATGCAAATCTGTAGCAATCTTGCTACATGTTTCTTCACACAGACTTACAGGTATATGTACATGTATATGTATAGTGTGTCAACGGATTTGAGACATACATGTATGTGTCATTGTTACATAACAATCTAAGGAGTAATCTACAGTGTAGATGAGTATTTGTGTCCAAATCATAGATTCGATGATACTGACAAACGAATCTGCATGGTCAATTGATCATAATTTGAGCCGGGACACTAGAAGCTTCGAATTAAATGCTACATGCAAGAATATAAAGCCTTACAAGCAGCAGTCGAATGAACAAAACAAGAGAATGGATTACCTCTATGTGCTAATTCATAGTAAACTGATCAAGCAAGAGTATTATTAATACTTATTTTAATTTTAGGTGAGCGGAAGCAGGAAATGTGCATAGAGAGGATTCATATACCTTCTCAATAGTATAGCGAGCCGAAGGCGCCCCGGAAGCGGTTCAAAGATTGTAAAAAGCTTGGGATAAGAAATGGGTGTTTTTCGACTCTGGGATTCGGAATGTGGGTGAGACCGAGTTCTGCGCGCGTACCCTAAACCCTAAACCCTAAGGGCCTTCGGCCCAGTAAGAACCCTAGTCCTACTGATAGCTTGGTGTAAGCTATGCGTAGGATGGCAACTAAAAATATTCATACAGTTATTTTCATAGCGTGTAGAGTAATAGGATCGATGGCATATTCTATACTTCTACGTTTTCTCGATGAGATCAAGAGGACGTAATAGTTGTAATTAAAGCTAAGTTAGTTGATAATGTTTTGAGATTCATGCACCTTTAACCAAAGTTTCGATTAAAGCGTTTCAACCTTTGATCCAGCCTGGATCCAATGTCAAACAACCTGTTAAATTGACTAGTTTATGTATTCGAAGCGCTTGCCAGCTTCCACCTTCTACCTCGTTAACCTCAGCTGCTGAGTGACTGACATAGACTGTCACAATGTATTTTTTAGGGACCTTCTCATTTTTGATACGGATACAGCACTCTAGGCCATGGCCATCCCTGCACATCGCACCGCTTATAGGCCCTGTATCATGGCACCAAACGAGAGTGGAACTCTTCTAAAGCACATTACACAGTCATTGCCCAATGTTTGGAAATGCTCCAGATGGCCTTGTGATGGCCTTGTGATTGGTAGCACAAAAACAAGAATCAGGTGTTTTGCTAAAAGCCATTCCAACATCCTCAGGAGCTCTAAACTGAGACCGTTCACATTACTGTTAAATTGAGGGGTGATCATATCCAGAAATCGCCCAAATCGGTCTGATTGTGATGTGTTAATTCGTAAAATTATTCCACAAACCACTCTCAAGACAAAAAATTAATTTCTACCGCACATAATTTATTGTGCCAGAATTATTAATAAATACTGGTGTTGATGTGATAATATAATGGTACCCACGGTTAAAATGTTATAAAAATGCATCGCGTTTGATTCGCTATAACTTCCCAACGGATAACGCTATCGACTTCCTATTTTCAACACTTCATTGTGAAATGGTGTAGTATGAAGTGTTGAAAATAGGAAGTCGATAGCGTTATCCGTTGGGAAGTTATAGCGACTCAAACGCGATGCATTTTTATAACATCTTAACCGTGGGGCAATTTTCGCGGAAACTGTCCCATATGTAATTATTATTACTATTTTAAATAATACATGCAGTACAGAAATAAAGACAAGATATACAAGACAATACACGAATTGATCATACAGAATTATTTATTATTGTCACTAAAAATGTTCTATCCTATGCTTTATACCTACACTAGAGTTCGTCCCAAGATGGCCCTGGCAATAGACCTGACGAGAGACATATTTACATGGCTATATATCTCCAACAGAAGGCCTGACTTATGGCTGGTCTGACCAAAGGCAAGTAACGATGCGAGACGATTAAAAACTTCATGTGCCTCCTTCCCCCAATTGCCATACGTCTCCACTGCTAGGGGAATGCACAACCACCCCAAATCCTGGCACTTAGCATCATTGGTTGTGTGTTTCCTGGCTTTAGCAACACGACCAGCTGCACCCTCATAGATGTTTAGGATGGCAGGGGTAAGGGGTGAGGTGACGGTGACGGTGACATTGAAAGCAGCTGGGTGGCCTCTGTCCCAACTCTGAACAAAGGATGTCTGCTGGGCGAGAGTTGATGTTCTCCCTGCTCAAGCCGTAACCGACCTCTATCTTCACAGAGAGGTGAGCCCGGCGACAGAAACCTGCCAGGATGTCACGCAGGAGGTTGTGCAGAGTGACCACGAAACCTCCATGCCTACAAGAAACTGCATGATGTCCTAGGGGGTCAAGGACCGTGTCTGGGCAAAAAGGGCAACAGGAACCTCCTGCTGTGTTCAGACCAAGCCACCATCTGAGAGCCATCTGACATTCTGCTGAATCCAAATGTAAGTTCAAACCTGGGGAGGGAATGGTAGATATCCAAGAACCTGCAAAGGGGGCTGAAACTGAAAGGAGACGTGCCTTATTAACTTGGGAGGAGGAGGACAGTAAAGATTGAAAGGTGAGCCCATCTACATTTTTAGACAAGCTACTTTGAGGTGGAGGGGAATCAAGTATCGCCTCAATTGTGATAGCATACATTATATTCACAAACGCTAATTTACTAAAAGCAAAAACACCTACCTACAAAAGTTTTAATTAACTCATGTCTAGAAATTGTGGACATCAGTGCATAACTCGACTTAGAATTGGGATTTTAAAATTCTGATTTCACCATTAAACTCTCACTTGACACTTCAGAGGGATTTATCACGCTATTAAAACAGCTAATTAATGTTTAAAAATATATTATTGTTTTCGCCTTTTAATTAATTAATTGTACTTCTGCATGGTAGGTGAAGCCATTGCTTTTACATAAATCCTGCCAACTAAAGGCTATCTAACCATACGCATGCGCGTCAGCCAGATTGTAACTCGTGCCCCTGCCATTTATCCTTCCTTCCTAAGGTTACACAAACTGTTATACGGCCGGTCATCGTGTGTGCATGCATCGTTAATAGGCGTCCTGACTCAACTGACGTCCTACCATCTACTGGCGTGTGAACAGTTCTTCTCTTGACGGTGCGCTCCTTTTGGATTTCATTACACAAGGACCCATCGTACGAGCCGTTTACTACTCTGACTAAAGTCGAGAAAGGTTGTTTTCCCATAGATATTACTCTAGTATCTATGGTGTTCCTAGAATAATAATTTCTGGAATCATATAGGTGGCTTTCGCGTTCTTTTGGGTTAGATAGGTCCATCGGGGTCGTTAACCACCCTCCACCTTGCACCTTCTCACTAATAGTTCATAACCCTAACCCATGTTCTATTCTGTGGCGTCCCTAATCTGTTGTATCCATTCTGTTGCAGTTTGTGTCCCTTCTGGGGACACCAAAAAACTTGGCCGCCAAACTTTCCTGCATTCCCGGCGTATACGCTACGTACGGAGATATACGAGGGTCTGGGTACATCAAGTTGGTGGTCAGCATCACCCTCAAGCAAGCTACAAACCAGAGCCTCAAAACGAACGGGCTGCTAAAAGACAACGATATTGGCAGAGTCCTGAACATGCTCATTCAGTGAAAAGTTAAGGCCACTCAAAGGTGTGTTGTACATGTACACAAAGCTACCTACATTTGTATGTGGTGTGATGTGGGCGTGCATTATGACTGCATGTATATACAGGTACTGGTACTTCTTTGGGAGCTTATAGGGATCAGATGTATATCTGTATTGTTAGAAATACCCTAATGTGCATATGATTAGGATCGACTATCTTTGGTCAATAGTAACTATGAGGCAATTGTGATATCAAAAGCAAGGGGAAAAGGGTTAATGATAAGGAAAAACTGAGTATAGTCCTATAGCACACATTGTAGGACATTATGTTGTTCATGTGCTCATACTACCCTTGTTCCCTTCCTTTTTTACACCACCTTTGCCTTCAAGTTCTATATCCCACCAAGTTTCTCATAGAGAATATTTTTACTTGGGTAACTACACTGTGGATCTGGGGATCCTCCCCAAATGCTAATTTCACTAAGCATTGTCATCAGTCAATCAGAAATGATGTGAAGGACCTGTTAGATATCTAGTTTATGAGACAACAGTACAAACGCACACAATGCATTATGTGTGTGTGCAGGTGGAGGAGGAAGGAGAGGTGGTGCTAGATGATGAGGATGAGCATGGGCATTGGAACCGGTCCGGCAGGTCCGGCGGCCGCCAGACCAAATAATTAACTGATAAGGGCATGATGCCCTTTCACATGCATCTAATGATTTCCTGATATGTCTGTCATTGTGCAAGCACGAATGAAGTGTTAACTTACAATGATAATGTACATGTATAACAATGTTGGGGGTCATCTGATATCTAATAGAGAAATGGATGCCACTTGCTTGATATTATTGTCCGTCCCTTGGTCTGCAGTAGAAATTTCATCCGTCTAAGTCGTTTCTCTTTCCAAAACGTTCGCTTGGATTGAAGGTGAAACGCGCTAGTTTAGAGCAGAGTGGTGTGAAAAGCACAGCTGATCATAGATGTTATTGCAGAAGAGTTTGTTCGAGGTAACGAATACCGCCTGAGCCAGTTTGGTCATTTTATGCATATAATATAATTTGTATGCAAGTGTTTGAAGCATTTCAAATGTACTAATCACAATTTCGAATTCATAGCATGATTTTTGGGCGGCGAACTGCAGTGAAATTCCTTATGGTTTAGGACGTTAATAATGCATAATTTGCAAAGCCGCCCCAGACCCCGATAGGGGAGTGTACAGCGCTCCCCCATACCCCTTTGCTGGCCGGGAGGGAGTTACACTCTCTCCCGCACCCACCCCCTTCATTATTCATTCATTTGCCCTTCCAACGCCCATGATGAGGGAGAAGTGGTGCAGGTATCTGGTTGTGTTGTATTCCTCCAGGATCTTCTTACAGCCTGAATGCCTCCATGGAGCCAGTATTCATCATTGTGTTTGGTGTAATGCCTTTTCGATGTAGCATACTTTCGTAAGCAGTCAATCCTGGCTTCTGTTCTGATGATGTCCATGGAGGCATTCCATTTATTGCTAGAGAAGTACACCCTCTTTGCATCGTCATTGTGTTTTTCAACACCCTAAGCATATAAAAAAATTGCACTGCAGTTTCCATTCAGTATCACCATCAATTGATATACACACCTTGGCCTGAAAACTTACATAGATTACCATACCGCCTAATGCACTCTGGTACATGGTATACCATACAGTGCATGTATGGTGTAACATGACTCTTTTCGTAACCTCCTGCAGGTATTGACAGGAAGCTATCAATCCATTGCTTTGCCTAATAGAATTTATCATCAGTAACAGTTCTCAGTACTACCTACACCTTAACTTTCTGGTGTATAGTGTCAGGATGAATTGGTACTCCAGCAGATAAGGTGCTGCAAAGCTCTTGAAAGTCCTGCCATCCATGTTAATGAACCACATTACTGATCAGTCAGGACTTCTGCTTACCTGCCGTAGTTTAACTGTTTCTTGTATGGTTTCATGAGGCAGGACTTCAATTAGGTTAGATGGCAGTGTTGTCTGTAGAATTAAACATACTAGCAGACTACAGCAGCTGTACATAATAAATACCTTCATTACTTTCTTTCTACCATCACGGGTAAGGGAGGCCACTTCAGCTGTTCTCTACCTTGCTCCTTCCGTGTATGGAACGTTACACCACAGCTTCTGATGGCAGTGATTAGGCCATCAAGGTATTGTTTGCTTCCATCCCTTGCAGTTCTATGCATCAATAAAGCCAATGAAATGATGTTGCTCATTAAAACATCATATATCTGGAGAAATTCCAATACATCGAGAGGACATCTATGCATTGTAAGTCGAAAATATTTTCCAATTACATTAGTGGATAGAGAAAAATCGCATTTGCACTGAAAGGGAAAGTGCTAAAAATTGTCAAGCAAAAAGTAATTAGTACTTGCGGTCACGGTCATTCCGTAATGCAGTAAGTCGTGCTTTACATCATGTACTAGTTAACCAATGTAAGCACACTCGTGCACGAGATCTCAGATCGGTCCTCAACACATAACCATTTGCAGAAATGCTTCTAAGTCGAAGGTGGCAACTGAACTTTACAGCTGTGTCTTAACTTGTCTTTGATCAGCCAACACACGTTCAATCCTGGCAGGCTTCTACTAGTACCGGTACCCTGAACGGAACAACGAACTGTACTCGTATAAATATGTGTACTTGTAAGTAATCTGGCGTAGCATACCCTCCGCAAATAAACGTGGCTGTGCTACGCCAAACTAGCGTGCAAGTGTGTCTCATTTTTGCTGCACCATATGGCCACGCATCAAACGTTGAAACTGTTTGATACAAGATTCCGGCTGGCTGGCATCTGCAGATCTATTACACAGGCTTCCGGTCACACGGACTCAGTCTTGGACAAACTGTTGGCTTCCTCAGCAGTTCGAGCTTCCACTGTGCTTGCCATGGCCTAGATGCACGGAGGACCTTACACAATATGCACGTGATCGGTCTTTAGATATACTTATTCCTGCATGCACCACTCCGACACCATGTACTATCTATAGGCCCTATAATATATAGGTAGAGAGCACTGTTTGCAGTCCTGTGTTGCATGGGAATCAGCTCGCTGGACTTTTGTACTCTTTCAGAAACAGTTAACAGAAAGTCTTTGATATGGGCTCAGGTTGCATTGTGTAAACTTACCATACATAGTTATTTCTCCAAGGTGTCTTCTCAATGGCCTCTCTCCTCTCCTAACCACAGTACCTACAACAGTCAAACACAAATGCACATCACTTGTGAACACCCCCATATCTAAAACACTCTTAAAACTATAAAGCCTCAGACAGTACTCTCCATCAGACCCTCAAACGATGATCCCCTTCCCTCCTGCACTCTCCAGGTCCAGTCTCATCAGAGTTCGATGTTTTTCTATGATGTCTAAGGCAACCCACAAGACTGTTCCCTGAATTGCAGTAGCATTGTGTAAACTTACCACAGGTGCAGACCTTACAGTTGTGGCTAGATAAGAAGTCCACCTGAACACAACAGCAAATAAAAAGGTGAGACAGTAGCTCCTTCATGACAGAAATTCCAGACGATGTGCACTTACACTACATATACATGTTTTGAACACCAGTTTTGACTTTGTGCGTAGATGGAGTACTCAATTGACAGTGCCCCGGCTGGATTAGCGTCTCGACACCCATATTAATCACTAGAAGCAACTCAACCGTTTTTTTTCAGCATTGTTTCAGGCTCTCAAGCGATATATATAATTCTTGCCTTTGGAATACATGTACCTGCCAGACTCACCTAGTTAAATCCTTATCTAGAAATCTTAAGGTCTGCACCCTTGGCAAAGTTTATGTAGTACAAAACCACCAATCTGACCCTTGATGTAATCTGGAGGTCTAACTGGATGTTGAGCACTCCACCAATTTTCTGCTTCCCATACCATGGTCTGCTCTCAAACAGCAACTCCTCCCCCCCTTCTTTTCTCAACAGTCTCTCCTCTCTTACACCACGACACCCTATATCTCACACACAATACTACATGTAGCACACTTTAAAATATGACCAGCACAAAAAGCATACCCAAAATTACGCACATGTATACTACCCAGCTTCAATCCAGCCACGGTGTATGTGTTGCATGTGTGTGAGTGTTTGTGTGTGTGTGTGTGTGTGTGTATGTGTGTCTACCTGTGCCCACACCTACAGCTCTACCAGTGCCCACACCTACAGCTCTACCAGTGCCCACACCTACAGCTCTACCAGTGCCCATACCTACAGCTCTACCTGTGCCCACAGAAAGAGCTCTACCAGTGCCACACCTACAGCTCTACCAGAGCCCACAGAAACAGCTCTACCAGAGCCCACACCTACAGCTCTACCAGTGCCCACACTTACAGCTCTACCAGTGCCCACACCTACAGCTCTACCAGTGCCCATACCTACAGCTCTACCAGTGCCCACACCTACAGCTCTACCAGTGTCCACACCTACAGCTCTACCAGTGCCCACACCTACAGCTCTACCAGTGCCCATACCTACAGCTCTACCAGTGCCCACACCTACAGCTCTACCAGTGCCCACACCTACAGCTCTACCAGTGCCCACACCTACAGCTCTACCAGAGCCCACACCTACAGCTCTACCAGTGCCACACAACTACAGCTCTACCAGTGCCCACACCTACAGCTCTACCAGTGCCCATACCTACAGCTCTACCAGTGCCCACACCTACAGCTCTACCAGTGCCCACACCTACAGCTCTACCAGTGCCCACACCTACAGCTCTACCAGAGCCCACACCTACAGCTCTACCAGTGCCCACACCTACAGCTCTACCAGTGCCCATACCTACAGCTCTACCAGTGCCCACAGAAACAGCTCTACCAGTGCCCACACCTATAGCTCTACCAGTGCCCACACCTACAGCTCTACCAGTGCCCACACCTACAGCTCTACCAGAGCCCACACCTACAGCTCTACCAGTGCCCACAGAAACAGCTATACCAGTGCACACACCTACAGCTCTACCTGTGCCCACACCTACAGCTCTACCAGTGCCCACACCTACAGCTCTACCAGTGCCCACACCTACAGCTCTACCAGAGCCCACACTACAGCTCTACCTGTGCCCACACCTACAGCTCTACCAGAGCCCACACCTACAGCTCTATCAGTGCCCACACCTACAGCTCTACCAGTGCCCACACCTATAGCTCTACGAGTGCCCACACCTATAGCTCTACCAGAGCCCACAGAAACAGCTCTACCAGTGCCCACACCTACAGCTCTACCTGTGCCCACACCTACAGCTCTACCAGTGCCCACACCTACAGCTCTACCAGTGCCCATACCTACAGCTCTACCAGTGCCCACAGAAACAGCTCTACCAGTGCCCACACCTATAGCTCTACCAGTG
>JABACO010000002.1:12192692-12210639 GCA_013339895.1 Ephydatia muelleri | reverse complement strand
AAATGTTCAAGAAGTATATGATATGAAGCTCTATAGATAATGCACACACAACTGCCATGCTGTTCAATTATATACCAACTACTGCACAATACAGTATTGTATTGAACATGTTATTCTTCTCTTAGACTATGTAAATACTATAGATGTGTATGACGCTTCACTAATAAGCTATGAATAAATAAACTGCTACAGTTATGCTGGCATTAATGGAATAATCATTACACACAACACTAAGTACAGTTGCTTACACAGTTGCAAGTAAATTGAGGTGATGATTTTAATGTGTGTGTGTGCAGCATCCTGCCACACTAAGTGTGTACCCTCTTTTATCTGTATCACAGATTGTGACAACTAATAACTATTGAAATGAGCTAGACAAAACGTTGCTTAGTAGAAAGTTATCAATTCAAGCAGATCAGAATTAAGAGCTAACATTAAAATGTACATGTACAATACAACAGTATTCAGACACTTGCATTGATAAAGAGTACATGTCTCGTTTATTTATTTTTCTCAACCAAGTAGAGGTCTATATTCCTAAAGCCTACTGAACTAGCATACATATATAAAAACAGACCGCCCATGCCAGCAGTACACTGGAGAGAGTGCGTTTGGTACATGTAACATTGTTTCTTTTTTTTTTTTAACTAAAGCGTGCAAAGTAAACAACACATACCATGATCGTGCTGAGCACGCACCACACTGTATCAGCTATGCACGCACTAACCTGCGCTCCATAGACAGCGTTGAATGATTTCCATGTTGGACGCCACCTGTTTTGCGGTCCTCCCACTGCTGTCTTTAACGAACGGGTCGGCATTGAAGCGAAACGAGGCACCTTACGCACTCGACACGGCACCTGCTGGCGGCAAGGTGTGTAGGGAGTGGAGCCGTTGTTGGACTGGAGGTTCGGGTTACCTCCTTTACTCAGAAGGAAGTTTAGAACGTCGAAAATGACCATTGAGGGCTGCAATATGTAACGCCGTGTACCGAAGAGTCCCTCACAAGAGTCGAAAATGGCTTGGGCAGCCGGTTGGTTCCACGGCGCCAAAGAGCTTTTCCACTTTGTCTGCGTGCCCTTCATGGCACAAGCAGTGCAGGTGATATCTTCTTCTCTCCCGTTCCGCTGCCATGTCAGACATAAGAGTGTGGTTTGTATGGGGGCGTGATTTGTTATTACAAGCACATGGGAACAGGAAGAAGCTATCACATTGACTATACTGTCGTCTATATTTGCGTGCAATCCATGGCGCTGTGTACTAACGCAGCATTTGGAGACATCTCCTCCTTGCATGCAATCTGTAGCAATCTTGCTACATGTTTCTTCACACAGACTTACAGGTATATGTACATGTATATGTATAGTGTGTCAACGGATTTGAGACATACATGTATGTGTCATTGTTACATAACAATCTAAGGAGTAATCTACAGTGTAGATGAGTATTTGTGTCCAAATCATAGATTCGATGATACTGACAAACGAATCTGCATGGTCAATTGATCATAATTTGAGCCGGGACACTAGAAGCTTCGAATTAAATGCTACATGCAAGAATATAAGCCTTACAAGCAGCAGTCGAATGAACAAAACAAGAGAATGGATTACCTCTATGTGCTAATTCATAGTAAACTGATCAAGCAAGAGTATTATTAATACTTATTTTAATTTAGGTGAGCGGAAGCAGGAAATGTGCATAGAGAGGATTCATATACCTTCTCAATAGTATAGCGAGCCGAAGGCGCCCCGGAAGCGGTTCAAAGATTGTAAAAAGCTTGGGATAAGAAATGGGTGTTTTTCGACTCTGGGATTCGGAATGTGGGTGAGGACCGAGTTCTGCGCGCGTACCCTAAACCCTAAACCCTAAGGGCCTTCGGCCCAGTAAGAACCCTAGTCCTACTGATAGCTTGGTGTAAGCTATGCGTAGGATGGCAACTAAAAATATTCATACAGTTATTTCATAGCGTGTAGAGTAATAGGATCGATGGCATATTCTATACTTCTACGTTTTCTCGATGAGATCAAGAGGACGTAATAGTTGTAATTAAAGCTAAGTTAGTTGATAATGTTTTGAGATTCATGCACCTTTAACCAAAGTTTCGATTAAAGCGTTTCAACCTTTGATCCAGCCTGGATCCAATGTCAAACAACCTGTTAAATTGACTAGTTTATGTATTCGAAGCGCTTGCCAGCTTCCACCTTCTACCTCGTTACCTCAGCTGCTGAGTGACTGACATAGACTGTCACAATGTATTTTTTAGGGACCTTCTCATTTTTGATACGGATACAGCACTCTAGGCCATGGCCATCCCTGCACATCGCACCGCTTATAGGCCCTGTATCATGGCACCAAACGAGAGTGGAACTCTTCTAAAGCACATTACACAGTCATTGCCCAATGTTTGGAAATGCTCCAGATGGCCTTGTGATTGGCCTTGTGATTGGTAGCACAAAAACAAGAATCAGGTGTTTTGCTAAAAGCCATTCCAACATCCTCAGGAGCTCTAAACTGAGACCGTTCACATTACTGTTAAATTGAGGGGTGATCATATCCAGAAATCGCCCAAATCGGTCTGATTGTGATGTGTTAATTCGTAAAATTATTCCACAAACCACTCTCAAGACAAAAAATTAATTTCTACCGCACCTTGCCAGAATTATTAATAAATACTGGTGTTGATGTGATAATATAATGGTACCCACGGTTAAAATGTTATAAAAATGCATCGCGTTTGATTCGCTATAACTTCCCAACGGATAACGCTATCGACTTCCTATTTTCAACACTTCATTGTGAAATGGTTGTAGTATGAAGTGTTGAAAATAGGAAGTCGATAGCGTTATCCGTTGGGAAGTTATAGCGACTCAAACGCGATGCATTTTTATAACATCTTAACCGTGGGGCAATTTTCGCGGAAACTGTCCCATATGTAATTATTATTACTATTTTAAATAATACATGCAGTACAGAAATAAAGACAAGATATACAAGACAATACACGAATGATCATACAGAATTATTTATTATTGTCACTAAAAATGTTCTATCCTATGCTTTATACCTACACTAGAGTTCGTCCCAAGATGGCCCTGGCAATAGACCTGACGAGAGACATATTTACATGGCTATATATCTCCAACAGAAGGCCTGACTTATGGCTGGTCTGACCAAAGGCAAGTAACGATGCGAGACGATTAAAACTTCATGTGCCTCCTTCCCCCAATTGCCATACGTCTCCACTGCTAGGGGAATGCACAACCACCCCAAATCCTGGCACTTAGCATCATTGGTTGTGTGTTCCTGGCTTTAGCAACACGACCAGCTGCACCCTCATAGATGTTTAGGATGGCAGGGGTAAGGGGTGAGGTGACGGTGACGGTGACATTGAAAGCAGCTGGGTGGCCCTCTGTCCCAACTCTGAACAAAGGATGTCTGCTGGGCGAGAGTTGATGTCTCCCTGCTCAAGCCGTAACCGACCTCTATCTTCACAGAGAGGTGAGCCCGGCGACAGAAACCTGCCAGGATGTCACGCAGGAGGTTGTGCAGAGTGACCACGAAACCTCCATGCCTACAAGAAACTGCATGATGTCCTAGGGGGTCAAGGACCGTGTCTGGGCAAAAGGGCAACAGGAACCTCCTGCTGTGTTCAGACCAAGCCACCATCTGAGAGCCATCTGACATTCTGCTGAATCCAAATGTAAGTTCAAACCTGGGAGGGAATGGTAGATATCCAAGAACCTGCAAAGGGGGCTGAAACTGAAAGGAGACGTGCCTTATTAACTTGGGAGGAGGAGGACAGTAAAGATTGAAAGGTGAGCCCATCTACATTTTTAGACAAGCTACTTTGAGGTGGAGGGGAATCAAGTATCGCCTCAATTGTGATAGCATACATTATATTCACAAACGCTAATTTACTAAAAGCAAAAACACCTACCTACAAAAGTTTTAATTAACTCATGTCTAGAAATTGTGGACATCAGTGCATAACTCGACTTAGAATTGGGATTTTAAAATTCTGATTTCACCATTAAACTCTCACTTGACACTTCAGAGGGATTTATCACGCTATTAAAACAGCTAATTAATGTTTAAAAATATATTATTGTTTTCGCCTTTTAATTAATTAATTGTACTTCTGCATGGTAGGTGAAGCCATTGCTTTTACATAATCCTGCCAACTAAAGGCTATCTAACCATACGCATGCGCGTCAGCCAGATTGTAACTCGTGCCCCTGCCATTTATCCTTCCTTCCTAAGGTTACACAAACTGTTATACGGCCGGTCATCGTGTGTGCATGCATCGTTAATAGGCGTCCTGACTCAACTGACGTCCTACCATCTACTGGCGTGTGAACAGTTCTTCTCTTGACGGTGCGCTCCTTTTGGATTTCATTACACAAGGACCCATCGTACGAGCCGTTTACTACTCTGACTAAAGTCGAGAAAGGTTGTTTTCCCATAGATATTACTCTAGTATCTATGGTGTTCCTAGAATAATAATTTTCTGGAATCATATAGGTGGCTTTCGCGTTCTTTTGGGTTAGATAGGTCCATCGGGGTCGTTAACCACCCTCCACCTTGCACCTTCTCACTAATAGTTCATAACCCTAACCCATGTTCTATTCTGTGGCGTCCCTAATCTGTTGTATCCATTCTGTTGCAGTTTGTGTCCCTTCTGGGGACACCAAAAAACTTGGCCGCCAAACTTTCCTGCATTCCCGGCGTATACGCTACGTACGGAGATATACGAGGGTCTGGGTACATCAAGTTGGTGGTCAGCATCACCCTCAAGCAAGCTACAAACCAGAGCCTCAAAACGAACGGGCTGCTAAAAGACAACGATATTGGCAGAGTCCTGAACATGCTCATTCAGTGAAAAGTTAAGGCCACTCAAAGGTGTGTTGTACATGTACACAAAGCTACCTACATTTGTATGTGGTGTGATGTGGGCGTGCATTATGACTGCATGTATATACAGGTACTGGTACTTCTTTGGGAGCTTATAGGGATCAGATGTATATCTGTATTGTTAGAAATACCCTAATGTGCATATGATTAGGATCGACTATCTTTGGTCAATAGTAACTATGAGGCAATTGTGATATCAAAAGCAAGGGGAAAAGGGTTAATGATAAG
Source organism: Ephydatia muelleri (assembly GCA_013339895.1). Classification (NCBI taxonomy): domain Eukaryota; kingdom Metazoa; phylum Porifera; class Demospongiae; order Spongillida; family Spongillidae; genus Ephydatia; species Ephydatia muelleri. Next base: position 12,205,501 of record JABACO010000002.1, on the reverse strand, counting down.
GAAAAACTGAGTATAGTCCTATAGCACACATTGTAGGACATTATGTTGTTCATGTGCTCATACTACCCTTGTTCCCTTCCTTTTTTACACCACCTTTGCCTTCAAGTTCTATATCCCACCAAGTTTCTCATAGAGAATATTTTTACTTGGGTAACTACACTGTGGATCTGGGGATCCTCCCCAAATGCTAATTTCACTAAGCATTGTCATCAGTCAATCAGAAATGATGTGAAGGACCTGTTAGATATCTAGTTTATGAGACAACAGTACAAACGCACACAATGCATTATGTGTGTGTGCAGGTGGAGGAGGAAGGAGAGGTGGTGCTAGATGATGAGGATGAGCATGGGCATTGGAACCGGTCCGGCAGGTCCGGCGGCCGCCAGACCAAATAATTAACTGATAAGGGCATGATGCCCTTTCACATGCATCTAATGATTTCCTGATATGTCTGTCATTGTGCAAGCACGAATGAAGTGTTAACTTACAATGATAATGTACATGTATAACAATGTTGGGGGTCATCTGATATCTAATAGAGAAATGGATGCCACTTGCTTGATATTATTGTCCGTCCCTTGGTCTGCAGTAGAAATTTCATCCGTCTAAGTCGTTTCTCTTTCCAAAACGTTCGCTTGGATTGAAGGTGAAACGCGCTAGTTTAGAGCAGAGTGGTGTGAAAAGCACAGCTGATCATAGATGTTATTGCAGAAGAGTTTGTTCGAGGGTAACGAATACCGCCTGAGCCAGTTTGGTCATTTTATGCATATAATATAATTTGTATGCAAGTGTTTGAAGCATTTCAAATGTACTAATCACAATTTCGAATTCATAGCATGATTTTTGGGCGGCGAACTGCAGTGAAATTCCTTATGGTTTAGGACGTTAATAATGCATAATTTGCAAAGCCGCCCCAGACCCCGATAGGGGAGTGTACAGCGCTCCCCCATACCCCTTTGCTGGCCGGGAGGGAGTTACACTCTCTCCCGCACCCACCCCCTTCATTATTCATTCATTTGCCCTTCCAACGCCCATGATGAGGGAGAAGTGGTGCAGGTATCTGGTTGTGTTGTATTCCTCCAGGATCTTCTTACAGCCTGAATGCCTCCATGGAGCCAGTATTCATCATTGTGTTTGGTGTAATGCCTTTTCGATGTAGCATACTTTCGTAAGCAGTCAATCCTGGCTTCTGTTCTGATGATGTCCATGGAGGCATTCCATTTATTGCTAGAGAAGTACACCCTCTTTGCATCGTCATTGTGTTTTTCAACACCCTAAGCATATAAAAAAATTGCACTGCAGTTTCCATTCAGTATCACCATCAATTGATATACACACCTTGGCCTGAAAACTTACATAGATTACCATACCGCCTAATGCACTCTGGTACATGGTATACCATACAGTGCATGTATGGTGTAACATGACTCTTTTCGTAACCTCCTGCAGGTATTGACAGGAAGCTATCAATCCATTGCTTTGCCTAATAGAATTTATCATCAGTAACAGTTCTCAGTACTACCTACACCTTAACTTTCTGGTGTATAGTGTCAGGATGAATTGGTACTCCAGCAGATAAGGTGCTGCAAAGCTCTTGAAAGTCCTGCCATCCATGTTAATGAACCACATTACTGATCAGTCAGGACTTCTGCTTACCTGCCGTAGTTTAACTGTTTCTTGTATGGTTTCATGAGGCAGGACTTCAATTAGGTTAGATGGCAGTGTTGTCTGTAGAATTAAACATACTAGCAGACTACAGCAGCTGTACATAATAAATACCTTCATTACTTTCTTTCTACCATCACGGGTAAGGGAGGCCACTTCAGCTGTTCTCTACCTTGCTCCTTCCGTGTATGGAACGTTACACCACAGCTTCTGATGGCAGTGATTAGGCCATCAAGGTATTGTTTGCTTCCATCCCTTGCAGTTCTATGCATCAATAAAGCCAATGAAATGATGTTGCTCATTAAAACATCATATATCTGGAGAAATTCCAATACATCGAGAGGACATCTATGCATTGTAAGTCGAAAATATTTTCCAATTACATTAGTGGATAGAGAAAAATCGCATTTGCACTGAAAGGGAAAGTGCTAAAAATTGTCAAGCAAAAAGTAATTAGTACTTGCGGTCACGGTCATTCCGTAATGCAGTAAGTCGTGCTTTACATCATGTACTAGTTAACCAATGTAAGCACACTCGTGCACGAGATCTCAGATCGGTCCTCAACACATAACCATTGCAGAAATGCTTCTAAGTCGAAGGTGGCAACTGAACTTTACAGCTGTGTCTTAACTTGTCTTTGATCAGCCAACACACGTTCAATCCTGGCAGGCTTCTACTAGTACCGGTACCCTGAACGGAACAACGAACTGTACTCGTATAAATATGTGTACTTGTAAGTAATCTGGCGTAGCATACCCTCCGCAAATAAACGTGGCTGTGCTACGCCAAACTAGCGTGCAAGTGTGTCTCATTTTTGCTGCACCATATGGCCACGCATCAAACGTTGAAACTGTTTGATACAAGATTCCGGCTGGCTGGCATCTGCAGATCTATTACACAGGCTTCCGGTCACACGGACTCAGTCTTGGACAAACTGTTGGCTTCCTCAGCAGTTCGAGCTTCCACTGTGCTTGCCATGGCCTAGATGCACGGAGGACCTTACACAATATGCACGTGATCGGTCTTTAGATATACTTATTCCTGCATGCACCACTCCGACACCATGTACTATCTATAGGCCCTATAATATATAGGTAGAGAGCACTGTTTGCAGTCCTGTGTTGCATGGGAATCAGCTCGCTGGACTTTTGTACTCTTTCAGAAACAGTTAACAGAAAGTCTTTGATATGGGCTCAGGTTGCATTGTGTAAACTTACCATACATAGTTATTTCTCCAAGGTGTCTTCTCAATGGCCTCTCTCCTCTCCTAACCACAGTACCTACAACAGTCAAACACAAATGCACATCACTTGTGAACACCCCCATATCTAAAACACTCTTAAAACTATAAAGCCTCAGACAGTACTCTCCATCAGACCCTCAAACGATGATCCCCTTCCCTCCTGCACTCTCCAGGTCCAGTCTCATCAGAGTTCGATGTTTTTCTATGATGTCTAAGGCAACCCACAAGACTGTTCCCTGAATTGCAGTAGCATTGTGTAAACTTACCACAGGTGCAGACCTTACAGTTGTGGCTAGATAAGAAGTCCACCTGAACACAACAGCAAATAAAAAGGTGAGACAGTAGCTCCTTCATGACAGAAATTCCAGACGATGTGCACTTACACTACATATACATGTTTTGAACACCAGTTTTGACTTTGTGCGTAGATGGAGTACTCAATTGACAGTGCCCCGGCTGGATTAGCGTCTCGACACCCATATTAATCACTAGAAGCAACTCAACCGTTTTTTTTTCAGCATTGTTTCAGGCTCTCAAGCGATATATATAATTCTTGCCTTTGGAATACATGTACCTGCCAGACTCACCTAGTTAAATCCTTATCTAGAAATCTTAAGGTCTGCACCCTTGGCAAAGTTTATGTAGTACAAAACCACCAATCTGACCCTTGATGTAATCTGGAGGTCTAACTGGATGTTGAGCACTCCACCAATTTTCTGCTTCCCATACCATGGTCTGCTCTCAAACAGCAACTCCTCCCCCCCTTCTTTTCTCAACAGTCTCTCCTCTCTTACACCACGACACCCTATATCTCACACACAATACTACATGTAGCACACTTTAAAAATATGACCAGCACAAAAGCATACCCAAAATTACGCACATGTATACTACCCAGCTTCAATCCAGCCACGGTGTATGTGTTGCATGTGTGTGAGTGTTTGTGTGTGTGTGTGTGTGTGTGTATGTGTGTCTACCTGTGCCCACACCTACAGCTCTACCAGTGCCCACACCTACAGCTCTACCAGTGCCCACACCTACAGCTCTACCAGTGCCCATACCTACAGCTCTACCTGTGCCCACAGAAAGAGCTCTACCAGTGCCACACCTACAGCTCTACCAGAGCCCACAGAAACAGCTCTACCAGAGCCCACACCTACAGCTCTACCAGTGCCCACACTTACAGCTCTACCAGTGCCCACACCTACAGCTCTACCAGTGCCCATACCTACAGCTCTACCAGTGCCCACACCTACAGCTCTACCAGTGTCCACACCTACAGCTCTACCAGTGCCCACACCTACAGCTCTACCAGTGCCCATACCTACAGCTCTACCAGTGCCCACACCTACAGCTCTACCAGTGCCCACACCTACAGCTCTACCAGTGCCCACACCTACAGCTCTACCAGAGCCCACACCTACAGCTCTACCAGTGCCCACACCTACAGCTCTACCAGTGCCCACACCTACAGCTCTACCAGTGCCCATACCTACAGCTCTACCAGTGCCCACACCTACAGCTCTACCAGTGCCCACACCTACAGCTCTACCAGTGCCCACACCTACAGCTCTACCAGAGCCCACACCTACAGCTCTACCAGTGCCCACACCTACAGCTCTACCAGTGCCCATACCTACAGCTCTACCAGTGCCCACAGAAACAGCTCTACCAGTGCCCACACCTATAGCTCTACCAGTGCCCACACCTACAGCTCTACCAGTGCCCACACCTACAGCTCTACCAGAGCCCACACCTACAGCTCTACCAGTGCCCACAGAAACAGCTATACCAGTGCACACACCTACAGCTCTACCTGTGCCCACACCTACAGCTCTACCAGTGCCCACACCTACAGCTCTACCAGTGCCCACACCTACAGCTCTACCAGAGCCCACACCTACAGCTCTACCTGTGCCCACACCTACAGCTCTACCAGAGCCCACACCTACAGCTCTATCAGTGCCCACACCTACAGCTCTACCAGTGCCCACACCTATAGCTCTACGAGTGCCCACACCTATAGCTCTACCAGAGCCCACAGAAACAGCTCTACCAGTGCCCACACCTACAGCTCTACCTGTGCCCACACCTACAGCTCTACCAGTGCCCACACCTACAGCTCTACCAGTGCCCATACCTACAGCTCTACCAGTGCCCACAGAAACAGCTCTACCAGTGCCCACACCTATAGCTCTACCAGTGCCCACACCTACAGCTCTACAAGAGCCCACACCTACAGCTCTACCAGTGACCACACCTACAGCTCTACCAGTGCCAACACCTACAGCTCTACCAGTGCCCACACCTACAGCTCTACCAGTGACCACACCTACAGCTCTATCAGTGTACCAGAGCCCACACCTACAGCTCTACAGAGCCCACAGAAACAGCTCTACCTGTGCCCACACCTACAACTCTACCAGTGCCCACACCTACAGCTCTACCTGTGCCCACACCTACAGCTCTACCAGTGCCCACACCTACAGCTCTACCAGTGCCCACACCTACAGCTCTATCAGTGTACCAGAGCCCACACCTACAGCTCTACCAGAGCCAACAGAAACAGCTCTACCAGTGCCCACACCTACAGCTCTACCAGTGTCCACACCTACAGCTCTACTAGTGCCCACACCTACAGCTCTACCAGAGCCCACACCTACAGCTCTACCAGTGCCCACAGAAACAGCTCTACCAGTGCCCACACCTACAGATCTACCTGTGCCCACAGAAACAGCTCTACCAGTGCCCACACCTACAGCTCTACTGGTGCCCACACCTATAGCTCTACCAGTGCCCACACCTACAGCTCTACCAGTGCCAATACCTACAGCTCTACCAGAGCCCACACCTACACCTCTACCAGAGCCCACACCTACAGCTCTACCTGTGCCCACACCTACAGCTCTACCAGTGCCCACACCTATAGCTCTACCAGAGCCCACAGAAACAGCTCTACCAGTGCCCACACCTACAGCTCTACCTGTGCACACACCTACAGCTCTACCAGTGCCCACACCTACAGCTCTACCAGTGCCCACAGAAACAGCTATACCAGTGCACACACCTACAGCTCTACCTGTGCCCACACCTACAGCTCTACCAGTGCCCACACCTACAGCTCTACCAGTGCCCACACCTACAGCTCTACCAGAGCCCACACCTACAGCTCTACCTGTGCCCACACCTACAGCTCTATCAGTGCCCACACCTACAGCTCTACCAGTGCCCACACCTATAGCTCTACGAGTGCCCACACCTATAGCTCTACCAGAGCCCACAGAAACAGCTCTACCAGTGCCCACACCTACAGCTCTACCTGTGCCCACACCTACAGCTCTACCAGTGCCCACACCTACAGCTCTACCAGTGCCCATACCTACAGCTCTACCAGTGCCCACAGAAACAGCTCTACCAGTGCCCACACCTATAGCTCTACCAGTGCCCACACCTACAGCTCTACAAGAGCCCACACCTACAGCTCTACCAGTGACCACACCTACAGCTCTACCAGTGCCAACACCTACAGCTCTACCAGTGCCCACACCTACAGCTCTACCAGTGACCACACCTACAGCTCTATCAGTGTACCAGAGCCCACACCTACAGCTCTACAGAGCCCACAGAAACAGCTCTACCTGTGCCCACACCTACAACTCTACCAGTGCCCACACCTACAGCTCTACCAGTGCCCACACCTACAGCTCTACCAGTGCCCACACCTACAGCTCTACCAGTGCCCACACCTACAGCTCTATCAGTGTACCAGAGCCCACACCTACAGCTCTACCAGAGCCAACAGAAACAGCTCTACCAGTGCCCACACCTACAGCTCTACCAGTGTCCACATCTACAGCTCTACTAGTGCCCACACCTACAGCTCTACCAGTGCCCACACCTACAGCTCTACCAGAGCCCACACCTACAGCTCTACCAGTGCCCACAGAAACAGCTCTACCAGTGCCCACACCTACAGATCTACCTGTGCCCACAGAAACAGCTCTACCAGTGCCCACACCTACAGCTCTACCAGTGTCCACACCTACAGCTCTACTAGTGCCCACACCTACAGCTCTACCAGTGCCCACACCTACAGCTCTACCAGTGCCCACAGAAACAGCTCTACCAGTGCCCACACCTACAGCTCTACCTGTGCCCACAGAAACAGCTCTACCAGTGCCCACACCTACAGCTCTACCGGTGCCCACACCTATAGCTCTACCAGTGCCCACACCTACAGCTCTACCAGTGCCAACACCTACAGCTCTACCAGTGTCCACACCTACAGCTCTACCAGTGCCCACACCTACAGCTCTACCAGTGCCCACACCTACAGCTCTACCAGTGCCCACAGAAACAGCTCTACCAGTGCCCACACCTACAGCTCTACCTGTGCCCACAGAAACAGCTCTACCAGTGCCCACACCTACAGCTCTACCGGTGCCCACACCTATAGCTCTACCAGTGCCCACACCTACAGCTCTACCAGTGCCAACACCTACAGCTCTACCAGAGCCCACACCTACAGCTCTACCTGTGCCCACACCTACAGCTCTACCTGTGCACACACCTACAGCTCTACCTGTGCACACACCTACAGCTCTACCAGTGCCCACACCTACAGCTCTACCAGTGCCCACACCTACAGCTCTACCAGTGCCCACACCTACAGCTCTACCAGTGCCCACACCTACAGCTCTACCAGAGCCCACACCTACAGCTCTACCTGTCTACCAGTGCCCACACCTACAGCTCTACCAGTGCCCACACCTACAGCTCTACCAGAGCCCACACCTACAGCTCTACCTGTGCCCACACCTACAGCTCTATCAGTGCCCACACCTACAGCTCTACCAGTGCCCACACCTATAGCTCTACGAGTGCCCACACCTATAGCTCTACCAGAGCCCACAGAAACAGCTCTACCAGTGCCCACACCTACAGCTCTACCTGTGCCCACACCTACAGCTCTACCGGTGCCCACACCTACAGCTCTACCAGTGCCCATACCTACAGCTCTACCAGTGCCCACAGAAACAGCTCTACCAGTGCCCACACCTATAGCTCTACCAGTGCCCACACCTACAGCTCTACAAGAGCCCACACCTACAGCTCTACCAGTGACCACACCTACAGCTCTACCAGTGCCAACACCTACAGCTCTACCAGTGCCCACACCTACAGCTCTACCAGTGACCACACCTACAGCTCTATCAGTGTACCAGAGCCCACACCTACAGCTCTACAGAGCCCACAGAAACAGCTCTACCTGTGCCCACACCTACAACTCTACCAGTGCCCACACCTACAGCTCTACCAGTGCCCACACCTACAGCTCTACCAGTGCCCACACCTACAGCTCTACCAGTGCCCACACCTACAGCTCTATCAGTGTACCAGAGCCCACACCTACAGCTCTACCAGAGCCAACAGAAACAGCTCTACCAGTGCCCACACCTACAGCTCTACCAGTGTCCACACCTACAGCTCTACTAGTGCCCACACCTACAGCTCTACCAGTGCCCACACCTACAGCTCTACCAGAGCCCACACCTACAGCTCTACCAGTGCCCACAGAAACAGCTCTACCAGTGCCCACACCTACAGATCTACCTGTGCCCACAGAAACAGCTCTACCAGTGCCCACACCTACAGCTCTACCAGTGTCCACACCTACAGCTCTACTAGTGCCCACACCTACAGCTCTACCAGTGCCCACACCTACAGCTCTACCAGTGCCCACAGAAACAGCTCTACCAGTGCCCACACCTACAGCTCTACCTGTGCCCACAGAAACAGCTCTACCAGTGCCCACACCTACAGCTCTACCGGTGCCCACACCTATAGCTCTACCAGTGCCCACACCTACAGCTCTACCAGTGCCAACACCTACAGCTCTACCAGTGTCCACACCTACAGCTCTACCAGTGCCCACACCTACAGCTCTACCAGTGCCCACACCTACAGCTCTACCAGTGCCCACAGAAACAGCTCTACCAGTGCCCACACCTACAGCTCTACCTGTGCCCACAGAAACAGCTCTACCAGTGCCCACACCTACAGCTCTACCGGTGCCCACACCTATAGCTCTACCAGTGCCCACACCTACAGCTCTACCAGTGCCAACACCTACAGCTCTACCAGAGCCCACACCTACAGCTCTACCAGAGCCCACACCTACAGCTCTACCTGTGCCCACACCTACAGCTCTACCTGTGCACACACCTACAGCTCTACCTGTGCACACACCTACAGCTCTACCAGTGCCCACACCTACAGCTCTACCAGTGCCCACACCTACAGCTCTACCAGTGCCCACACCTACAGCTCTACCAGTGCCCACACCTACAGCTCTACCAGAGCCCACACCTACAGCTCTACCTGTGCCCACACCTACAGCTCTATCAGTGCCCACACCTACAGCTCTACCAGTGCCCACACCTATAGCTCTACGAGTGCCCACACCTATAGCTCCACCAGAGCCCACAGAAACAGCTCTACCAGTGCCCACACCTACAGCTCTACCTGGGCCCACACCTACAGCTCTACCAGTGCCCACACCTACAGCTCTACGAGAGCCCACAGAAAAAGCTCTACCAGTGCCCACACCTACCGCTCTACCAGTGCCCACAGGAACAGCTCTACCAGAGCCCACAGAAACAGCTCTACCAGTGCCCACACCTACAGCTCTATCAGTGCCCACACCTACAGCTCTACCAGTGCCCACACCTATAGCTCTACGAGTGCCCACACCTATAGCTCTACCAGAGCCCACAGAAACAGCTCTACCAGTGCCCACACCTACAGCTCTACCTGTGCCCACACCTACAGCTCTACCAGTGCCCACACCTACAGCTCTACCAGTGCCCACACCTACAGCTCTACCAGTGCCCACACCTACAGCTCTACCAGAGCCCACACCTACAGCTCTACCAGTGCCCACACCTACAACTCTACCAGAGCCCACACCTACAGCTCTACCAGTGCCCACACCTACAGCTCTACCTGTGCCCACACCTACAGCTCTACCAGTGCCCACAGAAACAGCTCTACTTGTGCCCACACCTACAGCTCTACCTGTGCCCACACCTACAGCTCTACCAGTGCCCACAGAAACAGCTCTACCTGTGCCCACACCTACAGCTCTACCTGTGCCCACACCTACAGCTCTACCAGTGCCCACACCTACAGCTCTACCTGTGCCCACACCTACAGTTCTACCAGTGCCCACACCTATAGCTCTACCAGAGCCCACAGAAACAGCTCTACCAGTGCCCACACCTACAGCTCTACCTGTGCCCACACCTACAGCTCTACCTGTGCCCACACCTACAGCTCTACCAGTGCCCATTCCTACAGCTCTACCAGTGCCCACAGAAACAGCTCTACCAGTGCCCAAACCTACAGCTCTCTCAGAGCCCACACCTACAGCTCTACCAGTGCCCACACCTACAGCTCTAGCAGTGCCCACACCTACAGCTCTATCAGTGTACCAGAGCCCACACCTACAGCTCTACCAGAGCCCACAGAAACAGCTCTACCTGGGCCCACACCTACAGCTTTACCAGTGCCCACACCTACAGCTCTACCAGTGCCCACACCTACAGCTCTACCAGTGTCCACACCTACAGCTCTACCAGTGCCCATACCTACAGCTCTACCAGTGCCCACACCTACAGCTATATCAGTGTACCAGAGCCCACACCTACAGCTCTACCAGAGCCCACAGAAACAGCTCTACCTGTGCCCACACCTACAGCTCTACCTGTGCCCACACCTACAGCTCTATCAGTGCCCACACCTACAGCTCTATACCAGTGCCCACACCTATAGCTCTACGAGTGCCCACACCTATAGCTCTACCAGAGCCCACAGAAAAAGCTCTACCAGTGCCCACACCTACCGCTCTACCAGAGCCCACAGGAACAGCTCTACCAGAGCCCACAGAAACAGCTCTACCAGTGCCCATACCTACAGCTCTACCAGTGCCCACACCTACAGCTCTACCAGTGCCCACACCTACAGCTCTACCTGTGCCCACACCTACAGCTCTACCAATGCCCACACCTACAGCTCTATCAGAGCCCACAGAAACAGCTCTACCAGTGCCCACACCTACAGCTCTACCAGAGCCCACACCTACAGCTCTACCAGTGCCCACACCTACAGCTCTACCAGAGCCCACACCTACAGCTCTACCAGAGCCCACAGAAACAGCTCTACCAGTGCCCACACCTACAGCTCTACCAGAGCCCACACCTACAGCTCTACCAGTGCCCACAGAAACAGCTCTACCAGTGCCCACACCTACAGCTCTACCAGTGCCAGAGAAACAGCTCTACCAGTGCCCACAGAAACAGCTCTACCAGAGCCCACACCTACAGCTCTACCAGAGCCCACACCTACAGCTCTACCAGTGCCCACACCTACAGCTCTACCAGTGCCCACACCTACAGCTCTACCAGAGCCCACACCTACAGCTCTACCAGTGCCCACACCTACAGCTCTACCAGTGCCCACACCTACAGCTCTACCAGAGCCCACACCTACAGCTCTACCAGTGCCCACACCTACAACTCTACCAGAGCCCACACCTACAGCTCTACCAGTGCCCACACCTACAGCTCTACCTGTGCCCACACCTACAGCTCTACCAGAAGCCCACACCTACAGCTCTACCATTGCCCACACCTACAGCTCTACCCTATGCCCACACCTACAGCTCTACCAGTGCCCACAGAAACAGCTCTACTTGTGCCCACACCTACATCTCTACCTGTGCCCACACCTACAGCTCTACCAGTGCCCACAGAAACAGCTCTACCTGTGCCCACACCTACAGCTCTACCTGTGCCCACACCTACAGCTCTACCAGTGCCCACACCTACAGCTCTACCAGTGCCCACACCTACAGCTCTACCAGTGCCCACACCTATAGCTCTACCAGAGCCCACAGAAACAGCTCTACCAGTGCCCACACCTACAGCTCTACCTGTGCACACACCTACAGCTCTACCTGTGCCCCACACCTACAGCACTACCAGTGGCCCATACCTACAGCTCTACCAGTGCCCACAGAAACAGCTCTACCAGTGCCCACACGTACAGCTTTCCAGAGCCCACACCTACAGCTCTACAGTGCCCACACCTACAGCTCTACCAGTGCCCACACCTACAGCTCTATCAGTGTACCAGAGCCCACCACCTACAGCTCTACCAGAGCCCACAGAAACAGCTCTACCTGTGCCCACACCTACAGCTCTACCAGTGCCCACACCTACAGCTCTACCTGTGCCCACACCTACAGTTCTACCAGTGCCCCACACCTATAGCTCTACCAGAGCCCACAGAAACAGCTTCTACCAGTGCCCACACCTACAGCTCTACCTGTGCCCACACCTACAGCTCTACCTGTGCCCACACCTACAGCTCTACCAGTGCCCATTCCTACAGCTCTACAAGTGCCCACAGAAACAGCTCTACCAGTGCCCACACCTTACAGCTCTCTCAGAGCCCACACCTACAGCTCTACCAGTGCCCACACCTACAGCTCTACCAGTGCCCACACCTACATCTATCAGTGTACCAGAGCCCACACCTACAGCTCTACCAGAGCCCACAGAACAACAGCTCTACCTGGGCCCACACCTACAGCTATACCAGTCCACACCTACAGCTACCAGTGCCCATACCTACAGCTCTACCAGTGCCCACACCTACAGACTATATCAGTGTACCAGAGCCCACACCTCAGCTCTACAGAGCCACAGTACAACAGCTCTACCTGTGCCCCACACCTACAGCTACCAGTGTCCACACCTACAGCTTACCAGTGCCCACACCTACAGCTCTATCAGTGTACCAGAGCCCACACCTACAGCTCTACAGAGCCCACAGAAAC
>JABACO010000002.1:12113482-12191692 GCA_013339895.1 Ephydatia muelleri | reverse complement strand
CACCACAGCCTACCAGTACCCACACCTACAGCTCTACCAGTGCCCACACCTACAGCTCTACCTGTGCCCACACCTACAGCTCTACAGAGCCCACACCTACAGCTCTACCAGAGCCCACAGTAACAGCTCTACCTGTGCCCACACCTACAGCTTACCAGTGCCCACACCTACAGCTCTACCTGTGCCCACACCTACAGCTCTACCAGTGTCCACACCTACAGCTCTACCAGTGCCCATACCTACAGCTCTACCAGTGCCCACACCTACAGCTCTATCAGTGTACCAGTGCCCACACCTACAGCTCTACCAGTGCCCACACCTACAGCTCTACCAGTGCCCACACCTACAGCTCTATCAGTGTACCAGAGCCCACACCTACAGCTCTACCAGAGCCCACACCTACAGCTCTACCAGTTCCCACAGAAACAGCTCTACCAGTGCCCACACCTACAGCTCTACCTGTGCCCACACCTACAGCTCTACCAGTGCCCACACCTACAGCTCTACCAGTGCCCACAGAAACAGCTCTACCAGTGCCCACACCTACAGCTCTACCTGTGCCCACACCTACATCTCTACCAGTGCCCACAGAAACAGCTCTACTAGTGCCCACACCTACAGCTCTACCTGTGCCCACACCTACATCTCTACCAGTGCCCACACCTACAGCTCTACCAGTGCCCACACCTATAGCTCTACCAGAGCCCACAGAAACAGCTCTATCAGTGGCCCACACCTACAGCTCTACCTGTGCACACACCTACAGCTCTACCTGTGCCCACACCTACAGCTCTACCAGTGCCCATACCTACAGCTCTAACAGTGCCCACAGAAACAGCTCTCCCAGAGCCCACACCTACAGCTCTACCAGTGCCCACTCCTACAGCTCTACCAGTGCCCACACCTACAGCTCTATCAGTGTACCAGAGCCCACACCTACAGCTCTACCAGAGCCCACAGTAACACCTCTACCTGTGCCCACACCTACAGCTTTACCAGTGCCCACACCTACAGCTCTACCTGTGCCCACACATACAGCTCTACCAGTGTCCACACCTACAGCTCTACAAGTGCCCATACCTACAGCTCTACCAGTGCCCACACCTACAGCTCTATCAGTGTACCAGAGCCCACACCTACAGCTCTACCAGAGCCCACAGAAACAGCTCTACCTGTGCCCACACCTACAGCTCTACCAGTGTCCACACCTACAGCTATACCAGTGCCCACACCTACAGCTCTATCAGTGTACCAGAGCCCACACCTACAGCTCTACCAGAGCCCACAGAAACAGCTCTACCTGTGCCCACACCTACAGCTCTACCAGTATCCACACCTACAGCTCTACCAGTGCCCACACCTACAGCTCTACCAGTGCCCACACCTACAGCTCTACCGGAGCCCACACCTACAGCTCTACCAGTGCCCACAGAAACAGCTCTACCAGTGCCCACACCTACAGCTCTACCAGTGCCCACAGAAACAGCTTTACCAGTGCCCACAGAAACAGCTCTACCTGTGCCCACACCTACAGCTCTACCAGTGCCCACACCTACAGCTCTACCAGTGCCCACACCTACAGCTCTACCAGTGCCCACACCTACAGCTCTATCAGTGTACCAGAGCCCACACCTACAGCTCTACCAAAGCCCACAGAAACAGCTCTACCTGTGCCCACACCTACAGCTCTACCAGTGCCCACACCTACAGCTCTACCAGTGCCCATACCTACAGCTCTACCAGTGCCCACACCTACAGCTCTATCAGTGTACCAGAGCCCACACCTACAGCTCTACCAGAGCCCACACCTACAGCTCTACCAGAGCTTACAGAAACAGCTCTACCTGTGCCCACATCTACAGCTCTACCTGTGCCCACAGAAACAGCTCTACCAGTGCCCACACCTACAGCTCTACCTGTGCCCGCACCTACAGCTCTACCTGTGCCCACACCTACAGCTTTATCAGAGCCCACACCTACAGCTCTACCAGTGCCCACAGAAACAGCTCTACCAGTGCCCACACCTACAGCTCGGCGCTCACACCTACAGCTCTACCAGTGCCCACACCTACAGCTCTACCAGTGCGCACAGAAACAGCTCTACCAGTGCCCACACCTACAGCTCTACCAGTGCCCACACCTACAGCTCTACCAGGGCCCACACCTACAGCTCTACCAGTGCCCACACCTACAGCTCTACCAGTGACCACACCTACAGCTCTACCAGTGCCAACACCTACAGCTCTACCAGAGCCCACACCTACAGCTCTACCAGTGCCCACACCTACAGCTCTACCAATGTCCACAGAAACAGCTCTACCAGAGCCCACAGAAACAGCTCTACCAGTGCCCACACCTACAGCTCTACCAGTGCCCACACCTACAGCTCTACCTGTGCCCACACCTACACCTGTACCAGTGCCCACAGAAACAGCTCTACCAGAGCCCACATAAACAGCTCTACCAGTGCCCACACCTACAGCTTTACCAGTGCCCACACCTACAGCTCTACCTGTGCCCACACCTACAGCTCTACCAGTGCCCACAGAAACAGCTCTACCAAAGCCCACAGAAACAGCTCTATCAGTGCCCATACCTACAGCTCTACCAGTGCCCACAGAAACAGCTCTACCAGTGCCCACGCCTACAGCTCTACCTGTGCCCACACCTACAGCTTTACCAGTGCCCACACCTATAGCTCTACCAGTGCCCACACTTACAGCTCTACAAGAGCCCACAGAAATAGCTCTACCAGAGCCCACACCGACAGCTCTACCAGTGCCCACACCTACAGCTCTACCTGTGCCCACACCTACAGCTCTACCAGTGTCCACACCTACAGCTTACCAGTGCCCACACCTACAGCTCTACCAGAGCCCACACCTACAGCTCTTCCAGTGCCCACAGAAAACAGCTTTACCAGTGCCCACAGAAACAGCTCTACCTGTGCCCACACCTACAGCTCTACCAGTGCCCACACCTGCCAGCTCTACCAGTGCCCACACCTACAGCTCTACCAGTGCCCACACCTACAGCTCTACCAGTGCCCACACCTATAGCTCTACCAGAGCCCACAGAAGCAGCTCTACCAGTGCCCACACCTACAGCTCTACCTGTGCACACACCTACAGCTCTACCTGTGCCCACACCTACAGCTCTGCCAGTGCCCATACCTACAGCTCTACCAGTCCCACAGAAACAGCTCTACCAGTGCCCACACCTACAGCTCTACCAGTGCCCACACCTACAGCTCTACCAGTGCCCACACCTACAGCTCTACCAGTGCCCACGCCTACAGCTCTACCAGTGCCCACACCTACAGCTCTACCAGTGCCCCACGCTAAGCCTCTACCGTGCCCACACTACAGCTCTACCAGTGCATCACACCTACATCTCTATCAGTTGTACCAGAGCCCCACACCTACCGCTCTACTTGTGCCCACACATACAGCTCTACCAGTGCCCACACTTACTGCTCTACCAGTGCCCAAAGATGCAGCTCTACCAGTGCCCACATCTGCAACTCATCTTTTTCCAGTTTTTCATCACCCATATCTAGAACTCCATCACCCACTACCACCATCATATCCTCATTCACAGATTTTTTTTTTTTTTCATCATATCACAAGAAGATTCTCAGGAAGCTGATGCAGGTGAGAGTTACCGATCATTGCACGTATCACTCAACTTTAATAACTGCTACCCTTATACACAGTGAAATAGATTGGACAGGACATACTAAATGTGATGGAAAATATGCACCTGCGTGTGGTCTGCAGAGCTACTGCATAGGAGTTATCTGCAATCTCGACAAAAACATCTACACCATCGGATGAACGGCCGCCACAAGAGAACCTATGGCAGCAACCATCCTTACCACCATCGCAGCTATCACCCACCATCTCAGGTGTCACCATTTTATCCCCCAATGCAGCAGGCACCTACAACACCAACTGAAACCTCTACCATAAGCAACTCTCCACTAGCTGGTGAAACAAACATCATATACCAATACAAGGTGTAAACCATTTACCACCTACAGTGGTAAACAAAAGCTTATTAAGAAGTCCTGAGGTTACAGTTGTACCCTAAATATGTGACAGAAAGCATATTGCACACACTGACATTAAAACTTCCAGTACAAGCGTATTTTGATTGGCCTGTAATGGCTCAATGCACAGTATTGGGGTGCGCAGGTTTTAAAGGATTTCCAATTGACGAACTTAATGAACTAAAGTTATTTTGTATAGTAAATGTAGTAAGTATTGGAGCACCCCTTTTGAGTTTGAGCCACTGTGGACAAGATGTATGGACTCAATAGAACACGGTTGTACTAGGGCAAGAAAGTTTAGCATCGTTTGACTTGATTTGCTGGTGCATGTAGTTGGTGTACATGTTGAACAATCACTATATCCTTTTGTGTTAGTCAGATGGGCAAAGCAGGGTTCGGCCATAATAGATGGGAATAAGGCGCCTGGCCATAACAGGCCATAATTGATAGACACTATATGGGAATAAGGTGCCCGGACGTAACATACCTGGGTGCGGCCATCAGAGATGGGCACAATATGGGCCATAGCAGGCCATAACAGATGGGCACTATATGGGAATAAGGCGCCTGGCCATAACAGATGGGCATTGTATGGGAATAAGGTGCCTGGTTGTAACATACCTGGGTGTGGCCATAACAGATGGGCACTATATGGGAATAAGTCGCCTGGCCCTAACAGGTCATAACAGATGGGCATTATATGGGAATAAGGCGCCTGGATGTAACATACATGTACTTGGGTGTGGCCATAAGAGATGGGCACTATATAGGAATAAGTCACCTAGCCATAACAGGCCATAACAGATGGGCACTATATGGGAATAAGGCGCCTGGACGTAACATACTTGGGTGTGGCCATAAGAGATGGGCACTATATGGGAATAAATCGCCTGGCCATAACAGGCCATAACAGGTGCGCACTATATGGAAATAAGGCGCCTGGCCGCAACAGATCCCTGGGTGTGGCTGTAACAGATGGGAATAAAGACCTTCTCTTGCGTGGGTGTGTCATATGCTGTTGTTTTTTTCATGTTGTGTTGTAACAGCTGGCTTTCACATAATAAATATGTCACGAAGATACATGCACAATGTAATACCCAGTAGTAGGGTGGCCCTGTCTTTCAATACACTTGGGAATGACTTTTTTTTTTTAGGTGTCTAATGTATTTAGTGCAAACTTCAGGTGTAACTGTACTCCAAAACTTCATGATACCATTGAAGAGTTCTTTCTTGTTCTTTGGCTTTACTTCCACTCTCATGTACTCCTTCAACTCATGCCACAAGTTCACTGGGTAGTTGGCGTCCTAAACTAATTCACATTCTTTTCTGCCAGGAAGCTCTAAGTATGTTTTGGATCGTTGTCAGCCATCAATCGATGAGAATCACTGTACTTGCGCTGGATAAATGGCTACAGTGAAGAATCCAAGATGCTGGTGTACAGATAAGCATCCATTATACCATCAAATATGCATAGTTCAGTTGCCCCTCACATACCCCATATGTGAACCTTCACAAGGTGCTTTGGTCTGAAAGCAGAAGCATGTCAACAACACAGGATGAAGAGTCTGATAATTGTATTGTCTGTTTACATACAAGCCACAAAGTACCTTGGTTTGGGTTTTGCGGGTTGTCCAATCTTGCAACAGCAGGTTCTACAGTGAGTCTCCAATTGAATGAAACACTCGTCAGTCCAAATCACATCTTGGAAATTGTCTAGTTGGTTTGCCTGGTACCACGCGAAGCGCGCTTAGTTTTGTTAGCTTCTCGAATGGTCTGGCAATAAGCGACCCCACGAAAAACAATTCGGGCACGCAAAACTGTAGTCTCGTACCCAGACCCAAATGTACGTAACGATGATTATCGCTTACAGTATAACATCCTATGTACGCTGCATTATACTGTAAGCGATAATGCTTACGTACGTTTGGGTCTGGGTACGAGACTAGCAAAACTGTCGCAAAGAACTATGAAGTTACCGGTAATCAGAATATTAGAATATTAGTATAATCATTATATAATTATATGGAACGTTCTATACGAAAATGGGTCTTGTGGATTTTATGTTATAAAATGAAATCCACAAGACCCATTTTCACGTTCCATATAATCTATGGTATAATTACCTATTCGTAACCAAGGACGTCGAGCTACTTTACAGGTTTCCTTGGTTACGACCCCCCCCCCCCCCCACACACACACACACTGGATCCACCATTGTGCTTTCCTATGTTAACAGCCACTCGTTGCTAGGACGCGCATACATACGGTTTGCTCTAAAACGTATAATAGAGCGGGTACGCGTATCCCTAAAATCAGAGATACTATATAGAAAATCTGAGATACAGTACTATCTCTGCTAAATTAAATAGCTAGCTCTTCCTATCCACAATGTGGTACTGCTCTCCGTTTTGGTTCAAAAACTTCACGAGTTAGTGCATAAGCGAATTAGTAGAGGTACTACTGCGTCTGTCTTTTCTCGTGTACTAATAGCTTTCGAGAGGCAAGCTATATATGATCATAAAGCTGTAAAGAACTGGTTGTAAAGACAGCCGTGCTATCGTTTGTTGTATTCTAAAGGAATAGTGAACATAAAACTGTCATTTCGAAGGTATTTGGATCCTGCTTGTTGCTAGGCACACGTTTTCATTTCAAAATTTCTGGGCGTCAGTCTTTTTGACACACGTTTCAATGCAGTTAGACAATAGTGCGAGTAGATAGATTTCTTGGCTTCATATTTCTAGTCTGGTTGCAGTCAGAATTTAGTTTAGTTTATTTTTTAAAATTAATCTGAACCCTTGTGAGTCGGCCTTCGCATTGACATCAATGTCAATTGCCAAGACTTGTTACCGCGTTACACCCATTATCTTGCTTACTCCGTATTCTATGCTTACACGTAGATATCACTAAGCTATAACTTGCTGTACATGTTCAGTTAAATTACCCCTCAATCACGTGTGGTTGCTCGCGGCCCAGGAAGAATCGTCATCATCCTTGCTTAAGTTGTTATAAATAACTATAAGTGTGATATACATAAATTAAAATCTCGGCAAGCTAGGGCATGCCTGCAGCAGTAATTGTATTTGTCTCATTTGTTGTAATGCTCTGCAATGACTATTTATCTTTATTCAACGATTATATTGGCCATCTCTTGTATTTTAACTTCTCAAAAGACACTTATTTGGTACGACTATAACACGGATGAAACAAACATACAAAAAGTTACATATACATGTACTGCACAGCAAGAAACACTTGACACATGACGGTGCATGATATTATGGGCACAAAATACAGTATCTGTTGTCTTTTATCAGTTCTGCTCATGCGCAGACTTCAAAATATTTGTGCCATCACTAAACTGCCCTCTGGATAGCATCTTTTTAACCGTATCATGGCTGTTCCAAATAGTGGGGGACTCACTCTCTATTGCTTTGATTTGACCACATAGTTTCGATGGAAACGCTTCCCACAAGATAATGTTGGTCATATTTTCATCCGTATCACATTTTTCTGAGCTATCAAAGTTTTCCACCATGTATGGCATCAAACCCTTTGATCCACTGACCACCATAGCTTCCTCAGTTTGACATAGGCCTGGTTGTGTAATGCATTCCAGAAAACAAATATAATCTTTGTAGGGACGGAACCATAGTAATGGCTCATCACCTTTCAGAACCAAGATGTGGCCACTGGTAGTTCCCACCCACACTGTATCAAGTACTGGTGCCATTGCAGAAATGATTGCATTTTGTTTGTCATCTTGGTAAACATCTGATAATATTGGTGTGATGTTGACACCAGAAAGGCACCTTTTCTCTTCAGCACTCCATGCAGAGAGGAGAGAGCTATGTCGTAAATGGCAGCTCCATATTGTCCTATTATCAAAGGAGAGTTTCAGCTGACCTATGTACCCCTGTGCTTCTTTCTTTTTTGCAACTTGTGGTGTAGAGTGTACCTTAATGTCTCTTTTTGTCAATACAAAAGATCTTGTACGTTTCTCAACTGCAACTGTATCTATTATATCTAATGTCTCAGGGTTCAAAATATGAATTTGATTACTACTAGAGACCCAAAGAGATTTTTGTATTGCAACAATACTCTCTATTCTGTAATTTGAAATCGTTTTAATCCACAATATACTAGTGGACTTGATAGATTGTGGGTCAAGAAGAAATGAAAAGCATGAGCCTTCTGAAGTACCGCAGTACATCTTGTTCTTTGAATACATCATGCAGCAAACTGATTCATCTCTATTTGTGGCAATACTATGAATCATTTCCCTTTTTCCGCTTTCGAACACATTGATCATCCCGCACTCAAAGCCAACTCTTGGTGCCACAAGAATGTAGTTCCCACATTGACAGACACACTCAACCAAACCAGAAATGGTATAGTGCACACTTTTTCTTCCCAACTTTGCATCAATTGACAACACATGTGCCTCAGTCACAGGGTTCTTAGGGTGGTCCAACCATACCATGATCTGAATTCCACCCTCACTACTCTCAGATGCAATACATGCATGCTGCAGCATGAATGGACCAGGGAGAGACTCAATAAGCATCACACTCTGCACCAATGACTGGCAAATGTGTTTGATTATTATTTTAGTTCCTGGTCGTTTTCGAGGATCACTATTCCAGCAGTGCTGCATCAGCTTTGAGAGATACAAAAATGCATGCTCTATATAGGGCGGTGCACCTATCTTTGGCCTCACACCCTGCACTACTGCTGTTATTATGTTTGCATCACTTAATTTGTCAAACGGGTTCCTGCGAGAGATCGCCTGGTATATGAGCATTGCAAGTGAAAAAATGTCAATATTGTGATCGTATGCAGCATTTTTTTGACAGTCACCAAAAGAATACACCTCTGGAGCAACAAAAGACTGTGTTCCTTCAATACCTGCAGCACCATTTGGTGCTTCAAAAATAGCTGTGCCAAAATCAGTGATTTTGCAGTGGCAAAGTGACATAGGGTCCAATGACCATATGAGAACATTAGAGGCCTTTACATCACGATGTATAATGCCTATTGAATGCAAACACTCTAGTGCAGATGTTACTTGTGCCAAAATACGATGAATAACAACGCGATGTATTGGCTGTTTTCTCTTTACTAGTGGCACTTCCAGAGACCCGAGTGGAGCTCTTTCTAGCACTAGTGATAGCTTTGGGCATAAGCAAGCCCCAAGAAGATTTACTACACAAGGATGGTTGATATTCTGAAGAAGCAAGACCTCTTTGCGAAGATTATTTCCATTGCTTTCATTGATTGGAGATGAAAATACTTTTACTGCAATATCTTGGTTTATGCACTTTCCAGAGTATACCATTGCATATCCCCCTCCACCAAGCATTGAGATTTCACTTCCAGTGTACAAAATATTTGAACAATTTAAAACAAGAGAAGGTTTAATATCCAGTAGCATCAGATCAGGTATAATGTATGAAAGTGGAATAGTGTGCTGATCTATACACCTGACAGCAGAAGAGCCATTACATAAAGCCTGCAAACATGGTTCAATTTCAAACAGAAATGGTGTAAGATATATATTTCCGTTCGTGATGCAATCAGAACAGGGAGAAAGTTGGTGTAATATTGCTCCACGATAGCACTCCTGAAACAGGGATCTAATCAGATCTATAATAAAGCAAAAAATTATCCTACCATGGTCATTAGGTGCTGCAGTGATCATTATGCCTTCCTGCTTCAAAAATGTTAAGTGGACCGTTGATTGAAGGATAAAAAAGACGTCATCATCTTCATAAAAAATTCCAGTACTCCAATAAAATGTTCTTAATTTAGTACCGCCTAATTCAGAGTTGTATTGAGGGCAAGTAGATGGATTATGTGCATCAGAGGATAATTTAAAATGTCTCACTAAGTTACATTCAATTGCGCTTGCACAAGGATTCTCATTTGTATGATCTTCTGTAACCATCTTGCCATTCAGTATGCTTTTTATCTTTGAACATGATTGCATTATTCTTGCAATCAATCGACTCCAAAACCCAATAGGAGCAGTATTGCAATCAAATAATATATACCGAATGTATGGAATGCTATTGTACAGTTTACTTGCACTCAGAGCCCGGGGTTGCATAGTTGAAAGCTGTGAGGGGATGAGAATTTTGCTTTCCTCTAAAACTAGAGCAATTTCAAAGCGATCAAGCAGTGTGATGTATTGATCAAAATATTCAAGTGGAAACATTTCTTTATGAAGTAAATATGATACACTTTTGACGTCCTTTATGCCATTAATGAAACATGTGTCAGTTTCTGTACTCTTTACTGTACTGTAAATCATTTTGCATAACCAGGGAGGGTCTACAAAGTATAGCTTAGCCAGATTATTGCTGGGATCATTGTAGTGAAGTATAGTACCAATATCTGTCAAGAATCGTGTGATTTGATCAAACTCATCATCAGTCTGTATGTCATTGAGACCAAGATCATGTATCAAGGATTTGAATTCGCTTCTATCTATAATCGTTTTTTTAACATGCATGATGAGGTCAGAAAAGCTCTTATTAAGTGTTTGATAGCTGGCAGGCACCATCTGACCCATCAAGAGACTGCCACCAACTTTGTATTCTGAGGCTGTCATGTAAATACTATCCTTCAGCTTGGTTACAAGCTGTATTTCATTCCCCAATCCAACAGCACATATATTTGTTCAATTTTCAACCTCCCTGAAAATTTAGAGGCAATACCGCTAATTTCATGCAGCAAGCCATCCAGTTCATCTCTCTCATTTTTTGGAACCTCATCAAGATGTGTACCAACAATGTGTACACACGAGCTTGGCATAGACAGTGCAAGGTTAGTCAACCAGAACTGGATCTCCTCTAAGGCAGCTCTTCCATTCTTCACATTAAATACAACAAGGTATATTGAACCTTTGGTTAAGCAACAGTGGTATGTTGCAAAGAACTCCTTTGTACCCACAAAATCCCACACACTGAAACTGAAAGATGTTTTGAATACATTTGGCTTATAATTCCATTCACTGATATCTAATTCCACTTTAGTTTCACTCTCACACTCTCTGCCTTGCAGCTTTCTACCAAGTGTTGTCTTGCCACAATTGGGCATCCCTAACAATACTAATTTCATGCAAAAGAATGGCTTGAAGCAATACAGTTTGTTCCTGAGATAGGAAATGCATTCATTTACATCATGAGTCACTGATTTGGGAGGATCGCAAAGGCCCGTCAGACCTGACAAATCCAGTGACTGCAGGCGTCTAAGTCGGCCCATCTCAGCTGGTAGAGTCCTAATATCTTTGTTATTACTGAGATCAAGTACATGAAGTGTTTGAAAATAGCACACACATAGCGGGACCTCCTTAAACTCATTGGATGAGAGATTAAGGGAGTAAATCCGTGCTGCTATGACACCTCCAGGAATAGTTGAGAGCTTATTATGTGAAAGGTCAAGAGATAACAGTGAGATGGACCAAGCAGTTAGCTTGGGCAACATTTCTAATTTGTTTCTAGACAAGTTTAATTCACAAAGAGAGGGTAACTCCAAAATGTATTCTGGAATTGTGACAAGGTCATTTTGTTGTAAATCCAGTTTTTTTACCTGTTTGAAATCAGAATTGTAAATGGCAAAGCAAGACATGATGAACAAGTGTATTGTGTTTGGTTGTACATGATTCTTTCCTACTTGGATTGAAGTAGACTATGTCTGATGTACTATCTAATGGGCATTAAGAATACATATCAACTTGGTAAATGCTGCAATTGCACTGCGCCACAGCATTTAGTATGTCAGAGTTGTGCAGAGTCTGCATACCAACCATATGCAGATGAGTATCGTTGAAGTTTTCATATGCAGACGTTCTGCATATGAACACTTCAATGATACTCATCTGTATATGGTTGGTCTGCACAACTAAATGCTGTGGCGCAGTGTTAATTGCTCACTTGTACTATGACTATTGTGTCGCATGATTATCACAGTGCAGTTTACGTAACTCTTTAGTTTAGGACATTATTAGCGTCCACCTACCTGTAAGAAACATTCTGCTAGCGGAAGAGTCTTCAGTCCATTTCCACTTAAGTACAAATGCTTTACATCTTTGAGTTCGGATAGAAACTCGATTTGAAGATGTAACAGTTGCAGCCCGCCCCAATTGACCGTGTCACCGTTTACTCCAGTTCGTAGCAGCAACTCTCGCATCACAGCTGTGTGACCCATGCGCCTAGCCATCTTAATTGGTAAATAAGTTGATAACGGTACTGACAATGTACATGTAGTTGGAGAGGAATACAACGTTGTGACAATCCCAACGTCATTAGTAATGGCCGCTTTCATTAACATCAAATGGGTAGACATTACTGCATTATGTATTTCATTTGCAGATACTTGCAAAGCTCTGTCAATATCTGTTGCTCCTCTGATAATAAGCCAGCAGGCGTTTGTCTGGTGGCCATTTCTAACAGCAGTGATAAGTACACTGTCAAGAAATTGTGGCTCCAACAGAATAGTGTAGTCATTCAACAGATCTTGCACTTCCATGTTGTTTTGGACAGCTTGACGTATTTCTGTGTGTTGTTCATTGTGAAGAAATGAAAGGGTCCAGTTGATGAAATGATACCGCTCTTTTTCATTGGGCAAACAACAATTAAATACATTGGCTAATTTATTTCAATGACAACTACGTGATCTGATCTTGCTATGAGGCTGTGGCAGAATCATTGGTATATCCCAGTCCTTTTACTCAAGCACATTTGATCATGGGAATATGTGCTTGTACTGAAGCATAGTAATACAAGGCTACCAAAGCCCCACAAGAAAGTCGTTATAATGAATCAAATAATGCTGAATTAACAACTGTGCCACACAAACAATCAATTGTTGACTTAAATAGCTATTGGGTTCTCATGCACTGCTATACAGGAAAACATTGCATGCTAGCGCATTACATGCATCTAGTACTTTCACAGCTGATTGTTACGTACAGACACTGTGTTATCTAGACAACATGTAAGAAATGCTTGCCATTTTCATCAAGTTGCATGCAGTAAGATAGCATGACATTAAGGGACGAAGGTTCCTCACTTGTAGAGGCATTTTAGTTGTACTAAACCCTATGTATCCCTGCAGCTCATGATGTGGACGATGAACTTAATAACAAACCTGCACATGATATATGATGAGAGTTTTATTGACTTGCTGCTTACATGTATTTAGCTAATTTGCTTCACATGCTGTAGGAAACGTAGATGTTGGTCATTTGTAAATGCCATAATCTAATTTAATTTAGACTATAGCATAATGGAATCTCGCAATCTGATTGGTCGATAACAGGTATCGCGTAGAGACCTCGTTAGCCTAATCCCGTCCTCTAAATTCCAGCGGGCGGGTATTCTACGGTAGAATACCCGCCCTCTGGCACTTAGAATACCCGCCCCTCTTGCACTTGCCAATAAGATTCCGTTGCTACGCAAAAACTGCGCTTGCGCAATGGATAATTGCAACGGCATTGGTTACTATAAACGTAAACATGCGCGTTGCTATTGTCTAAATCAGTTATAGATACTTTGTCCTTCGTGATCTACGTGATTTAGAATACCCTCGGGCCCTCAGTAGCGCCCTCGGGTATTCTAAATTACGTAGATCCCTCTCTAACAATTATATTGATGCTATCGAAGTACCCAGGCCGATTCCCGACTGTACACTGTACAGTACGTGTACTTTATAGGAGTGCTCATTCCAAAAATAATCCGCACAATATTAAAGACTCGAATTTGAATTCCAATATACATATATGCTTTTATCATAAATGTATGAATACATTTTGCTGTCCAAAATTGGGCGATCGTTACCATGGACATGGTATCATTTACCTTGCTCTGAATACAACAACAAAATACATGTACTTGCCTTCGATCGAAAGGTAGGTTTGAATGGTGCTCAGACTCGCCACTTCCTTTGCCGTCTTCCCATTGGTATCTCTCAAAAAGAGGTCAGCCCCAAATCGAACGAGAGTTTTGACGCATTCACTTCGGCACGTGTGAGCCGCCAAATGCAGAGGCGTGAACCCGTTTTTCGACTGGCAGTTCACATCACCTCCCTTGTCCAACAGGAGCTGGAGGACAG
This sequence comes from Ephydatia muelleri, assembly GCA_013339895.1. Classification (NCBI taxonomy): domain Eukaryota; kingdom Metazoa; phylum Porifera; class Demospongiae; order Spongillida; family Spongillidae; genus Ephydatia; species Ephydatia muelleri. The sequence continues at coordinate 12,177,528 of JABACO010000002.1, read as the reverse complement.
CAAAGTGACCGCTAACGGCTGCAACATGTGCGGGTGCGTAACTGTATGCAATATCGCGGTCGTCCAGAGCCGAGCGCAGCGAAGAAGCGTCGGATTCCTCCAGCTGCTCCAAGTGGTGGCGTACTACGTCCACCCTCCCCCCGTAACACAGCGCATGGAGTGCGTGCCCGTCACGCATCCACTCCTTCACCAATTCTTCATCGATTTGCGTATTAGCCATGACCAAAACTCACTCAAACATGGTGCATAATTGAGAGTTATGTTTAGTGGTCGAGATTATATATGGTTACAATTTGCGCAGTCAGCCTCTGAGTCAGTTGATCATAAACATTGTGTAGTACGGTATATGAGCTATGCATAGACTGCGACTGTGACGTCAAGTGTATTGGGAGTATGAATGTCATACAAATAAGCCATTTCTAACGATCGAGACTCATGACGAGTGGATCGTTTAGATAGTTGTTGTAATCGAACAAGAACTCAAAAACGAGCAGTTTCGTTTTCATTGTATGTCGTAAAATCACGCGGTATACATGTAGAGAAACAAAAGGGTGGAGGGGGTGGGTGGGGGCGGAGGGGAATACTAGCCGTCTCCATTGCTATTAATTATTCGTCTAGTCTATTTGTTAAAAACTCAAGTCAGCTGGTCAACAAAGCACGCATCTACCGTTCATGTTCAGTCAGTTTTTAATCGAGCTATCAACTAGTCGGGATGTTCACAATCAGTGGTACATGTATGTGCCTTTTCATATTCCTATTCACTTCAGCTAGCTTGTACCCGACATTAAAGGTGTGAGCAATTTCATGTGATACGATTTTTATCTCATCAGGATGAGGAGAGAACTCTCTGGACTAATGGTGGAGAGAACTCTCTGGACTAACGGTGCTAGAGTATAAACTGAATGATGAAAGGACAGAGCACGCTACAGCAAGCTAGGCACAACACAGAATTTCTCCCATAAATAGTCGCCAAGCAGTAAGATCATGTATCATGTTTTGATGTTTTTGTTCAAATAGATAGCGGGTCATTCCATGTCAAATGAGCAAGAGTTGTGACTCACGTCTTCCGATTTTGCTCTAACTTCTCATATATGTTGGTCTTGATATGAAAATGACTTGTACCATTTATTGTGTTAATAACGTTAATGGTTTACGAAATATACGCCACTGAATAATTAATTTTTTCGTAAAAGTTGCAACTTGGCACACTCATATCTTGGCTGCTATACAATTGACAGCAGGGTTTTTGGCATCGAATTGAAGGCCATGATGAGTAGGCGATTATTTTGGGGAGTGGATAATGGGTTAAATTTCTAGCTTCATCAAAGTACCTTTTTAAAATATAGAGGTGTCTACCACGTGAAATACAAGTTTTTTTTAAATACAAAACTGAAGGGACTATCAACGTCTATACGCTTCAGAAAAAAAAAGTTTGTAAATTGATTACCTCTGAGAACCACACGAGATTTTACCAGAGGGCGCCATTTTTGTCTCATCAAAATTCACTTTTGTTTACATACGTTGCAAGTGGTGTTATGTAAACGTCTTACCACAGCTACCCGCGTGTGGTTTTATCAAATAGCATGAATCAGCAGTTTGTGTTTCCTTATTTGGGCAAAAGCACGTGCTGTTTATTCTGTACGAAGTGTTTTGTGTCCTGTCGCTCGATCGCCACACAAGTACTGTAGTGACCCATTCAAGAAGCATCGGCGCCGCATATATTCAAATCTTCGAGTTGCATCAGAGAAACTTATGGCAGAATATCCATCTCTGTCTTTGCGAAGTGGAGATTTGCTGTGTGTAAACTGCCTAATAGCTGTTAAAAAGCATTGTTCTGAAGCAGCATCTGAAGATGCAGGGCCTAGCGGTCTTTCCTCCCAGGAATGTGCTCTGCCAACTTATTCCTCAACGCAAGATAGCGACAGTTCAAGTGACAGCGATTCACCTGCCGGTAGTCCTGCATTATAAAAGATAAACAAAATGCTTTCCTCGCAAGAGGTCTCTCCAATCAGAAAGAGATATGTCCATAGTCAAAGGTATGTAGAAGAAAAGTGTAGAAGATTAATGAAATTAGTTGAACAACTACTTCCTTAATCTTCTACACTTTTCTTCTACATACCTTTGACTATGGATATATCTCTTTCTGATTGGAGAGACCTCTTGCGAGGAAAGCATTTTGTTTATCTTGTGGAATGACCCTAGCTAATGTGGTGATGCATGTACGGTTGCCCCAAGATGGTGGAGTAGCTCTCATGCTATGAAACCAAGAGTTATTTCACTGCTTCTGCAATGACGATGCTGAGCTTCCGTGGCCAAATTGTGGCATATGCATGGCCTCCATTGTTGGGAACAGACTGGTAGAAAAACAAACTGCTTGACTCTGCTCTCTAAATGACATTGTTTTATAGGTCCTGTACTGTATTAGTTTGTACATTACCTCTTTGAACGCCAAGTATATGCATGCATGCTTGCACACATCATTCACGCATGATTTAGATTTTACATAAACTCCCTGATGCATGCAAATGCTTGCTGCAGTTGTAATCTTGTAAGTGCATGGACATGCAAAGTAATGATGCTTCTTCCCACACCATTATTTACTAATGCATCACTTAAAACTCCCACAACAAGAATGCATTACTCACATCAGTGTAGTACATGTATAATCAGTTCATCTCCCCCCCCCCCTCTTTTACAATGGTTTTATGACTATTTAGCATTTCAACGTATACATGTATGTCAGTATTGCACTTGAATGCAAGTATTAATGGTATTCAAAGTTATAATCAACACACACAGCACTGCATGATCGATGACACATACATACAGTGCATGATGATGATGATGATGCAAGTATGCATGTATTCGGTGCATATGCATATGCACTTGGTGTTCAAAGGGCTAATGAAATGTTTACAATGGCCACTTGTAGCTAGGGACAGTGTGCATGCGGGGCTGGGAACAAGGTTAGTGGCCTGGATGGGTGAGGCACGAGGCATCATACAATATTGTAAAAATGCGAATGTACATGTAATGAGCAATTCATAGTATTTTAGGCTGCCTATCAGGTCGAATTTTGATGCATTTCAATGAAAATTTACAACCATTGTAATAGTACAATTTTGTTGTATCTGTTGTATCTCAAAAACAAAAATGCGGTGTTTTACCATACTACTTGCACTGTATTACAACAATTTATTACTATTCCAGCATTGTAAAATTATTTTTTCCTGTGAAGAAGCACATCCATACTACCCAACATTCAATCCATGCCTATGTGTGTTGCATGTACGTATGTGTGTATGACACACACACACACACACACACACACACACACACGCACACACACACGCACACACGCACACACACACACACACGCACACACACATAGTACACATGCACACACATGCAAGGTACATTTTGAAAAGGCCAATGTACGAAGGATAATGGTATTTTATTGACCAAATTGTAACTGTATGTGCTGCGTTAATGAATTTGCCTCCCAGTATTATTAAATCATTGTAATAAATCATCATCTGCAAATTGTATTCATGTATAACAACAAATTAAATAATGTTTTTTTTCTGCATGCCTACAAGCAGCACAACAGTACCATTTCCTTCGTAGATTGCGCCTTAGATCTACACATTCAAAACGAAACTACTGTCATGGAAGATCTGTGTTGTCACAAACAACCATTGCATCTTCATCCTTTCCAGCAGTAGAAGTCATCATTGTGTGTCTATTCCTGCTGTATTCTACCAGTATTTATCATAGGTAATAAAACTTGAACAAAGAAATTGTCAAGAGCTGGTTGAAGAGTGCATCAGGTGGAATGTGTTCTATGTGTATGCCATGGGGCATCCAGCAGACAAAGTCGCATTACTCAATTTCACATATAGCTGCTAGCTGTCCTTGTATCTGATAGTAGTACTAATTACAGGTGTATTTGGCCATTGTCATGTTCAAGGAAAAAGTTGCAATGCTTCACATTATGTGGGTGACTTTGCATATGTTTGGACGGGCACTTTATGGCAATAAGGCATTTTCCACAACAGTTACAATTCACAATCCAATCAGGTGTGACTCCTAGTGAGGTGAGGTATTTGGGTGGTACACAAAGTCAATATTAGCAGTTTTGTGTGCTCTTCCTGAACTTGTTCTAAACACTGCTCGCATGCCTTGAGTTCATTTTCTATTCCCCACATTAGAGACGGTAGGTATTTCAGTATGTGACATGACCTTAAGTTCTTTGATCAGAGGTGCATGGTGATGGACAACTGGAATGTCCAGGTCACAGCACAAAACTTGAAAGCTGGCCATGCACAATGACATGTCGTCTCTAAATGATGGCTGTTAGCTTCCAATTAAAGGTACATCGCTTAATGACAGTCCGCCTGACTCTAACATCAGCTTATACCGCTTTTTTGCAACCGAATCCACCCCATCCTCCACACACACTCACATGACTGTTACATGCAGCACCTAACCGATGTATTGGATTGCTTGACAAAAGAGTGTCATACAGGGAGGCTAGGTATACACTGGAGTATCAATTAATGACTCCATCGAAAGAGCACTACTAATAAAGTCACCCAAAGGTATGTCGGACACATACAACATGACTCTTATCATTGATACTTATGCTGTTACTACACGATGATGTATATCTGCCTGCTGTCTTGTAACAAATATACTCTGTTTTGGTGTATAGTATCTAGACCTGCTTATCTGATAAGGAATTATAGCGTAGTGTACTTTCTGATAGAGTGAGGTGACTGCTGTGTTTGCATGCCTGCCTTGTGCCATTTGGTTGATATAACGTTAACCTTAATCTTATGTATCATAACAAAGATTGAGCTTTACTTACATCCAGGTGTTTACTTCATCGTATGAAAATATTGTATGAAAATACATTTACCAAACCATCTACAAAAAGAAGCCAGACAAGTTCTCACAACTACAAGTACTACATGTACTTTCCACACAATTTAACATGGCAACTATATACTTTAATTTCTTCATTCATCACAGTGTAATGTATTACTTCACTAGTCAACGACTTGCCCACAAATGTTACATATCAGTTGCTTTGTTTACATAAGCTTATCTTGTGAATTAAGTGTTTGCTCAAAACTTATGTGTACATGTAACTAAATTTAAATGTCAGCACAAATGTCCACGGGAAGTTAATAAAAATGCATTATTATTTAGTAGTAATCTTGCATTACCCATGTGCAATTGGAAAGGTTCACCCGTGGTTAGCACAAAAAGGTGTTTGTGATGTTAGTCAATAGTGCAGTTGCATTGTTAATAAGGTACATTGTTAGTGCAATTTCTACATGATGTTAGTGCTATTCAAATAGCAAGATAGTGAGAGACCTTCTAGTTGGGTTAAGGAATCATGCTGAGAATACAATATTTACCTTTCTGTTTCAGAGCCTTCTAGTAGCTAGGATGATTCTGCAGCATGTATGATGAGATTGCAGTGGCGGAAAATGTATCAGAGGATGAGGACAAGAAAGAGGATGTGAGCAAGGCAATGGATGACGAGACGGTGTTGCGCATTATACTGAGATTATAAACAGCAATGCTTGTGATATATGTGCTTATTTAGAACGAGGTTTAACAACTTTAATGGTACTGTATATCCATTGCGTGGCAATTGCACACGAACAAAATCCGTGAAACAAGGTACTCTATGAGAATTTTGGTGGTACATGTATATAGGATTTTGAAGGCAATAGTGGTGTAAAAAGCAGTATCAATGCCCTGATCGGGGTTTGGTCCTTTAATGGCACTGGGCACACTGGGCATCACATGAGGGTTGTTCTGTGCAGGCTGTCGAGGCTGAGGTGCACTTATTCCAAGGTAAGGTTGGGGATTCACTCTCTGGACATGAGAATGGTCTTTGTATTTGGTGGACCAAAGTGGGCCATATCCACCTCGACCTGTGCAGATCTGGCCGGTTGCTGGGACTTGGACTAGTAATGTTGCTGGTAATGCAGACAGGCTAGATGCAGCCTTCACCTTCACAGGTGAGCTGTTCTGGGTGGTGAATTTGTTGTTTAGGTAGCATTATTGGAGGTGGAAGGATGTAATTGTCATCTGGTGACTCCAGTGTGTTAGATAATATTTAATATCATTAATCATATATACAACATGCATTCATCTTGAACAAATGATAAATATGGTGTGTACATGTAGTTTGCTTGCATATTTCGGGGGTTAACATACTGGACAAAGGTAAGTGTCACTTGTTCATGGCCAGCAGTGGTTGGAGCATACCCTAGCATATCTAGGGTGAAGGGCCAGCAGTGGTTGGAGCATACCCTAGCATATCTAGGGTGAAGGGCCAGCAGTGGTTGGAGCATACCCTAGCATATCTAGGGTGAAGGGAAGAGGGTTGGGGATCATTATTGGGAATTGCCACAATACTATACACACCCACTACAATTAGTGTTACAGTTACATACATTGTAGAGAGAAGTAAAATGACAAAAATAACAATTTTAAACTGATAGTTGTGTTTTTCAATACATTTTTGTTGAGCAGGTTTGGCTTTACACTATGCCAAGATGTCGTGTGGCAGCTGCAAGCAGCTGAACATATCGAGAAATTGGCGGTCAAAAGGATTATGCGGTATTCGGTCATTGCGTCATTCAATGTCCATAGAAAATGTATGGAGTCATTCAGAAAACTGCAACTAACTGCAGAAAAAACCTAAATATTGACTAGCTGCTCTCGGATTTGCAATGTGGGGTCTAGTTGACATATTTTGTGTATTTTTTCGCAACTTAAGTACCTATATCCGCACTTCCACATTAATTATGCAAGGTTTCCAATGTCCATTCATTTTTTCTCATTTCCTTATTCAGTCATCAATAGTTTCCAAACCAAATTATATTTTCCTTACCTGCTCACGGATTACATGAGAGTAATCAATGAACTTATTTATCATTATTTTTTCAGAGCTTAGGGCCTTCAAATCGCACTTCCCTTGAAATGGTTAGTGAGACACCCCACATTCAATGGCAACATATAATTCCAATTAGTGCCCACTCTTACAAGGGGTCATGCTATACGCTAAGTCAGTACATATTGGTCATTAATACAACATCAAACAACCAGGTCTGGGCACGGCTGACTGACGATAGGGTGATCGTGGTAGGCACATAATGTGCCTACCACGATCACCCTATCGTCAGTCAGCCGTGCCCAGACCTGGTTGTTTGATGTTGTATTAATGACCAATATGTACTGACTTAGCGTATAGCATGACCCCTTGTAAGAGTGGGCACTAATTGGAATTATATGTTGCAAAGACGGAGGTACGTGGCGATTACACAGAGGAGTTTGCCACTCATAGAATCGACACAGGAGTGCCTGGGCATGAAAACCAACCAGTCTTCTTACGGAAGCATCTTGCAAGTCTCAGAGTCCAATAGGTTAGCATGACATGATTACAGTAGCTACGTCCGTAATTAGGCTAAATGGTTGTGTAACTGTAATATACCGGAGCGTTAGTACATATAAGCAGGCTCGTAGCCAGGAAGTTAGGCGGGGTGGGGCGTGGGGGATCGATTTTAATACTTCTGAAAGCATTTATCCGGGGGGCCAGATACGAGAGCGGGGGGAGGGAAGTCCGCGAAAAAATCTTATCGATCTTGGCCATGATCTTGGCAATCGTGACCAAGATAAAGTGGATCCTGGCCAAGAATCAAGATTCTTAGCCAGGATGGCTAAGATCTTGCTCATAAACTTCTTCACGTTATTGGTCAAAAGAAACCCCACAGCTATAGCGATTTGAGCCTTTGTGTCAAAATACAACAAAATACAACACATTCTTAACAAAATCAAAGTAGACACTTGATCTTACCCAAGACCAAGGTTAAGATTCTTGTATGAATCTTGTTCAAGATTCCATGCAAGAATATTAGAACGATCTTGCCTTCTTATGCGATCTTGCCTTCTTATGCGTATGATCTTGGCCACGATCTGTCCCCTAGATCTTGGTCATCATCTTGCCTCATATCCCCCTAGATCTTGGCCTTTATCTTGCCTCATATCCTCCTAGATCTTGGCCATGATCTTGCCTCATATCCCCGTAGATCTTGGCCATGATCCTGCCTCATATCCTCCTAGATCTTGGCCCTGATCTTGCCTCATATCCCCCTACATCTTGGCCATGATCTTGCCTTCTAGCCCCCTACATCTTGGCCACGCGATCATGCCAGAGGTAACATCTCTCTCTGATCATGCTCCTATAGCCCCATAACGGTTCTTGCTTCCACTGAGCTCCTTACCGATTTTGGAACAATAATACTTTTCAATTGATAATAACAAATAATTCATCAGCAGACCAGTCGTGCAGGTTTTGATTAACATTAATTTGTAGGTTATGCATGCAGATTAATTACTGAATAGTTCATATTGGAATCAGTATTAGATGGCATCCATGCAGTGTAATACAGTAATACATACATACACATGATACACAAGACACAAAATGCTTCATAAAGAGAGTTGCACAATTTACAGTACATGAAAATGACGAATACACATTAATGATGTTCAAAAGGATTGGGCTGCAATATAATAAAATCAGTTTCAGAGTGCTTCACAGGTACGTGTACACATTGTTGAAGGATAGAAGTAACTGGGAAGGCTACTACAGTATTTGACAATGATAGTTTTCGTACCTTGTAAATGTATTAAGCTTGATCTGTTTTCTAATGTTTGACTTTTAACTGAAGGTTTACCAATAGCATCAAATACATTATGTTGCATGCATTGAAAAACATTGCCTATACCTGTGATGCTTCCATTGATAAGGCACAACCTTCTAACTGATATAAACAACATAGTGTCATTCCATTTAATTCTAAACACAGAACTGTCCCGCTTCCTATTGAACAGCATTGCTCTAGGCTTAATTTCTACATTGTTGAACTTAAAAGATGGCACTGTGTTAATGTGCATATCACAGCCAGGAGATAGTATTCTGCTACTGAATAGAGCATCCATTTCATCTTTCGGTAGTAGAACTTGCTTGCATTTTTTCATTACCTCTGGATTGTGTGTTTTATTCAAATGCTTGATAAATGAGATGGTCTCATCATTGTTCTCCTTAGGTGTTGTCGCACTATTAGAAGCTTGATGCATCATAAAACACTCCACAAGTTGTGGCAAAATATTCCCCGTTCCATGAGCATATTGACGTAAATATCCATTTAAATTTTCAAATCCAAAAGTAGAATAACCCCACAGAGGACCCCAATCCTTTACACAATCACTTAAGTGAACCAACATATGAAAGTTTGCAGTTAACAATGTTTCAGGATACAATTGCGGTATATGTTCATGAAAAGAAATCAACATTTCTTGACACATGTTTAAGTCTTCAGCAGTGATGCTTGTCCCCAACAGAATATGTATACTTGCAATTAGTAAAGAAAGATGATGGATATAGTCTGGTGGCAGTACATCAATAAGTACAGGTATGGCATAATACAAAAGCCAAGCACGATGCTCAGAAGCTTTCCAATAACTATGACAAGTATGCAAAGATCTTGGGGAACGCCTAAAACTATTTGGTGGCTTTATTCTAAACATCTTTTTATCTAATTCATCTATAACTTTACCCAGATAAAAACGATGATCTCTATAACTTGCATCAAACCAGTAACTTAATAGCATTTTACTTATCCCTTCTAGTATCATGTGCATGTAATCTATCGGAACATCCTTTACTATGTCGATGTACTTCGATAAAATTGAGAGACCTTTGACTCCAAACACAGGTTTACCAGATTTCTCTGCCTGAGAAGCCCACAAATCCATGTCTTGATGTAATGTTTCAGAGGGGGGTACAACAATCTTCTGTATTTATACACTCCTTTATGAAGGCAGTACAGGCAGCCAAAGTACCCATTAAATTGTACAGTGCTCACTGCAATAGGTCGTGCCACTAAATCAAAGACGCACATAAGTAGCTTAGGCTTTATAACTTTCTCCCAGCCACTTCCAGTGATAAGAATGCCCTTTTTGTTATATAATTCCAGCTTTTCTAGAATAGGTTTAAGAATTATGTCCATTGTTGGTTTTACAGGTCCAAGCCATATTCCTGCCAGTATTAGATTTGAAACATTCATCCGTGATGCTGGTGGCAGGTTTGTTATAGACAATACTACTGGCCAAATGCTTTGTCCTATACATAGGAGATACAGAAATGACAGGTTTTATAATAGTTTTACAACTAAAATGATACAGCACGTATACATGCACTGCTAATGTGAAATATATGCGTACACTTACCACTTGACTTGAACAGTGGTACGCCATCTGTACTCAGTATAAGCTCAATGTGCTCTACAGCATCATCAATCTCCACTTCTTTTTTCAAAACTTTATATCTTGCTCCATCATGGATATCTTTTATGACACCTGGGACTGAAGTTGTTTGATCACTATGCAAGAGTTTATCCCAGTTTTCTGTAATACATGTAATTAGAGGCATGGAACATGGAACATTAAACTGATATAGGTTTTTACACCAGTTTACCTTCTAAAATGCCTTTTAGGCGTGACTCAAAACTGAGCAATGTGAAGTAGCAAATTTGAGTGGATGTAGATTTGCAAACACTTTTGACGCATCCTACGTTGACATCTTCAACCTCACTATGACAAGTAGCACAATAGGAAGAGTTACATGTTTCCATGCACCCCATCCGACTTCTCAGAATGTAAAGTGACTTAGGACACACATTGGGTTTTGGGCAGTGAATCGCCACCAAATCTATTAATTGCTTCGTTGCAGCATCAGTTAACTTGTTAGCTAAACTGAACCTGTATATTGATAACCAGCTTGCCTGAGCAGTTATTGGAGCTCCAGAATATAAAGGTTGAGAAGGTATATCTGCATGCAAAGAACACTGCAGCAATAAAGCCTAAAGCTCAGCCAAATGTTAAAAACATGATCACATGCAGCCTAATATTGTGCATACTTCAATTGCTCTTACCTGCAATTCTCATATCCAAATATTCTTTTGTGCTGTTCACAATACAAGGACTTTCACATTCTGAACTAGCAGCACACCCAGTTCCTCCATTATTGCCCTCATCACTGTCCACATCACTGTCCACATCACTATCCACATCACTGTCAACATCACTGTCAACATCACTGTCCACAACATTGTCCACAACATTGTCAACATCACTGTCAACATCACTGTCCACAACATTGTCCACAACATTGTCCACATCATTTCCCACATCATTATCCACATCACTATCCACATCACAATCCACATCACTGTCAACATCACTGTCAACATCACTGTCCACAACATTGTCCACAACATTGTCAACATCACTGTCAACATCACTGTCCACAACATTGTCCACAACATTGTCCACATCATTTCCCACATCATTATCCATGCACATCACTATCCACATCACAATCCACATCACTGTCAACATCACTGTCAACATCACTGTCCACAACATTGTCCACAACATTGTCAACATCACTGTCAACATCACTGTCCACAACATTGTCCACAACATTGTCCACATCATTTCCCACATCATTATCCACATCACTATCCACATCACAATCCACATCACTGTCAACATCACTGTCAACATCACTGTCCACAACATTGTCCACAACATTGTCAACATCACTGTCAACATCACTGTCCACAACATTGTCCACAACATTGTCCACATCACTATCCACATCATTATCCACATCACAATCCACATCACTATCCACATCATTGCCCACATCACTATCCACAGCATTGCCCACATCACTGTCTACAGCATAGCCCACACCATTGTCCCCTTCACAGTCCCCTTCTAGGCTTTCAACATCTGCATGACAGACCAAGAACATGTAGTTGTATGCATGATCACTATATATACACACAACAATACACCTATGTATGTGTTCCATTTTCCTCCAGGTACGTGCTGTAGTTTCTGGAATTTGGGCACTCCCATTAATATTGTACATTTTCCTTTTTTACACGTTCACTTTCAAAATTGAGATCAAAAGTCAAAGATCTTGTGATACAAATGGGTATGTGGCATCGTTAATTGAAGTGTTAAAACAACTATACATGTACATGTACTAGTATGCATACTACTTCATGCACGTTTTAATTAAATTCTAAAATGCCTCACTATTGGAAGCCGTAGAAACTTTGTACCGTCTGGCTGTTCGCGGTGGGATAGGAATCAGAGGGTTGTGAAGGTACTGCATGTATTTCCCTCTTCGTTTTTTAACTGTTTCTTGTTCGGACATCACTCAGTCGGGTTAAATGCAAAATGTAACAGGTGCTCTTCATTAATGCAAAATGTAACAGGTGCTCTTCATTAATGCAAAATGTAACAGGTGCTCTTCATTAATCAAGTGTGCGTTAAAACGATTCGAGGATGTCGCAATGCAAGAGGCCAAGAAAAACGAAGCTGCCTTATAAACTCAACGACAAGGCATGGGAAGATCAACCAGCCAAAAAACGTATGTTATCTTTTTTTTCCCCATTGTTGTGGGCGTCTAGCTGATTGCGTGGTTATGTGGTTGCACCCGAGCATCTCAATCGCATTTCAACCTTTATATCCTGGAGCTCCAATAACTGCTCATTCATTTTTATTCCAGAGCGATTGAAAGTGGTTTGTGTCGAAACCAACAAGACGCATGAGGTTATGAGCTCGTCATTAGAAACGGATGACCGGGATTATGTCACGGAAGATGACCTAACTACTGGAAATGTATTGATATGGGTCAAGAACAAAAAGAGGCTAACGGTCTGCGTGGCAGAGAAAGGTAATCACAATTAAATAAAACAAGCATACAAATACATGAATTTACTATGTACTCTTTAGTACATGTAATGTACATAAAACAAAAATAGTTAAATGTATATGGGACAGTTTCCGCGAAAATGAATTCCGCAAATTCGGTTTCCAGTTAGAGAAGCTCTTGAGGTACTTAAATATCCTTTTCGTTAATTTTTACTTCAACAGGTGATAAGATATTTGCTTTCTAAGTTAAAGCACATTTCCCGCTAGTTACGCGGGTGGGTCTAACATATACACTATACAATATTAGACCCAACCCGCGAAACTAGCGGAAAATGTGCTTTAACTTAGAAAGCAAATATCTTATCACCTGTTGAAGTAAAAATTAACGAATTGTATATTTAAGTACCTCAAGAGCTTCTCTAACTGGAAACCGAATTTGAGGCAATGCCGACACTCCTGCAGGGAAATACTCGTGTTTTGAACCCCTGGAGGTAAGACCTCTTGTATTTTCCCCAGGGAGTGGAGCTAACAGACAATATTCGATTTATCCATAGAGAGATGGTGTGGCATCATGTGGAGAAAATAGGAAGTTGACAGCATTAACTGTTCGGACGCTACGACGATTCACGCGCAGAGCATTTTTATAACTATAATGTTATAAAACATAGGACATTTTCGCGGAAACTGTCCTATATTATCATTATAATGTTTATTGTTCATGTTGTATAATTTTGTATGCAATACTGGCATGGTTTTGTTAAGGGGAGGCACCAAAGAAGACATACTTAGAAGACAGTGCAAGTGGCAGTGAGGAGGAAGAGAATGCAAAGAAAAAGAGTGGTACCAAAGGAGAGGAGAAAGGTGGCAAAGAGGTAAGTTCACCTTTTAGTCTGTCGTCTGGGAGAGCGCTGTAAGCTCCCCAGTGGGGTCTGGGGCAAAGCGCAGCCCTGCTTTTCTTACTTTATTTAGCATGTAAATTTCATAGCTGGTCGGGGCAAGGGGGGGGGAGGGGTCTTTAGACCGTTAGACCCCCCCCCCCCCCCCCCTGGATCCTCCACTGTGTGTATGTGCGTGTGTTTGCATGTGTGTGTCTGCGTGCGTTAGTTTGCATGTGTGTGTCTGCTTGTGTATGTGATTTTGATTCTATGTTGTGTGTCTGTGTGTGCGGTATGTGTGTGCTTGTGTGTGTGTGTCCGTGCATGTTTGTATGTGTGTGTGAATGTACACGTGTACAGGATGTAACCTTAATGCTTAAATTATGTATACAATTGTCAAATTAACCTATAAGAAGCAAAGTTCTTATGTGCTCTACTTTTGTACAGAAACGCGTCCTACATGTATATGGATTTTCTCAAGAGGCACAGCCGTGGTCCAAACAAACTGTTGATGCGTTTGAGGTTAAAAAATCTGTGTAGAGTGTATTTATTTATTTATTGTGCATGTGTGTATTCTGCAGAGTATAGATGATACACAAATGTCCCAGGAACAGGTAGGGTATCAGACATCCTAATAAGTTGTACCATATATTATGCATGTATGTATTTTGATTTTTCTGAGTGATCAATTCATGCTGCCTTATCAACAGGAATCGCAAGAGAATAATGGAAAGAAGTCTGATGTAAGTGGTATATGATAAACATTTCAAAGAAGTCGGTACATTTTGTCAAGGGGTCTGTGTAGGATGGGTAGAGACGATATGTTAAGGCCTGTCATCTTTGAAAAGAAGTAACGTGCGCATTTTATACAGACACTTACATCAGTCCCCAGCCAAAGTGTTGGCTTCTCTCAACGGGTGACAACTGATGAAAATTTTGAGGTTAAACGAACTGTGTAGTGCTAAATATCCTAATGCATGTGCGTGTTCTGCAGAATATGGAGACACAAATGCCCCAAGAACAGGTAGAGTATTAAAGATTGTAATGAACTAACCACTATTCAATACATTTGCATTGAATGATTGTATCATTTTTTAAAGGACAGATTATCAGATTTGATTATTTAGATTTTTCTTTCTGTATGGTACAGATTTCGAACAGTTCTCCGATCATATGAATCTATTTAGAATTTGATACATTTTAATTATTTATTCAGAGTCATGAATCCACTCTGGCTTGCCAACCGGAACAGGATAAGGGGAAGAATTCCAACGTAAATTATGATTCCTTATTTGAGGAGTGCATTTTAAAATTATGAGATAAAGAGGAACTACATGTATCTCTAAGGTTTTAAAGGTGAATAAATTTGTAATAAACCAATATGCTTTCTCTAGGGTTGTGTGTGTAAAGGATAAAAATCAGTTGACGTTATAATTTATGTACCACTATATCAACATGTATATCAAGCAGTAATTATAATTACAATGTCTTCAGTTACTGTGCTTATCTTTATTTATAGAACTCCAGTGATGAGCTGAGACGGACACGCATTGCAGTTGAGGGCATTCTGGCACACCTCATTGCAAATCAGTCAAATAGAGGTGAAAGTAGCTGTCATTGGTGAAGTATATACTGAATACTGGATACATTATTATAGGAATTGGAGGACCCACACTCAATGAGCACCCAGGTAGCCCAGCTCCCCTGCAACCACCAGGTCCATCCTGTGTAGCAAGCAGTAGTCACCCACCTGATTACTTTTTGACTGTAAGTAAAGTACAAAATGAACTGAAGTATGCAAATTAACACTATTATTTACATAGGAAAGTGGTGTCAACTTGTTAAATCTAAAGGGAGTGGATAGTAGCAAATACGCCCTAAGCTTGCTAGATGCTCTGTACAGCGAAGAGGAGCTCAAAACCTCCTCGTTCGTCCCAGTGGGAAAATTCACCTCAAGTGTGAAGCCACCATTATCCCCTAAAAGGATGAAGCTGTTTGAAGGCTAGTTTCTTTTGCTTGTTTTTTTGCATGAATGCATTTGTCTTGATGCCTCACTCACCTTGCCAGACACTTTACTGATGATCCATTTGTGTTACCTGTATATCTTTTAACAGATTGCTTAAGGAAGAAATTTGGAGACAAAGATTTTAAGGAGAATTCAGGCAGCATAAGAGCATCCTGCAGTCAGAAATGCCGAGACCGAGGCAAATCTAAAGCAAAGAAGGAGCAGTAAATGTATTATGTACTTTGTTGTTTAAATATATAATTATCTCTTTGTAAAATGTTAAAATGTATATTATACTTAAAATTTACAAATTTCTTGTGTCAATCAAGGATGCAGGATCAGTTTGTGGGTTGGATGTTATATCATGCCCAAGATCAAGGGGGGCAAGGAAGCAAGATCATGGCCAAGATCTGGGGGGCAAGGAGGCAAGATCATAGCCAAGATCTAGGGGGATATGAGGCAAGATCATGGCCAAGATCTAGGGGCAGGAGGCAAGATCATGGCCAAGATCTAGGGGGATATGAGGCAAGATCATGGCCAAGATCTAGGGGCAAGGAGGCAAGATCATGGCCAGGATCTAGGAGCAAGGGGGCAAGATCATGGCCAAGATCTAGGGGCAAGGAGGCAAGATCATGGCCAGGATCTAGGAGCAAGGAGGCAAGATCATGGCCAAGATATAGGGGCAAGGAGGCAAGATCATGGCCAAGATCTGGGGGCAAGGAGGCAAGATCATGGCCAAGTTCTAGGCAAGATCATGACCAAGATGTAGGGGCAAGGAGGCAAGATCATGGCCAAGTTCTAGGCAAGATCATGACCAAGATGTAGGGGCAAGGAGGCAAGATCATGGCCAAGTTCTAGGCAAGATCATGGCCAAGATGAGGCAAGATTGTGGCTAAGATCTTGGGTCAAGATGCCAAGAAATTGGCCGCCATAACCTTGGCCATCAAGATCTTGGGCCAAGATCTTGCTCAAGATCGTACTCAAGATTTTTTCACTAGGCGTCAGGTCCTAGTCTCGTTCCCAGACCAATATGACGCAATGTTTATCGCATAATGTATAAACAGCGTGTTTATACAATATGCGATAAACATTGCGTCATATTGGTCTGGGAACGAGACTAGTCAGGTCCCCCTCGCGTTTAGCGGGCCAAATACGCAAAGCGAGACACCTTTGGGCCTAATGCATTTTTATAAGTACCATAACTAGAAGAGGCGGAACTCAAGCATCGAACGGGGGAGGGGGAGGGGGGGGGGGGGGGATCCCCCCCTGACCATAGATATTAGTCTAATATCTATGAGCTAACACACAGTGAGGTAACGTCATAGATCTCTAAACCATAGATATTAGAGTAATATCTATGTCTAAACTATCTAGATGTAACGTCTGGTACAAACGGTAGAAGCATCAAATGTACAATAGCACTGGCGGTACGCACTTTATTGACCTTTCCCATTGAAAATGAATGCCTTTTTAAAGATTCCACACTTTTAACTTTGCAACAGTTAGTCCGGCTTTAAGTTGAGGTGCATAAGATTTGTGTCAACTATAACATTTGAAAACTACCATGTTTTCTCTGGCCCATATGTGTGTGTACATGCATGTACATGTATATGGGACAGTTTCCACGAAAACGGCCCATCACAAATAATTATTGTACATGACTGTATAAAATGGGACAGTTTCCGCGAAAATTGCCCCACGGATATATTATAAAATGTTATAAAAATGCATCGCGGGTGAATCGCTATAACTTCCCAACGGTTTACGCTATCGACTTCCTATTTTCAACACTTCATACTACACCATTTCACTACGGGAAAACATATTTTGGGGCCTTGCACTAGTTCCTTGCCGATGCTACGAAGTCCGATACCCCATGGGGTTCAAAACCGTCACATCTTCAGCTAGGAGAGTTTAAATCGCTTCAAATTCCGTATTTACATACAGGGGTCCTGTTGCTATTGATGTGTTCAGTTCGTTAATTTTTACTCTATCCGTCACGGAGATACAGCTGTGCAAAGTTAATGCACATTTCCCGCTCAATTGCACCATTTTTGCATGCAACCCGTGTTCCATTCTCCCAATCCACAATAAATTTTGATAACTTCTTTGTTCCGCCCATTTCTCCCTTAACTAAGCTAGCCGTTCCCAACTGTTTTTGTCTCACTCAGGCAGTGAGTTTATGCGGGAAAGTTAAAAGAAGAAGAACGCTGCTCAGTTCCAGACGATCGTACCAAATTAACGGACCCCAAGTGAATATAACCTTGCGCCTCCCACGTCGCCGGCAGTATTCAAAACGGCACGCGTAAGGCTATTTGCTAGCACTCACATCATCCTCTAGTCGTGTAATAAAGCTTTCCTATTTGCCATCATCTTGCTAAAATCATCGTCTTATATCTGCCACGCCCACTCGGCTACGATTTCGGTCTCACACAACTTTCAGCTCACACATAGTACATGAACTCATGCTGGCTCCCACTTGTGCACACACTTGCATTGTTGCGTACATGGCCCTGTACACTATCGTATGGCATATTTTCTTATACACAACCACACACACACACACACACACACACACACACACACACACACACACACACACACACACACACACACACACACACACACACACACACACACACACACACACACACACACACACACACACACACACACACACACACACACACACACACACACACACACACACACACACACACACACACACACACTCATGTACAGCATACTTGCACACACCAGTTATACATGTGGCAAACAATACACCTGTCTGATGATGGACTTTCACTCACAAACATTGTCACATGCACATGTATTCTATTCAATTCAACTGTACTTGTGCATGCCTGTACAGACCACTGATTCTATGTAAATTTGTGTACCAAGCTTTCTGTACATGTATCGTGTCTCCAAGGATTGAATACATTGTGTCCCCATCTGGTACTCTAAATGTACACAAACATTGCACACTTGCACACACACACCACTGTATAAATGTGGCAATACACATGCAAAAACGCTCACACACAACATATAGATACACAGACACACACATGACATACACCCACAAACACACACACATACGGACACGGACACACAGGTACACACGGACACACACACAACACACAGACACACACACACAGACACACACACATAGACACACACACAACATACACACAGACACACACACACAGAGACACACACACACAGACACATACACAGATGCACAC
Source organism: Ephydatia muelleri (assembly GCA_013339895.1). Lineage (NCBI taxonomy): Eukaryota > Metazoa > Porifera > Demospongiae > Spongillida > Spongillidae > Ephydatia > Ephydatia muelleri. Next base: position 12,158,581 of record JABACO010000002.1, on the reverse strand, counting down.
ACACACAGACACACACACACATAGACACACACACAACATACACACAGACACACACACAGACACACACACACAGACACACACACAGACACTCACACAGACACATACACACAGACACATGCACACAGACACATGCAGGCATGCACAGACACACACACACAGACGCACACACAGACACACACACACAGGCACGCATAGACCCACACAACACACTCTGACACGACAGACACATACACAGACACAGACACACACAGACATGCACAGAGACACACACAGACATGCACATGAAATACACAGACACACACACGACATACACACAGACTCACACACACGACAGACAGACACACAGACGTGGGCACACATGGACACACAAGCATAGACACACACATGCACAGACACACACATGCAGACGCACACACATGCACAGACACACACACGCACACACAAGATACACACATGCCATACACACACAACAGACACAGACACACAAGCACACAAAGACACACACACGAAATACACAAACACACCTACAGACACACACATGAAATACACAGATACGCACACAGACATACATGCACACAGACTCATACAAAAAAATACATATAGACACACACACGAAATAGACACACACAGAGACACACATGCACACACATGGACACACAGATACACACACGACATGGACACACAGATACACACACGACATACACACAGACACACACATATACAGACACACATGTAGCTACATGTACCTGTGTGTATGTACCGTCTCCAAAGTGCGAGCTCAATGTCATATACTCCCAAAGAATTGGTCCTCAGCCCCCATAGGATTGGTGTCCCGTACCACTGTATGCATGTGGCAAAGTATATCACTGTATTCACCACAGCACTGGGCCCCATGGTACAATATTAAAAAGTGTGTGTGTGTGTGGGGGGGCTGGCTGATTTCTTTTGAGCAAAATGAATAATTAAATATACAAGTCTACATGTAGAGATGCACGAATTTATTTCTAATCATGATGCGTATGATGTTGTCATCGAAAAAGTTGTTGTCAGCTATCATTCCTTGATGAGATTTACACAGTTGGCCAAAAATTGTGGTGTGTGTGTGGAGGGTCCCTGCAGCAACGTGCATAAGACTTTAAGTTCTTACACACTCACATCCATCTTTTTGTAGTTACGTACAATCGTGTAATAAAGCTTTCTTGTTTGGCAAAATCCTTGATCCTTGAACAACTTCTTATCATTCTTTATGCCTCCACTACTCAGCTAGGTGGCTTGTGTACCAGTTGCAGAGACTTGAGTCTCTCTTTGCCCATACAATATTTAGCTCACACAGAGTACATGAACATGCCCTCATGTTGGTTCACACACCCTGATGCATGTGTATATGTTGTGCAAATGCGTCTGTACATCCTGAGCACACACACACACACACACACACACACACACACACACACACACACACACACACACACACACACACACACAACAATCTCTGTGTGTTTCCTCTGTATTGTTGCAAGCAGACGTATACTCTTCTCTCATCTAGCACTCTGTACAAGTGCTCGTCTGACCTGTAAAAAAGCCTTTTCGGAGTACAGTATAATGAATATCGTTACTAGCTTGCTATCGATATGTCTGTGTAAACTTACCTGACCTACCACGATCTGCAACGATAAGGGAGGTACACTGTACCATCGCAGGTCTCACAGGCCTACTGTTTTCATCAGCACAATGTTGTGTGTCCCATGTCGTACTAATTGAATGCAGCGAATTAAACGAGTGTACATGAACTCAGATTGCTGTTCCTCACCATAAGTACAAAGTATGTAGTGCCTTCTACGAGTAGTCATTTAATTTACGCATAAAAATTAGTACAGTGTGCTGCCTTAGTCTCGTACCCAGAACCAGATTCCCAACAGCTGCGCCACCCGCAGCTGTTGGGAATCTGGGTCTGGGTACGAGACTAAGGCTGCCTCTTCTAGAAGGATGTACCAAGCAGTTTTTTATGAAGGGCGATGGTTCTGCCTGGCGATGAATTACCCTATCATTGCTGATTGCGGTAGGTCAGGGCCCGTGGTAAGTTTACACAGACACAATGGATAGCAATATTCATCATTCCACAAGCACTCAAGATAAACAGAAGCCTCTTGAGCTTGTTAGCAAACCATGGTTACATGTATGACTTGTCCCTTGTGTCAGGGGACAGTCCTATAAGGACACAATGTATGCATAAAGGACCACTCCTATGACACTACAGTGTACACGTTGCTACATGTACCTACATGTCTCATGGTATCATGAGCTGTTCAATAGATAGATCAAAAATGCATGTGCAGAGAAGGCATTCAGTGAGAGAAAATGTGTGTACCATCATTATCAGAGAGCACTACTGTTTTTTTCCACATGAACAACAGTGTGTGCTTTGTGTCTGTGCACATGTGCGAGTCTGTGTGTGCGTCTGTATATCTGTGTGCATGTGTCTGTGTGCATGTGTGTATCTGTATGTGTGTCTGTGTGTATTGTGTGTGTATCTGTGAGTGTGTGTCTGTTGTGTCTGTGCATGTGTGTCTATATGTATTTTGTGTGTGCGAGTCTGTGTGCAAGTCTGCGTGTCTGTGTGTTTCTGTGTGTGTGTGTGTCTGTCGTGTGTGTATGTTCCTGTGTGTGTCTGTGCATGTGTGTGTCTGAGTGTTTTGTGTGACTGTCTCGTGTGTGTGTGTCTGTGTATTTCGTGTGTGCCTGTGTATGCATGTGTGTCTGTGTGTGCTAGTGTGTATTTCCATGTGTGTGTGCATGTGTGTGTGTGTGTTTGTCATATGTGTGTGTCGTGTGTGTTGTGTCTGTGCATGTGTGTCTATATGTATTTTGTGTGTGCGAGTCTGTGTGCAAGTCTGCGTGTCTGTGTGTTTCTGTGTGTGTGTCTGTGTATTTCGTGAGTGTATATATTTCGTGTGTGTGCTTGTGTGTCCGTGTGTGTGTGTGTGTGTGTGTGTGTGTGTGTCTGTCGTGTGTGTATGTTCCTGTGTGTGTCGGTGCATGTGTGTGTCTGAGTGTTTTGTGTGACTGTCTCGTGTGTGTGTCTGTGTATTTCGTGTGTGCCTGTGTATGCATGTGTGTCTGTGTGTGCTAGTGTGTATTTCCATGTGTGTGTGTGTGCATGTGTGTGTGTGTGTTTGTATATGTGTGTGTGTGTGTTTGTATGCATCTGTGTGCATGCATGTGTGTGTGTGTGCCTGTGTGTGCATGTGTGTGCTAGTGTGTATTTCATGCATGTGTGTCTGCATGTGTGTCTGTGTGTGCTAGTGTGTATTTCCATGTGTGTGTGTACGTGTGTGTGTGTTTGTCATATGTGTGTCGTGTGTTTTGTGTGTCCATGTGTGTGTCTGTGTATCTGTGTGTGTGTGTGCTTGTATGCGTCAGTGTGTATGTCATGTGTGTGTCTGTGTGCGTTTGTATGTGTGTGTGCGTTAGTGTGTCTGTGTGTGTATGTCATGTGTCTGTGTGTGCTGTGTGAGTGTGTGCGCATTAGTGTGTCTGTGTGCGTGTTTGTATGCGTCTGTGTGTACAGTGTATGTCATGTGTGTGCGTTTGTGTGTGTGTGTGTGTTAGTGTGTCTGTGTGTGCATTTGTGCGTCTGTGTGTGTATGTCATGTGTCTGTGTGCCTGTGTGTGTGTGTGTGTGTGTGTCTGTGCGTTAGTGTGTCTGTGTGTGCATTTGTGTGTCTGTGTGTGTGTGCGTTAGTGTGTCTGTGTGTGCATTTGTGTGTGTATGTCATGTGTGTGTGTGTGCCTGTGCGTGTGCATGTGTGTGTTTGGTACACAAATTGAAATGCAGTCTGTGTGTGCATTTGTGTGTCTGTGTGTGTATGTCATGTGTGTGTGTGTTAGTGTGTCTGTGTGTGTATGTCATGTGTGTCTGTGTGTGCATGTGTGTGCTAGTGTGTATTTCATGCATGTGTGTGTGCATGTGTGTCTGTGTGTGCTAGTGTGTATTTCCATGTGTGTATGTGTACGTGTGTGTGTGTGCGTGTGTGTGTTTGTCATAATGTGTGTCGTGTGTTTTGTGTGTCCATGTGTGTGTCTGTGTATCTGTGTGTGTTTGTATGCGTCTGTGTGTATGTCATGTGTGTGTCTGTGTGCGTTTGTGTGTGTGTGTGTCTGTGTGTGTGTATGTGTATATGTTATGTGTGCGTGTGTGTGTTTGTGTGTGTGTGCGTTAGTGTGTCTGTGTGTGTGTGTTTGAATGCGTCTGTGTGTATGTAGTGTGTCTGTGTGTGCTAGTGTGTATTTCATGCATGTGTGTGTGCATGTGTGTCTGTGTGCTAGTGTGTATTTCCATGTGTGTGTGTACGTGTGTGTGTGTGCGTGTGTGTGTTTGTCATATGTGTGTCGTGTTTTTTGTGTGTCCATGTGTGTGTCTGTGTATCTGTGTGCGTGTGTTTGTATGCGTCTGTGTGTATGTCATGTGTGTGTCTGTGTGTGTTAGTGTGTGTGTGTGCGTTAGTGTGTGTGTGTTTGTATGCATCTGTGTGTATGTCATGTGTGTGTGTCTGTGTGCGTTTGTGTGTGTGTGTTAGTGTGTCTGTGTGTGCATTTGTGTGTCTGTGTGTGCCTGTGTGTGTGTCTGTGTGAGTGTGTGTGTGTGCGTTAGTGTGTCTGTGTGTGTTTGTATGCGTCTGTGTGTATGTCATGTGTGTATGTGTGTGTGCGTTAGTGTGTCTGTGTGTGCATTTGTGTGTCTGTGTGTGTATGTGTGTGTGCGTTAGTGTGTCTGTGTGTGCATTTGTGTGTCTGTGTGTGTATGTCATGTGTTAGTGTGTCTGTGTGTGCATTTGTGTGTCTGTGTGTGTATGTCATGTGTTAGTGTGTCTGTGTGTGCATTTGTGTGTCTGTGTGTGTATGTCATGTGTGTGTGTGTGTGTGTGTGTGTGCCTGTGCATGTGTGTTTTATGCAAGCTTGGTACACAAATTGAAATGCAATCAGCTGAATTGAATAGAATACATGTACATGTGCATGTGACAATGTTTGTGAGTGAGAGTGTTTGTACTATCATCAGACAGGTGTATTGTTTGCCACATGTATAACTGGTGTGTGCAAGTACGCTGTAAATGAGTGTGTGTGTGTGTGTGTGTGTGTGTGTGTGTGTGTGTGTGTGTGTGTGTGTGTGTGTGTGTGTGTGTGTGTGTGTGTGTGTGTGTGGTGTGTATAAGAAAATATGCCATACGATAGTGTACAGGGCCATGTACGCAACAATGCAAGTGTGTGCACAAGTGTGAGCCAGCATGAGTTCATGTACTATGTGTGAGCTGAAAGTTGTGTGAAAATCGTAGCCGAGTGGGCGTGGCAGATATAAGACGATGATTTTAGCAAGATGATGGCAAATAGGAAAGCTTTATTACACGACTAGAGGATGATGTGAGTGCTTATCAAATAGCCTTACGCGTGCCGTTTTGAATACTGCCGGCGACGTGGGAGGCGCAAGGTTATATTCACTTGGGGTCCGTTAATTTGGTACGATCGTCTGGAACTGAGCAGCGTTCTTCTTCTTTTAACTTTCCCGCATAAACTCACTGCCTGAGTGAGACAAAAACAGTTTGGAACGGCTAGCTTAGTTTAAGGGAAAAATGGGCGGAACAAAGAAGTTATCAAAATTTATTGTGGATTTGGGAGAATGGAACACGGGTTGCATGCAAAAATGGTGCAATTGAGCGGGAAATGTGCATTAACTTTGCACAGCTGTATCTCCGTGACGGATAGAGTAAAAATTAACGAACTGAACACATCAATAGCAACAGGACCCCTGTATGTAAATACGGAATTTGAAGCGATTTAAACTCTCCTAGCTGAAGATGTGACGGTTTTGAACTCCATGGGGTATCGGACTTCGTAGCATCGGCAAGGAACTAGTGCAAGGCCCCAAAATATGTTTCCCCGTAGTGAAATGGTGTAGTATGAAGTGTTGAAAATAGGAAGTCGATAGCGTAAACCGTTGGGAAGTTATAGCGATTCACCCGCGATGCATTTTTATAACATTTTATAATATATCCGTGGGGCAATTTTCGCGGAAACTGTCCCAAATGTTATAACAATTCTTTGCGTTTGAATCATTATAACTTCCGAATGATTAACGCTATCGACTTCTTATTTTCAATACTTCATACCACATCATTTCTCAATGGTAAAAATACATTTTGGGGGCCTTGCACTTGCTCTGTGCAAGTATTGCAACGTTCAATACCCCACCGGGTTCAAACCTACCATAACTTTCGGTAGGAGTAATCAAATCGCTTCAAATTCGGTTAGTAAATAGAGAGGTCCCTACATGCACATTTTCCCGCTACAATTTGCCGCGATAGGTACAGGAACCTCTCTACCCACAAACCGAATTTTAAAAGCGATTTGATTACACGAGAACCGAAAGGTATTTGGCGGGTTTGAACCTAGTCGGGTACCACACATTGCAATACCCCAAAACGTATTTCACCATACAGAAATGGTGTAGTATGAAGTGTTCCATATATATAAATATGTGTGCGTACATTTATGTGTATGTACATGTACGTATGTGTTTTATGTACATGTATATATGTGAAAATGTATGCATGAGTGTGTGTTTTATGTACACATGTGTACATACGTTTTATGTATGTGTGTACAAGTATTAATGTATGTATACGTATATGTGTACTTGTATGTATGTGTGTGTGCATGTATACAATTTATTTTTACTGATCATTTGAAGTAATAATAGCACCATAAACAAACGATTACAAAATAAAATTCTATGTTCTTGACCTTCATGACTTCTCAGCCTTGTAGAGACTCACTGATGGAAGAACCATGTGTGTAGCTATGTTGGTGATTCAGTGTCAGCTCTCTTGAACTATTCGGCATGCTCCCGCCTCAAAGAGTGCTGCAAGATGTAAAATAGGTCACAGTCAAGTTGAACTTTGATTTATGAGTATTGGAGTTAATGATACATTAGTGTGTGCTTAATTGTAGTACTTCACCACAGGCCTATTGCTTTCTGGCCACTTAATTATATGTAAGCTTTTGTTTTAAGTATTGAATTGCTTCCTAAGGTGATAAAAAGATCTTGTTATAGGACTGATATTTGTTTTATGGGACACAAATACATGTATAAGGCATAGTCTCCCTGTCTGAAGTAATCTCTGTGGATGCTATCACAGCCTCACCCGTCCACCAAAGGGTACTGTCAAAGAAACTAGAGGACCACCAGTTCTCATTGTTGTTGAAAGCATCATCACCTGCTGACAAGGCTTGGCTGCTCTCTGTGTCAGCACCTCATGCTGCATCCTGGCTACTGGTCACACCTCCTAGTCTTGACTGAACTTTGAACCCAATGAACTGTAATTCTCCATCCAATGGTGGCTAGGGATGGACATGGCTAGAGGCTCCTCATGTTCTTTGTGCCCTGGCGCTACTACCTGTAAACAGGGTGGTGATGTTGTCCAGTGCCCAGCCATTGAATCACATATATGTAACAATGAGTAAACAAGCACATACATGTAATACATGTACGTTGTGGGTGCAAGGGTCAAGCATTTTAATAAAAGATGATGGTGCAGGGACTGATACAGAAAACAAAAGATAGAGGCAGCAAAAACTATTAGTCATTTTGCAACCAACCCCATGATGGGTGTGGCCTTAGGAAGAACAGTATCAAGTTTTTGAGGGTGACTCTTTCATTGTAAGAGCATCCTGTTCAGCTGATCCTGACAAGAGAGTACATTCAATTTCAGTGATGGATCCAGGATTTCCAGTTTGTGGGGGGAGGGGGGGGGGGACAAATGACCCATGCCCATGTCCTGCTCCAGCTGGGGTATGGGGGAGTGGCTGTAAGCTCCTCCATAGGGTCTAGGGAAGAGCACATTACATTGTACATCGACATCAACCCATATTTCAACAAGTCAAAGAGTGTATGGAAACGCTTGTGCCTACAGTACATGTACACAGATAATGCCCATTACATAGAGGTGTAGCTCCTCCCATGGATGACCACAGGCATTACCACTTACACACACACACACACACACACACACACACACACACACACACATCCCTCACAAGTAGTCCAATCTTCATGTACACGTTCATTTTGGCCAGGACAATGGTGGTGTACACCTTGGACTGCCCTTGTGGGTTTTGTGGTATCGATCAGGCTCCAAGGCTACCAACAGTATACCATATCAACGCTAATAGTACATGGCTACACTACACATCTGTATCTGTACTGACTTGCCTCCCATAACACCATCCCCCAACACCCTCCTCCCTAAACACCACCCCCCATAACACCCTCCCACAACAATAACACCCTCCTCCCACACCACCCCCATAACACCCTCCTCCCACAACACTATCCCCCATAACACCCTCCAGATCAGCTTACATGTACATGTACCTCCCTCCTGGGTCAGGGACCATGAGCTGTCAGCAGAGCCTGCAGAGTTCAGTGAAGTAACACTGTACAAGTACTCAGGTGGTGAGGATGGATGGCCAAAGTAAATGTTTACCGATTACCACACCACACACACACACACTTACACACACACACACACACACACACACACACACACACACACACACAAACACACACACACACACAAACACACACAAACACACACACACAAACACACACACAAACACACACACACACACAAACACACACACACACACACACACACACACACACATTGGATTGTGTATACAGCTACACCATTGCCATGGTTACAGCAACATAAAACTCTACATGTAGTACACAAACATGCCCAAATACAGACCCAGAACACACTTCAAACCTCACAAACTGGGAGGCAGCCACCTCCACTTGGACCGAGGTACCATTCAGGAGAGGATAAGACACATGCTGTAAGGGGTTGCAATGCCATATCTGCTCGACGTGCTGGGAAATCTCTCAAAGTAGACTTTCATGGTCAGCAGTGGGACAATCGCGGCAGTGATGGCTGCCGTGTGCACCGTATCCACGGTGACGTAGAAGATATTGGAGGCCTGCTCAAACAGCCCCTGGCCATCACAGAGGTTACTGCCCACAGGAGGGGACTGCACCACACTCGCACCGATGTACAAGCTCAACATGACAGATAAGTTCTGAAGCTCACAGTGTGCCACTGACCATCATTGAAGGTTCTGGTACTGTTGGATCCAACGACAACTGGTCCAGAGCCTACATCAAATATTAACCATGGCAACCCGCCATGAAGCTTCACCCCCAGGAAGTCACTGTTGATCTGGTAGAAGAGAATGCCGCTGGAGTTGTAGGTATAGAACTGGACTGTGGCCTGGTTAATAAAACCACAAAGGAACATGTGCCCGCTGAATGTAGCCAGGCCCCTACCGTTGAAGGAGGTGCCCACATCTCTGACTGGGACTTAAGGCTGGGGACTTGTAGGTGCAAGGTGTAGGCAGTGATGACATAGTCGGGTTGGAGGGAAGCATTCCATTGGAGGGACATGGAAGAGAAAGTGGTATTGAGGATGAGGGGGGGAGCTTGGCCCAGAGAAAGATACAAAGTGATTGTCAAATGACCACTTGGGGCTTTGTTGAATATAATTGAACACACACACATCATGTGCACATGGCACACATGCATGCAAATGCTGCTTGTGTCTGCTAAGTGTATACAAACTGAATGCTGACTGCCATTTTCTTTACGCAAGGCAAGAAGAGAAGGCCATAAAACATGTACCTACAACACCAAATCATACACATGTACATGTACCTGCAACACAAACAACATCCACACACATACATGTAAACACTTACACACACACACACACACACACACACACACACACACACACACACACACACATGCACATGCAGACACACATGCAGGTACACACACAACACACACACAACACACACACACAACACAAACACACAACACACACATAACACACACACAACACACACATAACACGCACACAACACACACACACAAACACACACACGGTCCACATACACAACGTATACGTACCACTATCCAGTGTTGTGACATTGGCAACACCACCAGTCTGACATCCAGCTGTGGTGCATGCTGCTTCTACAAAGCTGTACTGTACTAGTATAGGGAGAAGGCCATATCTACTGCTTCCAAGATATGCACATAGGCCCGAACACTACCCACTGCCGAACATACCCTACGCTACTAAATTCACATAGTATACTCACCAAAACACCTGCGTCTCAGAAGATGAAAGCATGAAGGGCATACGTAGTTCGATCCCTGCATGCATCATTGTGCCGCTCCACATCTCCAGTGCAAGTGACGCATAGTTGTATCGGTTCAATTGTAATTCAAATTAGTTACGTTACAGCCATCGAAGTTTATAACCATTAACCAGCTCTACTAGCTAGCCGACATAATGTTAATAATTATAACTTTATTCTAAGATGAGGCAAGGTAATACGTAATGACTACTTCGTTTATGAATAAATTATGCGCGGTAGAAATTAATTTTTTTTGTCTTGATTGTAGTTTACGAATGGTTCATGGTATAATCTTATAAAGCACAGATTCACAATCAGTCCGATTTATCGTAAATTATAAGCGTGTTTGAAATTCAATTTGAAAAAAAAAAGCAAGATGACCGCCTATGTATGGGCCATTTCTCCATATGAAAAAGAACACATTCTGAAAACAATGAAGTGTAAAGAACTAGGCTGGAACTGCATTCACTAGCAATGGAAGTGTACAGAGCATGGGGTCAAGAAGCAACTTTTACATCTACCAGAGGCTTAACCTCACCTTAGTTAGCTGTAATACTAGAGCCTTGCTCTCCTGTACATGCAGGGTTTCAGTTTTCAGAGGACAAGGGTTGAAGGGGGTTTCAGCAGTGTAGGTGGGGTTTGTGCATGCAACTTAGAGTTTTGGTGGTTAGCCTTTATCCGTGCTTGTGTATTACCTTTTAATAATAATAAATACTAATAATAATGTAGGTGTTACATGTGTTCTCTTGATGTAATCCATAATAATAACAATAGGGTTAATCCTAAATTACACACACAAAAAAAAAGAAGACATACACAACAAGCAACAATTCACACAACTCTACAATTGTTTCCTCAGGCCTTCTATCCACTGGGTGGTCTTATATCCACGCACTCGCATATGAAACCCACGTATCACAATGCTTAAATTTATAACCCTGTTCAACACATAGGTAGCGGAGTCCTCATCCCACCCTGCATTCAGCATTCACCCAAAAAAACAAAACCAAAAAACAACAACAGCAAATCGTATTGTTCCAATTCCATTGCGTTTATACACCAATCTCATGAACCATTTATCTCATCGTCAGTGATCATGTCATCCAGACAGCAACATATCTTTGGTTAAGGGAAACGGTGAACTTTTTTATTTTAAGTAGATGGGCAACATAAGGTACCAACGCCGCCAACCGTTTCCCCATCACCTTTGAAAAGGGATATGGTCATACATGTATGGAATAAAGAGCGAGTTTTTACTCGAAAAACATACCTTCACGCCACTTTTCAATCTTCGAACAACAAGGCAAAGCTGGTTATACTTTTGCAGCTACATGTAGCACAAAACCGACGAAACTGTCGGACAAAGTGAGAATATTCAATAATGCAGAGTAGCGATTTTAAAATTTAAAGCTAATATACGTAAATAAAAAAACCTACACCATTTTTAATGCTTTATCCATCCCACACAACATAGTGTTTCGTTAAGAAAAGCGCTAGCTGAGCAGCTACTTTCGGACAATAAACAACCCTACGGGATTCACAATTTCTTTTACAAAAACCTTTATAACTCGCCAAAGCGCTTACGTAGATCACAAAACTGCCGGATCAAGCAGGCAGTCGATCGACGACTAGATTCTAATGACAAACGAAACTATTTCGAATGGATTGAGTGGTTTTCACGCTTTTACTTCACCTTCCTTTACCAGCGCCACTAGTTCTAGCCAGGTTGGAGGTGATTGGGCAATACAGTTGAAAAACAAGATATTGTAATGTTTCAGCTTGACGATACTGACCATGGACAAATGATAAAATGGATGATGCCCCGAAACATGTCCACACACAGCTAGCAGCATTCTCATAAGCTTCTGGTCACAGAAGGTGAACATGGTCTTGTTGGATGGTGTGCTGTATCAGACATGGAAAGATGCCTCTGGGAATGGTCGGAGCAGTGCCTGCATGCAGATGGCATTACCCAAGGTACTAGTACCTGAGTTGCATGGTGCCCCAACTGGTGGACACCTCTGAGTGGCCAAGGTGCTGGAGAAAGCACACCAGAGATTCTACGGGGTGGGTCAACGACACGACATTGAAGAAGGGTGAAGAACTTGTACAGTATGTGGTAAAAAGCCTCCCATGAAGCACTGACATGCTCCCATAAGTTGATACAAAACCAGCAACCTCATGCAACGTGTAGTTATGGACATGTTGGATCCATTGCCTCTAACCCTACGCTGAACAAGTATAGCTTGATTATCAGGACTACTTTACGAAATGGACTGAGGCCTTTCCTATGCCAGATATGGAAACAGGTAATACTGTTGCACGACTATTTGTCAGAGTTTGTTGTTACGTGCGGGGCTCCTGTGTGCCTTCACATTGATCAAGGCAGAAATTTTGAGTCTAATATAGTGAAAGAAATTTGTGGGTTTCTGGGAATTGTTAAGAGTAGGACTACTCCTTATCACCCTCAGTCGGATGGTATGATTAGAAGATTCAATCGTACATTGCTGGCAGTGCTGTAAATGGCGTATTGATAATGAACATGAGATCTCAAGCTGCCATGCATGATGGCTTATCACACTAGTACCCATGATACTACAAAGGCCACACCTTTCTCTCTCATGTTTGGGTGAGAAGTACAATTACCAATTGATGTAATGTTTGGCAAAACACTGGCCTGCCCACAGCTAACACTCAGGATTATGCTAATTAGTTCTTGGAGCAACAGTTGGTAGAAGCCTATGACCAAGTAAGGCAAAACCTAAAGACAGAGTAGCATAGGCACTAGCAACTGTATGGCCGTAAGGTGGAAGGTAAACCTTATAAGGAGGGAGAAATGGTTTAGCTGTACTGTCCAGCAGTACCTCAGGGGCTATCTAAAAAAAACCTATGCATGTTGCATACACAATTACAAAGGGTATGATAATGGAGTGTATCAGATAAAATGGCATCTTCCTCCGTGTAAGCAGCAGGTGGTACGCTTTGACTGCCTAAAGCCATATCTGAGCAGGCAAGGACTCACATCTGACCAGACTGTGACACCAGACATTGTAGACTCCACAGGTGAAGTAGAAGGGGAAGATGTCACCCTTTATATTCAATATGGTCGTGGAGATGAGACCAGTACAGATGTGCAATGAGGTGAAGAGGTATTGCCGGGCCCAACATTTGTACATGTACTCAATACTCTACTGTGAGAGATAAATGCTCTCAACTAGCATGTAAAACATTGTTTTCAGTTGCCGTGGATAATTATAATAGAAAAGTGTACCATTTCAAAAATATTGTAGAACACAGAGAAAAACTATTCATGCCTTGAACAGTCAAAGGTTGGTTTCTTAACATAGAATTTAGTTACATTCATTGTTGTATTGGCTGCATGTGGAGCTGGGATATGTATGTACTGTACATGGACATCTACATGTTGATTAAATTCTTCATTTTCAGACCTTTCCCTACATACTAACAAATGGTGAGGATTCAATACTATTTGATTGTACTAAAACAAATTTACATGCACATCTATTCACAACAAAAACTTCATTCAATGGGTCATATTTCAGAAGACGGAAAATCATCTATTTTTCCAAAGTATCATAATAGCTCCCACGTAAAACATCATATGTCGAGGGTACCATGAAGACCTTTAACTCGGTCTGGCATGCAGAATAAATGTTTTGAATGCATACCCCCCCCCCCCCCCCCCCTGCCCACACCTCCCTCAAGTTTTGAACCTGATAATGTATATGTACAGTGTACTCGATCCGCTACTATGAGAGGTAAGTATTTTTTTAAATGCGCTCTATAATGGTGTCCCCCCTCAGTCTAAATAAATGTAGTTATCAATGCATCTTAGATACGACAACTGAAAATAATGTACAGAGAAAAAAGATTCATGCCTTGAATACTCTAATCTTGGTTATTAACATATACATTAGTTACATTCGCTGTTCTATTGGCTGCAGAGCTGGATATATATATTTACTGTACATGGACATCTACATGTAGATAGAATTCTCCGTTATCAGACCTTTCACTACATACTAAGAAATGATTCTTCCAGACTTCTGCTGGCATGGAAGCTGACGGTCAGCTTCCTTGTCAGCAGAAATTGGTAAGAATTAGGGGTGAATAGGTTGATAGAAGAGGGTTTCACAGCTGGAGCCCAGCTGTCAAACCCTCTTAAATTAGGAAGCTTGAATTTTAGCTGAGAGACCACACATTGGAAAAAAATTGAGTTTACTACGTCTGAATACCATGCGTAAATGTGTCATTACATTTGCGCATACATGTAGATGTAACATAAACATATAATGCCTTTACATTTGCAATACATTTACCGCGCGCGTACGTAAAGGTACATACACATATTTGCGACGGGAGTAAATACGGTACCTACACCTTTACAACACATTTGCTAGCACTAGATTTGCAATTGCCTTTACAGGCTAAGTAAATATGACGAAATTTTTTCCTTTTCTTACAATAATCAACTACTTTTGATTGCTCATACATGTATATAATTTGTTTCCAGTGGCTTGTTGCAGCGGCACAAAGATACACTGCGTGCATGAGAGGGTATCATACCTGGCGTAATTCACTCGGCAGCAGACGCCGCATCTGTGATCGTATGCGGATGATATACGGGATTGCCACACCTTCAAGAATCGTATGAAAACGAGTAGGCAGCGGAACTTGTATGAAAGCGAGTAGGCAGCGGAACTTGTATGAAGACTCAAAACCAACGATGTCGATGTAGGGAAGCTCAAACCGTATGGTACAACGTAAGGATGTGTGATCAGCAGTGTATAAAGTCAGAGTTAGGGGGATTGGAAGCGGGTCACGTGTGCTATATGACTGCGCAGGACATATCCGAGGTAGTGGTAATCACACCTCTAAACTTGTGAAAAGGGGTGGATTTTTGGCGAGGTACCGTTGTATTTTCCTTAGAATCTCTTAAAGCGTAAGCCAAAACGTTACTTTGATGCTAACAACGTATAGCTTTATGAATACTGATTTGACTGTAAATTTTTTTGACGCTGGCCTAATTGCAGCACTTATTTTATTGCTTGAAAGTAGTAAAAGGATGGATAATTTTTTTGCCCGGGTAACCGCTCGTTACCAGGTAAAGCTTTAGCCTCGTTATTGTGCATAAAATTCATACTGATGTAGTATTGTGTATTGATGAAGGTTTTAAGTTTTAATAGTAATCCTTTCCTGACTTACAAGTTACATCGTGAATAGTGACCGCTGATTTTGCCCGGGGTGTTTCGCCGTCCGATGCGCAGCAAGTCCTTCCTTATTATGCTTTTGACAATACCACTAGACAAACGTGTATTGGTACACATGGCATGACTTCAAACTGCATTGTCTGGTTATTATAATGCTGGAAAGTGACATCAAAGTTACGTCGACTATCTATATAGGGTGTACATGTGCATATTTTTATTGCTATCTTTAAGCAGAGATTAAATATCCTATTATCTCTGGTTTAAGGTTTCAAATTACTTTCGTTTTCAGGCAAGGGGGTATAAAAATTCAGAAGGTGGGGTTAATGTACACTGCAGCTATGAGGGTCCATGGGTGTGGTCTGTGAGTGAGGAGTGTTGTGTTGTTTTGAAAAAGTGTAGCTGGCATGTAATAGTTTATAAACAAGAGGTGTACATGGTTACATGTACATGAATTGTGTTGATGACCATATGGAAGGAAACCTTTAAAACATTCCCTTTTTTCATTGGCCACTCCCCTTGAAATATTAAGTGCCACCAAATGCCCTACCCTCCTACCCCATGAAGTTTTAAAATATAGTCTCTTTCTCTGAAGGCTGTTCCCAACCTCCTCTGCCCTTTTGAAGGGCTTAATCTACCCCTCTCCCCCCCCCCCCCCCCCCCCCCCCCCCGCCCCTCACTTTGTATACGTAACAACAGCATGAACTACTGGGTCAGCGTACAGTCATGTTAGTTTGGTGGTGTGTTAGTGTGGTGGTGTGTGTACGCCATTAATAGTGTGGTGGTGTGTGTACTGTTAGTTTGGTTGTGTGTGCGTAGGCAACTGTTAGTTTGTGTATGT
The DNA here is from genome assembly GCA_013339895.1 of Ephydatia muelleri. Lineage (NCBI taxonomy): Eukaryota > Metazoa > Porifera > Demospongiae > Spongillida > Spongillidae > Ephydatia > Ephydatia muelleri. The sequence continues at coordinate 12,142,257 of JABACO010000002.1, read as the reverse complement.
CACTGTTAGTGCGGCATACACATGTTTTATTATTATAAATAACAATACATGTTACATGCAGGAGTACAAACCTACAGTTAATTCACAATACAGTACATCTGGTGTGGATGGCAATAGCATTGGCCCTCACTAGATGGAGGTTGAGCCTGCCATAGATATCTTCATGTGTAGCCAATTAACTTGGGCCTGCATGTAAGGGTAGCAAGCCGAGATACCAGCTGCGAGAAGGCTTCAATAGCTTCATTTCCCCACGCACCATAGGTATGTGCTACCAGGGGAACACATAACCAGCCAAGTTCTCCACATTTGGCATTACTGGCCCTGTGCTTACTGCCTTCAGTGGCTAGAGCAGCTGATCCTGTAGACACTCCCACTTCCATCAGAGTATGTGTGTTTATTACGTATGTGTTAGTATGATTTGTGCAAAATATCTTTTTTTTTTCTTTTAAAAATATCATTTTATACTATTTATTGAACACAAATAAATTGACAGTAACAACACTGATTAAATACAAAATTCAGCTCTATGGTAGAGAAGCTATCCTAGAGAGGATAGCTGTAGCATTAGCCGTGTCCAGGTGGAGATTCAGACGGCCATAGATCTCATTGAGTAAGATGGATTGTGGCCAGCACATGGAGGTGGCAAGTCTAGAGGCTACAGAGGAGATAATGGCAATGGCTTCTGTTGCCCAAGCTCCATAACTTTCAATGACCATAGGGACACATACCCATCCTAGATCTGAGCACTTGGGGTCATTGGCGTGGTGTTTCCTAGACTCAGTGGCCTGGGCAGCAGCTGTGGCCGACACTCTCACTTCCAACAGAATCACAGGATTTAGCAGTGAGGTGATGGACACATCTAATGCTACAGTTCTGCCCAGGAACCAGTTTGGAAGTAAGATATCAGCTGGACGGGTCTTACTGTGATCCCTACTTAAGTTGTTGCCGACTCCCACCTTAACCCCTATGTGCGCCGACGACAGGTCTCCAGCAGGATGTCTAATCCACCGTACTTGCACGTAACTGTTTGGTGGCCAAGGTGGTCAAATGCACTGCCTGGGTACAGTGCACATAGGGAACCCTCAGAAGTATCAAGGCCAAGCCACGATTTGATGGCTACCTGGAAAACAGGAGGATCCATGTGAAGGCCCAAGCTCTCAGAGGGCACAACGGAAAGCCAGGATGCCCGCATGGGGAGAAGAAACTGGCAAAAGGCGTGCCTTGTCTGCTGCTGAAGATGAGTTCAGCAGTAAGTTGTAGACATGGTCATCTAACTTACCAGAAAGGGATATTTGAGAGACTGGTGAAGTGAGGAGAGACTCAACACTGGCTGCGTCTACAGGGGAGATGAATGCAGACCAAAGCCAGAAGAAAGCATAAGGAGGAGATGAATGCTACTGATGAATGGCGGGACAATGACCAAAACCCTAGGCCCCCACCTGGGCTAAGCTGAGCCTGCTGCCTGCCATGCTGCATCTGATGTGTCCACATCAATGTATCAACAGAAGGTCATTCGGATGTCATCATCAATAAGAGCAAAGGCTCTATATGTTATTGCAATTAATTATTTATTATTACATAACACACAAGAAACAACTAAAGAAAAAAAAATACTGTCAACCAGTGACGACCAATGAAGGTCCAGCTCTTGACAGCAGAGCTCTTGCACAGGACCTCACCAAAGTGAGGCTGAGTCTGCTATAAATGGCAGCAGTGGCCTGGGACTTAGTGCTCCTCATGGGTGTGGGCAGACAAGCGGCAAAACGCGATAGTGTTTTCCTGGCCTCTGTTATTGAAATAAAAAATACAGTGTAAATGACAATGAATTTACAGCGCAGGTGCTCAACATTAACTACATTATTATATAGTTAACAGTTATGTAACAGACACATTCAAATACATATTTTCTGCATGGGGTGTACGACACACATGAAGCACTTCTTCATTGTTGATTGCATAAAATGCTGCCACAAATTGTGAATGAATTCTTTGCACAGGTAGGAAACTGCTGGACCGAATAGTTCAAATGACCAAACCTCCATTCTGGTGGAAGCCGCTTGATGCTGTAAAGGATGGTGCTGGTACCACTGCACAAACATATGAGGCACAACTCTATTCCAATGGTTAAATAATGTTTGAAGTAAAATAGAAATAGCACTTGTCCTGGTCGTATATCTATAGTGATGGAATCTTTCTTGCTATCAATGCCACACCAAGCTGCTATTATACAGGACGAACGTTTAAAATGGCTGTGCTGTGAACCATATAAGTTGTTTACAAACTTGATTTTTGTATAAAATGAAACACTTTCCAAATTTGCTGATAAGTTGTGCACAACTTTATATGTCATCAGTCAAATAAACATCATCAAGGAAATAATCTGTACTCACACCAGCTAGGTGGTAAGGTTTTAGATAATACCAAACTGTTATATTTACCTCATCTACAGGTAACTTTGATGCAACATGTAGTTGCAGGTGAGAATTTGAATATTGATGTCATTCAAGTCAAAAGCAGTAGGTCTGGAAAATGGTGTAGCTAATACTTTTACTTTGTGTATGATGGTTTACACCATACACTGTGGTGATATACTACGTTCTACTACAGGTGTCATGCTCCAAATATGCTGCATGTCTTATAGAGTCCCTGTCTCCACAGTGCTTTTGCTAAAAGTAGTGATTGATTGCTTAAAGCATGCATATAGATCCAGCACACAAAAAGAATGTTTTTCTATAGCAAGTTGTCAGTTAACTTTGAAGACAGAACGAAAAAAAATTGCTTTCAGCTCAATGTGAGGTACTCTCAAACAATCACTGCACAGCAGATGCACTCAATCTGTGCATTGCATCTGCTGTGCATGTGATTATTGCATACGTTTGAGGCACTGTGTTGCTGGCCATTATAATGAAACAAGCTTTAACTGGATTCAATGTTATCCCTTGGCCATACGAAGAGGAACTACATCACACTCAATGCGGCTGTGAGTATGGTGGACCATTCGAATGTCACAAATGATGTTGAGGTTGCTAAAATTGCAGAAGATCGATAGATTGGAAGTGAGGGTTTAAAACAAACTGCTATGACAAAAGAGTATTTGATTCTGACGCAGGTTGATTTAAAGACATACCAGAGGCAACCCGAGAACTGCTGCTTGGGCACAATCTGATGTTAAAGTCTATCCCACAATGAAAGAAATACATGTAGTTATAACACATGGGTATTGGTCATTAATGCCCGATGATCAAATGTTTGGTCAATAATAACTCTGCAGTAGAAATAGTTAATTAATTTTAGGATCCGGTTTTAGCTGAGTACAAGTCTTATTAAAACATTACAACTGAATATGGTGGTCTTTTAATTTAAAATAACGGTTTGGATTATTGACCAATTAAGTTCTGAACTTAACAAGCAGGATTTTCTATAATTGAGTAGACATGCCACATGATGTATTGTTGTGTCTAATTAATAAGATTATTAGCGAATATTTACATGTATCATTATTGATTTATTACATATGAACTATTTTTTTTATGTCATTCTTTCCCATAATGTAATAAATGAAAGTTAATTAGCTAGCTTGGTTTATTTTTAAAGCAATTTTCGGACACCTTAATTGTCAGTATAAACTAATGCACCTGACACAAAATGTCTGAAGTTTTAGGCAAATGTGGTATACACAAATAGCTTGTACTAATATCACGCATATATATTATTTACAGATAATTACATGGAGGTATATATTTCCCCTACTGCAATTCACCTCCCATTGCATGCATGCGGTCAGTTGGCCAGTTCCCGTTTCAAGCTACTATACTACACAGTTATCATTGTTTGGTGTCACATATGGTACAGCTGTATATCCTTGTTCAGTGCTTGGTCTGATCCCTCCATTTGTCAAACCGATGAGCATACAGAACTAGCATGTAGCATGTAGAACAGATTATCCTCAACCTTATGCATATATATCAGGAGTAGGGGCACCCTGAAGCTCACAGCTACTAAACATTAAAGTGTTTAATTCATAACCAGAAAATAATCACCAGATCTTCTACAAATTGAAACCAACCTAGTTCTCACACTTACGAGTACTACTTGCCACACAATTTTGTATGGCGACTAAATGCTTGAATCTCTCCCTTTCTGAAGGGGGTTCGACAGAGAGGACACGTAAGGTTTGGGTCGTAAGGAGCATCCGCTGATGGATTACTTGCCCTCCCATCAGACTGAAGCTTGCCCACAACTTCAGATATGTCGTCATCAATTCCTCTGGCTATGTCAATGAACTTATCGAGGTTTGGTCCTTTAATGGCACTGGGCACACTGGGCATCACATGAGGGCTGTTCTGTGCAGGCTGCCGAGGCTGAGGTGCACTCATTCCAAGGTAAGGTTGGGGATTAACATAGACCTGCATGTCTGAAGGTTGTCGCCACTCTGACTGAACATGAGAATGGTTGTTATTCAGTGGACCAGAGTGGGCCACGCCCAAATCAACCTGTGCATATCTAGCCGTTTGCTGGGACTGGGACCGGGACTGGTAAGGTTGCTGGTAGGGGGCATTGTAAGGCTGGCTAGATACAGCCTTCACCTTTACAGGTAAGCGGCTCTGGGTGGGTGGTTGGTTAGGGAGCGTGATCGGAGGTGGAACGTTGTCATCATCCTCTGGTACCTCCTGTCGTGGGTTGTACTTGGGAGGAGGAGAAAGAAATGGTGCCATGCTTGCTGGACCTCGTGATGAAGCATACACTAGGGATGGCTGATAACCATAGCCTTGAGAGTACACATTATTGGGTGGATTTGCCATTAGTGGGAATGGAGAGGGTGGTTGTTCTTTCAAGTGGCGTGCATAGGCTTCTTTGTGTTGTTGCTGCTGTCTGACAAGGAGCATTGGGTCGGGTTGGTGTGCAATTCTCTTTACTTGCTGGGAGTTAACCTCTGAATCAATGGGCTGTGGAGGACCAGACACATAATAAGGGTGACAATGCAGTGGGCACATAACATCTTCGTAACATACATGTAGATCATTTGTACACAATATGCGTACATGTAAGTGTCCACTGCAAGTGTATGTACTCATCTGTCCACACGCACTTTACACATACAGGCATCACATAATACAATATGACACAGTAGTTGTATAAATTAGTATAGTGCATGTGCAGGTCAGTGCAGTGTGATCATATTCCAACCTTTAAAATAGATGTAGTTAAATAATGAGTAAGGCTGTAAAATTCAGTGGCTTTTTTGTATGTACCGTATGTAGCTATGAGAACAAAATTTATATACAGTACACAGTACATTTACCATAAGTATTAATACACTCAGACTGTACTGAAGTCATTAAGAATTCCTCCCTACCAAAAGAATGAAAAGCATTGTAGCTACATGTAGGTAACAGTAACCGTATTATTTTTGAATATGAGACCACTCATTTATTATGATTGTCATACAATGTTAATAGATTTTTTGGTCAACTTTTTTTTGGGCGGCAAGATAAACGTGATAGACACTAGACATGTAGACACCATGTCGAAACATATAGCGAGGGTAACATGAAGACCCTTAACTGAGTCTGGCATGCAGAATAAATGTTTTGAATGCATATTTAGGAGACACACGATACTCCCCCACACACCTCCCTCAAGTTTGGAACCTGATACATGTACATGTACTATGAGAGATACATAGTGTAAATGTTTCTTGGTGCACATATTCGATGCAAACCCCCCCCCCCCCCCCCCCCCCCCCCCCCCCCCCCCGCCTAAATAAATGTAGTTATGGATTCATATTACTGTAGCTACGACAACTGTAAATAATGTACAGAAAAAAAAAAGACTCACACCTTGAATACTCAAATCTTGGTTCTTAACATAGACATTAGTTACATGTACATTCGCTGCTCTATTGGCTGCAGAGCTGGGATATATATGTACTGTACATGGACATCTACATGTCTCCATTTTCCCTACAAACTAGCAAATGATGAGGATTCCAAAGCTATTTGATTGTAACTACATCATATTTACACGTGCATCTACATCTACATATATTGACAACAAAACGTCATTCAATGGGTCACAGTTCGGTGCAAGAAATCATCTATTTCTTTTAAAGCATCATAATAGCTCCAACATAAAATCTCTTCAATACATGCACAATACCTGCTGGACTTGGCTTTTGTTCATCAGTTCATATTTCTCCACATGAGATCTCAAGTTATCAGCCTGCTTCTTGTACTGTTTCACTTGCTGAGTCAGAAGCATAACTTCCTCATTTAACTTTGAGCTTGAAGCTCTTGCCTCTTCCAGAGACCTCTTCCATGTCTCCTCATTGGTTTTAAGTGTTTGCTTCAAGTGACACATTTCCTTATCATAATCTGATACCTTCTTGAGAGCCTTTCCATATGCCTCCTGCATGGACTCTAATTGTATTTTTGTTAGGCGCTCTTCATCACCAAAGTGGTGTTGTTCTTGCTTGACTGTTCTTGTTAACTTATAGCCTTTTCAATCTGACCAGCTAAACGTTCTCTTTCGTTTTCAAAGTCCTTTCTATACAGGTCCACCTGTAAGTCAAATAGAACAAATACATGTATAAAATGCACAGTCCATGTGTTGTTTTCTACATTCTTGAAATATAATTGGTACTGGAATCCTCAACACTCAGATAATTGCAAGCCAAACAATCATGGTTTGCTTCAAGTTGCCGGTGCCAGCACTTTAATGCATCATTGAAACACACAATTAAAACATTACATGGTTTAAAATTATTTTATTTTTAATCACATGACTATTTAGGATCATTTCTCCACCCCCCAAAACCTGGCCTGTCTCTTTTCCACATTGGAGCTAAAAATATGAATACAGTATGCTCACAGTTTCCCAAATGAATTAATGGATATCGAACAGTACACACAAAGATATACATGTACTTCTAAAATTGTTCTCCACTTCATTGGATGTTGTGTACACAGGTCAGTGAGCATGCCACTGAGCACTTTGGTACTAGGCCTCTGGTCAGGATGGTCTTGGAGACATTGCACCACTAAAGGGTACAGTGGGTGGTCTACTCCCATTTTATCAATCCAATGCTTCCTTTTAAAGATCTGTACTTCTTTGTTTCGAATGATGGTTGTGGTCATTGGTGGCTCATAAACGATAGGGAACTCTAGATTTGCTGTTTACAATGATAACACTCCAAATGAAAATGCATCCAATTTAGTGTCATACTGTGGAGTTGGGCTCGATGCTTCTGGAGGCATGTAGGCCTGGGTACCAGGGGCAGCAGTTTGTGGAGCTTGTTGGATCTGCTGGAGAATGAATATCTTTGACACACCCAGGTCAACTATCTTGGCCCTCAAGCCTTCTGTGAGGAGGACATTAGCAGCAGTGAGGTCGCAATAGATGATGGGCGGAGTCTGAGAATGCAAATGCAGTAGTCCATAGGACACATCCAGGAGGATGGAAAGCTTCAATGGAAGGGGGATGTCAGGGTGTGTTTTCAAGAACTTGGCCAAATCCATGTGCATGCACTCCATTACAAGCAGAACATCCACTTTGGTACGATGGATTCCTAGAAACTGGACAATGTTGGGATGTTTCAGCTTACTTAACAAGCTGCACTCTTGGAGAAACTTTGCCCTGATTGTCTCCACCTCTTTCCCACCAACACGCTCATACCCTCCCATACCCAACACGATCTGATGCAGTCCCTTAGCAATGCAAAGCAGGCCATTCAGCTTGACTTCATACACGGCACCATATGACCCACGACCTATCTCTATCCTCTGATCAAGATCCTCCAAATTGGGGATCAAGTGTGCCTGAAGGTCATCGTTGCTTCCAGTGGCCATAAGTAGCTTCACTTCGAGGTGCCTCAGAGGGAGCTGCAAGCAGAATGTGCTGTAGAGAAAGTAAACAGAGCACAGTTGAATGGTTCGTTGAACAGTACATGACACACTGAGCATAACCTGTTACTCTATACACAAGGTGTCGCGTGTTGTCTCGCTTAGGACTGCAACCGCCTAGGCTCTAAACCTGTAACCGTTTTTCCAAATGCCTGGATTATCTACATGTAAGTTAGCGCCCTGGCCCCATGGCCACATAACGACAACAAATGTGACCTGAGGTCAGAAGAAGGTAATAATAAAATATATGAAGTTACCTGCACAGAGGTTTTAAATAGAATGTTGGTTATATAGATATAGTGACGCAATGTTTATTTCATTATCGGAGGTCAAGTTGCAATGCTTATTCAGAGGCTGCCGGCTGGTACACAAACGTTTGCGGCTGGACAATAATTAGACAATACTGTAATTTGCACCTCCTGTCACATGCCCTACATGGTAATCACCCTTCCCACTTGACCAACATTTGGTGCCAGCATCTATTCGCACGTCGCAGCACATTACAACATAGGATCCACCAACAACGCATAAACATATACACAACTGATCGGCCACTCAATCTTCAACCACTCAGTCCTGACATCACACCGCAGTCATCCAATACCGAACCACCGTCCTGATTGTCCAGCAGAACCCAATAACCAGACACATAACACACATAACACACACACAAGAGCAGTGGGCATAAAGAAAACCTAGCTAACTATATTTAGAACAGGTGAGCCCACACCTGATCTTGGAAAAACCCCGTGGAAAAAACCTTCTGAAGGAAAAAATTCCACCATTTGGGGCAAAAACCTTTCTAACTAAACTGCTCTCCCACATACACACAGATACAACAACAAACAGCTCCTCTTCGTCAGATTCCCTCCATCAGCTTTATGTCTGTCAAGGATCACCTGCAAGTGCTCGACAATACAAGGGGAAAAAACTGCAAGCCACACCACGTGCGTTTAGAATGCCTAGAATGACTCAATAACCCCTTCACTCCCTTATCAACCCTCCGACCACGTGTTTCACCCTTCCAACCAATCGCCATTCAGGCTATATTTAGACAGGAGCTTATTTCCTGTCTAATTCAATCCTTTCAACCTGACAGGAAATATATCTCCTGTCACATGCCCTACATGGTAATCACCCTTCCCACTTGACCAACATTTGGTGCCAGCATCTATTCGCACGTCGCAGCACATTACAACATAGGCACACAACGACAGCAAAGCAAGCATAGTTAAATCCCCAAACTCTTAGACACAGATAGACGACTGCCCGCCGAGTCCTTGACGTAGCCGTCCTTAGCTGACTCGGACCGCCATCGGCCGTGCCGCTTAAACAGCCGATCAGGCACCCCAGCATTAGCCGCAGCCGTTGCACCCCCCGCCCTTAAACTATGCATACCAAACTGCAGCGGGTCCATACCCAACATAGCAATCTTCGCCAGCAGCAGCTCCCTCAGCCTGGAGTAGCTCAGCCCACCAGACTTGCGCAGCGTCTCCCCACTTTTGGAGTTGACGATAGCCCTGAAAACCCTGTCATGCGACTCTCCATTCAGGTGACCCATACGAAAATATCTCTCCATCATCTGCACCGGGCACGTAATAGCACCTGTTCTCCCCACCAGCAATGAGTCACCCTCTCTAAACTGATCTGTTTTACTGGATCGTATACTCAACACCATACCCTCCTCCTTAAACTTCACGTCCGCGCACTCCAGCTTCAGCAACTCCTCGCACCTCATAAAACCCGCAAATCCCACCAAACAAATAGCTAGCAACCTGACCTCCGACAAGGAAGGTTCGGGTCCTGCAGCCACCACCATCGCCTTCAGCATTTCCGCTGTCACCGGCTCCTTCCTCACCTTCGGCTGTGCCAACAAACGCCTATGTCCTGCCAGAGCAGCCTGCACCAAAGGTAGACTGCTCACCGGTGGTAGCCCTGATACCTGATGTAGCCAGGAAAGTGCATTCACTGCCTCCTCTATTGCCGATTTTGACTGCACGGACTGGCTAAGATGTTGAAGGTAGAGGACTATGTGAGCCTCCTGAGCAGGGAAACTCGGAACGCCCTGCCTGGCTTCTGCCCAAAGCTTCCATCTCTGGAAGGCACCAATGTACTTTCTCACTGTACTATCGGCCTTCCCGCTAAGCAGCGTATCCGGGACCTCCCTTGCCAACCGCTGCAACTCCGGGTCCTTCAAATCTGCAAGTCGCGACCAAACCCCTGCCGCTTCCAAATCTACCATGGGAAAACAAGAGAAGTGAATCCAATAGACTACCCTGACCCGCACGGCCAGGCTACACCAAGCCAACCCTCTTGGGCCACACGGTCCAACCGTCGTTGACCTGGCCCCCTGGGTTCTGTTTGACCCACGGTCAAACCTAGGCCCCCTGGGCCTGTCACTGCTCTCCGGCAGCCACATTGACCACACTGGTCAATGACACCCAATCCTGCTCCCTGGCAGCACAATGACCACACTGGTCGAATGCAGACAAACCTGCCCCCGGCAGACACAAGACCACACTGGTCGAATAAAACACAATCCTGCCCCCGGCAGACACAAGACCACACTGGTCGAACAAAATGCAATCCTGCACTCCGGCAGACACAAGACCACAATGGTCGAACAAAATGCAATCCTGCCCCCGGCAGACACAAGACCACACTGGTCGAATGCAGACAATCCTGCCCCCGGCAGACACAAGACCACACTGGTCGAACAAAACACGATCCTGCCCCCGGCAGACACAAGACCACACTGGTCGAACAAATCACAATCCTGCCCCCGGCAGACACAAGACCACACTGGTCGAACAAAAAACACAATCCTGCCACCGGCAACATATTACCACACTGGCTGAAAGCTTGAAACATAGTGACAACTAAGACCAAACTGCCCCTTACAGGGACACAGGGTCATACTAAAAACCCACCTTCAAGGCCAGCAGACGATCGCTACGCCTGCACTCTCCAAACAAATTACCACCCGATCTCCCCTGCAGCGTACATGCAGGTACCATTCTTACATCTACTACAAAAGATGCATAACCCATGCCATCAGTGCACAACAAAGGCCAAAAGGGAGCTGACTCCCAGCATGGCACTACAAGTGTACCACTAGCATGACACACTTCAGCGTGCTTCATCACCCTCACCACTAATGATGGCGGTGGACACCACCAGTTGTTCTCCCCACCACCCCAATCCACCGTAAATGCATCCACAGCCTCAGTCCCAGGGCATGCAAAACGAGAATTAAACCGCGGAAGCTGCGAGTTATAGTTGTCAGCAAACCTATCTATAGAATGGGGACCCCAAATGCCATCTAAATCATAGAAACACTCTGGATCTACCTGCCAATCATCGTAATCTATGATACGACTAATGAAGTCCGCTAGCTCGTTTTCTTCCCGTGGTAACCACTCCGGCTCCAATCTAATTTGGTAAGCGATACATGTTTCAAACACCCTCATGGCCTGCTCTTGTAAATGTGCCTTACGACTGCCAACCTGTATGATACGCACTACATTCTGGTTATCTGAGAACCACCTAACCCTCACATTCCGCAGCTTGGGAGCAATGGAATCCAAAACTCTACTAACTGCCACTAACTCCCTCCACGTGGAGCTCTTCACCGCTTCCTCTGGCAACCAATTACCATGGGCCACGTGCATGCCATGCTCCACAGTGTACCCTCCATACCCCGTATCACTAGCGTCTGAGTACACCACTCTAACTGCTGAAGGGCTATGCCATATTGGCTGTGAGTTATAACTATGCAGGCAGTCTACCCAAAACTCTAGTTCCGCACGCGCCTGCGGGGACACTTCTAGCACATCGCACCAAGCATACCGGGACTCTAACACAGCGTACAAATTTCTGGTCATAAACCTTGACACTGGGCCTAACGCAATACCCATTGAAATAATCCTGCCAACTATACTGGCTATCTGTTTGGCCCTCAACCAACTGGACAATAGAGCCACCCGCAGTAATGCCACCAACATATCTACTTTTTCCCGGGGAACAGAAACATATCCATCCAGCAGGTCTATATTGAATCCCAACCACATTACCCTGTGAGACGGTGTCCACACTGACTTATCCACATTCATCACAAAACCAGCCCTTTCCAAAGAACCCCTGACCCACATGCTAGCTTTTTCAGCACTTTCCTTCCCCTTCACAGCTACAATCCCATCATCCAAATACATGAGGCATTTTAAACCTCTAGACCGCCACAGCTTTACCAGTGGCCGTAACAACTTAGTAAACACATACGGTGCCGATGCCAACCCGAAAGGTAAAACTGTAAACACGTAAAATTGCCGCTCCCACTCAAAACCCAGATACTTACGATGATGCCTAGCAATATCCACATGATGGTACCCGGACTTCAAGTCGAAACTAAACATGAGCTCACCTTGGCTAAAAAGCATCATTGCTATTCGTAAATCCTCATATTTAAACTTCCTTTTCAGTAAATACTGGTTGACATGTCTCAAGTTCACCACCAACCGTTTCTTGCCCGCACTGTTCTCCACTACAGACACTGGGCTGCATATGAATGGCTGTTCAGTTACCTCCTCCACAAACCCTCCTCCCACCAAGTCTGCTACTGCCTTGCATACAAACACGCTATTAGCGTAGGCTGTATTTTTATTGCCCCTTCTATAAGCTGGCGGTTCCACATGGAATGGCAACATGTACCCGTCTCTAATCATGTCAATGATCCATTGTGTAGCATGAAGCTCTTCTACCCAATACTCCACATGCTGCCTTAACCTGCCCTTAACAGCCATACTATTCTTCTCCACTTCCTCATACTCCCAGCACCTCTGCGTACATGCTAACTCATCCCCATCAGTCCCTGCCTCAGGTGACAACTCAACAGTATGTGACCCCTCAAGGGACAACTCATCCTGCAACACAACAGGTGATAAACCCTCACCATGTGCTGCTTCCTGATCAGGGGCAGCTGAACCCCCCACCCCAAGTGCACTGGTATCCCCACATATACCCCCACTGTGTTCTACTACCAAGGGATACGCAACCACCGACTTCTTAGGGCATTCACGCTTGAAGTGACCTGCCTCACCGCACCCATAGCACACCACCGGGCCGGAACCCCGAGGCAACGCTGGCTTCCCGAGCGCTCCTGCTCCCGCCACCACTCCCGCTCCACTCCACCGCGCCGCTGCCTTAGCTCTGTCTTGCGCCTCATGCTCCATCTTCTTCACCCTCTCAGCATCTTCTGACTTCCTTTTCTTCGCATTGGCCCTGCGCTCCGCCGCCCTTTCTGCCCTATCCAGCCTTTTCTCGTCATCCGAGTCGACTGCCAACGCGTCAGCCTCGTACTCGTTGACCACCGCCCAACCAAAATCCGAACGATCGGCCAACTTAATCAATTTCTGCCTATGCGACAGCGCGTCCTTACCGAGCTTCAGGCTCTGCTTGGCCTTCTCCAAGGCGACTTTAGCTGGACCGTCGGCCACGAGCCTAGCCGCGCGCGACAGCTGTGACTCCGCCTCGAGGATGTGATCCATTACGCTCTCATTGAAAAAGGCCTGATCTTCGTGAGCCTTCTTCTGGAAATGGTACGGCTTCTCCGATTTCCTCGCTGCCCTCTCCGCCGCTTCCTCCTGTGCCGCCCTCAGTTCCGCTCGCAGCTCACGTGTTTCCCGCTGCGAACTTGTAATGGCGGCCAGTATGGTATCCAACGGGTTGCTCGTCCCTCCTTGCGCCGAAACCCGAGCCTCCTCCATAAAAACTGCAAGCCACACCACGTGCGTTTAGAATGCCTAGAATGACTCAATAACCCCTTCACTCCCTTATCAACCCTCCGACCACGTGTTTCACCCTTCCAACCAATCGCCATTCAGGCTATATTTAGACAGGAGCTTATTTCCTGTCTAATTCAATCCTTTCAACCTGACAGGAAATATATATGTTTAGAGAGGTTGTTATGGGAATTACGCATGCGCAGTGGAGGGGCACTCTTATCGGGTCAATAAGGACCATTTCTATATAGTAGTGGTACGAGTAACAAAACATAAAACGTAATATTTCATCTCATACTGTATATTTTTTGAAGCCACAAATGATAATCATACTTTCTTAACAACATTTAAAATAATAAATGAATAGCATAAGCAAATGCTGTAACATATCTGTAAACAAAACCGTCGACGCGCAAGTACAGCCTTAACTTGTTATCAGTGATTATGCGCAGCGCTGACGTCCATGTATCTTAATTCGATGGGAAAAGAGAGGGTAACTTTAAGCGTGTCTAGCGGAGGAACCGACCGATAGAAAAGGATAGGAAAGTACATGTAATAACGCTTATCAGCAGACATAGGAGAACACATATAAAACAGAGAAATAGCCACGATTTTTTTGAACCCGTGATCTAGACGTGAGTTTTTTTTAAAATGAATAATAGGTGCAGTATTGTATGGAGATCCACGCAGCGAAGGTAAACCTAAGGTGCAGAGGGTGTGGCCGCTTCTTGACAGAGGCTAAAGAAAAGAAAAAAAAAGAAGTTCATACAAAGTGCAGACAGTTTGCAAACGATTTGCACTCTGTCTTTGCAATTAACACAGGCAATGACATAATGGGCACTCACCCACCATCCTTTTGCTACCTGTGCAAACAAGGGATGGATAGATATAATGTAGCTAAAGAGCAGCACACACCATACACCGTTTGCACCACCCAATTTGATTGGAAAGTGCGCACAGCAGTTGACTGCAAGGTAACAGGAAACATTTGTGTGTAATACATGTATGCATGTATGTACATGTAAGTTGACACTGGCCTTTTCTTATCATGCTTAGATCTGCCAACCAAAACAGCCACCCAAGGCATTACCATCCTGCGGTCGACCAGCCAATCTAAGTCCACACAAAATAATTGCTGTGCAGCACAAGGGGATTTTCGCAGGATGAGTACTTATTTGCAAGTTCCAATAACAAAGCAATCCTGAGCAACTGCAATGCCCCCATATGCATAATGATTGTGTGCCAACCACTGGAGCTGCCGTGTAGGGCATTGGTATGCACTGACTGTACCATCCAATGGTTCATGGCGTCCAACTGCAATGAGGTGAAGTGTCCATGCTGCATCATGGACACTCCTCTGATTGCTGCACAATTGAAGCCAGCACCACAATTAATTCAGACACTTCTTGCAGATATACTGGTACAGTGCCAAACTTGTAGAAAGGAAATACGGGCTGGTGAATATGGCACTCACAAGTGAGAAGTGGAACCACATTCAAGTGCTGATGACATGCAGACAGTCGCGCGTGTGCTAAGGGGGTTGACTTCCACCAATTCACAACCAATTACTAGTTCTACTGGAGGATAAGTTGGGTACACATAATAATTACTGAATTTGTTTTTAAGGTCCATTGTTCTTCACTAGCCAATCGCACTCGTGCAAATCACTAATGTTCATACCCCTATAGGGACGGCAAGTGCACAATCAAACGCTGCTGCATGGAAATGCAAACGTTATGAGGGATTGAGCCAGGGAGAGTCTTCTACTCTTTTTCACAAGGAACTAGAACTCTCAGTGATGAAGACATTACAGAAGCTGGAATAGTCAACACCATTGGTGCAGGTGAAGCACTGGCTATTAAAGCTGGCCTTGGACTTCCTTGGACAAAATTACGAGTGCTTCGAAGGTAACATAATGTATGTTAAACACATGATATTATCTGTGCATTATTAGATAACAGGTAATACCACCACTGGGTGCCTTTTCTAATAATGTGTAATGTACACTGTACTATGACCATGTGAACAGAATAACTTACAATTCAATACGTGGTTGAAGGCATCTGGGGTGTCAATAGCCTGTGAGGAGAGGATGAGGACAATCGCCCGAGGGATGGTTGGCGATAACCTCCATGGAGAAATGGCTCTCCTCCACAACTGAACCGAAGGGTTCTTCAAATGTTGGAAGACAACTGCAGGTAAAAGTTGTCATTCAAATGATGATGTCTACATGTACTTGTGCCCAGTGCTGGGAGGCTTACATGGCATGATGGTTTCATCCCTGAGAGTGAGGTGTGGGTGAAGAGGTGGCAACAAGGGGGTGGAAACACATTCAAAATGAATTTCCAGATTGTTCATGTCCCTGCACCGAATGCAGTGCAAAATACCTGCGTCTTCTGTTGCTTTGCAGCTGTCACCAACTTGCACAGTGCACTAGATCGGTTCAGAGACCAGGTGAAGCAGCTGAAGTGAATAAAGTGGAGGCAAGTTATGATTACAATAAAATGGCAAAGTAAATTCATGCACACATGTATGCAGGGAATACACTATAAAGGTGCTTTTGTGTGGGGACTGTGAGTTCCTATGCAGGATGTATTGTTTGTCTGGAACTGCTAGTACAGGGTATAGGCGCGTAGGCAGCCAGGTTTCCGTGTTGCCCGGAAACCACCCCCCCACCCCACCCCCCCCTTTTTCTGAATCAGTGAGAATACGCATGCGCCATGCGCACATATTAGTTAAGTGGACGGTAACGTCATGGCTAAGCGATTTAAACAAGAGTCACTGAAAACACTTGGTTTCTCCAGCCTCCAAGAAACGCTAGTGGTTTTGGTGTATGCACTCCAATGATTTCATTGGGTAGCGTCTTCGTTTTTGTGGTGGCAATTGCATTTCTTCATGAACAAGTTCACAAATTAAGCATGGGTATTTTGCTGTAACAATGTTTTTTTTAAATATAGCTTTTGTTGTTATATGCAACATATTACAGTGGCGTATGCAGGATTTGGGAGGGGGGGTTTCCACAAGGGATCCCGACACATTCAGCAAGAGGGTATGGAGGAGCTCTGTATGGGGGAGCGCTGTAAGCTCCCCGGACCCCCAGCCGCTTTGCAACTTTCGCAATTTTTAAGTCACAAAACATAACATAATTGCGTAGTAACAGAGCTGATGTAATATAAAATATATATACAGAGGTATTGAAGTTTGCATACAAGTGCACAAGCTGTTACCTTACTTTAGATTAAAATTACTTATGATCTAACACCATTCGTCGCTGGTTCTGCCTTGCAAAGATGTTAACGATCTCTTCTAAATTGAATTCCATACTGTAATGAATGTGCATTACAGCCAGTCCAGAAAACCGTTCCTGACCCATTGATGAACGCAAATAAGTCTTTAATCGTCGAAGAACATGATGCTCCTTTCGCACTCACACGATGTCACTGGTACGGTACAGATTACTCTCAACACATGGTGAATGTTAGGAAATATACTTTCAGGTGCATAGACAAGAGCTTTGGATGGCGTGTTCGGTAGCTCTCCTGAATAATTAATCCACATACACCACCATAAATCTAATTCCTGTTCTAAGTATGATGGAGAGGGCATGTCATCTTTGTAGACCTTTAAGGTGTCTTTAGTAAGAACTTTCATGCTAGCTTGCAATTGCTAGGCACGAACATTAACAAAACCACCATATAGTATTGCAACACTGCAATGAGAGCTGATAGCTAGAGTGCTAGAGCTCGAAGCAGATATAGACATCAGAGACATCTGATCAGGATCGCGTGCACCATCCACGACATTGTTCTTGTCTAGATTGCAGGAATCAGGAAAAATGACGAATTTTCTGAATTGTGTGACCGAGCCCATCTTTGACATCCCGATAACAAAGGTGCATGCATATTTATGCTTGTTGTTGCATGAAAATCTATAATGTAACATCACTTTCAATATTAGCTATGCATACCTGGGCTCCAATGATGCAGGGAGTCTTTACAAAGCTGTTTGGGCTACTGGAGGAGACCTGCCACAATTTTGATTTGCAGCTGGCGTACATCTACACTTCCAAGGAAGAAAGCAGTTCATCCAACTTCACAAAGTATGCTACAGAGTTGCAGAAGCTCCGGATTGTCAAAGCTAAGCTTGCTGAAGCTCAGGAGTTGATGGCAGCTTTTGAGGAGGCGGTCACATATGTTGTGTTGGCATATGGGGTGAACAGCCCTGTAACTCAGATTGTTGTCCAGCAGGCAGAAGACATGGGTAGAAGATGGTAAGGATTAAACAAACACTGATTGAGATGATAACAACACAAATAGAAGGCCGAAATAGCCAACAGCACCAAAGTGACTATTATGGAATTTGCCATTCATGATGGTCCCTTTGTCAGGGGATTGGATGAAGCCCTCCATTCCTTTAACATCCATAGGCAACAGTATTGCGGTGATGTGTTTGTTGGAAACCATATACACAAAACCCTCCAGGTATAACTAAGAATAAAATAGTATTTTTTATCTATTCCTAATCAGCCAGAAAAGATCAAGTGTCTGTGTTCCTCTATGGTAGAGGTGGCAAGAACAAAGTGCCCTGCACTTGTAACATCTGCACTGAAGAGTGCACCAAGTTAAAAATGATCCTATCCCTGCTAGGGCAATGCCATCGGATATATGACCAAAAATTTCATTGCTGAGGCACAATGTAGAGAGCTAGGCAGGGTTCTCCCTAGGAAACAAAAAGTAGAGTGGCAAAGGGGGAGGGTGCAGGAGGGGGTACCCCTCCTGCCCAGCAAGGGGATTTCCCTCCTGCCCAGCAAGGGGGTATGGGGGAGCACTGTGAGCTCCCCCATACAGGTAAGTTTTTTAGTGCTTAACCACTACCAAAACCACTAAAGATTTATAGACTGTCTTGTATTATTAATGGAGGCTAGTCCATGTCATTTTTAATCAATAATCAGTATTACTATTATTATTTAAGCACAACATTATAGATGTGAGGCAATTTGTTCAGTGATACAAGAATCATATAATGAACCAGAGCACAGCATGCAAAAGTTAACTTGAACTGAAGAAGAATACATGTAGATGTTTTTACCTATTAGAAATAGCTGTTAGATGGGCCCTCATCAGAGGAAGAGAAGTAGTTGGTAGATGGCTCATCAGAGGTATTTAAGTAACTGGCAGATGGCTGTGCAAAGGCTGTGATGCTGTTAGCAGAGGGCAGGTCAGCGGTTGACAGTTTAGACTTGGAAGAAAAAAAAGAAGTAATCTTTCCTTCTCTAGTTCGTTTCATTTCCAAGTATGCCTACTACGGACAAGCAACTATACGGGGATTACTTAAGAACGTAAAATCTCTTTTCGCGCGCTAACCGTATTGCGTGCAATTAAATTAATTCTGCGTCGTTAAGTGTATGCACGCTAAAAAAGTAGAGCTGGGCAGCGCCATTCTAAAATGGCCTAGGGAGAACTCTGCTAGGTAATTTCAAACACATGGCAACAAATTGAGCTAATATCAAATAATTTTATCTACAGAAACATTAACAGTTTATGGATCAATTTAGAAGAACATTCCCAGACTGCTCAATATCAGTCAAGTTACACTTACTTGAAGAGCACACTGTGGTATGGGCGAGACGAACACATGTTGGATTCGGTCTCATGGGTGAGCAAGGAGCCGAATCCATTCATGCAAGATTTAACACCTTGCAAAGAACGTACGATTCGGTACACGACCCTCTCATTTGCTCATTGTTAAGGAGCACTTACTGATTGTACATGTAGCTCCACAAAACGTGGCAGCAATCCCCCTCCTAAAAGAATGAAATAACAATACCGCAATTCACGATATACTTCAACATTAAGTATCGCTGGCAAAAAAAATCGTGGCTACAAGAACGTACGAGAACTAGTTAGTACCTTCTGTTACATTTCTTTTATAGCTTGAACGGTACGTTTTATAGAAGAATGGTACGTCGAGGGTTACTCGCTTTCTAAAGCCATAACTTCCCGTGGCGAGAAAGCTGGCCATAATGACTTGCATCAAACAGAGCAAAACTGTTGCTTCTCTTGTAATCTGCTTTAAAATGGCGTTTATAGTAATCCTGTCTTTTGTACCAGCTCACGTTTTTAGCTCTCCTGTTGTCAAGGGCGTTGCTATAGGCATTACCCAGCCATTTCAATTTTTCGGATTATCCACAAAATATATGGCCGCAAACGTCCGTGGATACAAGACGGGGTGCACGCGGAGGCAGGACCTCTCAAATCGAGGAGTATGGATCAAAAGATGATATCGTAAATCTTTTTTCTGCTGAGCATATATAATCATTGAGCTTTATTGACCATTTGAACTAAAGATACTGGATAATCACAAAGTTTACGCTGCTTTCTCCATACGAAGATCAAGCAAATAAAAAAGTTGATAATTGGCTTGAATTAACTTAAGGTACTGTAGCGCACTGTATATGGTTCGACGCTTAATACATGCATCACTGGGTACTGGTAATAATTTAGCTTGCATTGCATTATTATTATCTTTCAAAGTCGGCCAACACTAGGTACAAAGCCTAGCTACTTTTAAGTGGGACAGGTGCAGGGAATGACTTGCACGTTTAAGTTAGTGATGAATATTTACCGCATACCATAGTTGTCGCTATTTATCACATTTCAACGCATAGCAGAATCTATTGTGCGTACTGGAACCTTATATGCGCTAGGTCCCGTTTCGCGGGAACGATCCCATACACATAATTATGGCCCGATTAAAAACTTTTGACCCGCTTTAAAAAAAACCGGTCGACCCGATTATAGCCGGTTGACCCGGTTGACCCGCTTTAAAGCCGGTCAATTAGAAATTCTGTGTGCGAGCGTGTCATAGGTTCTTCTTTTTGGCCTTTGCCATCGAAATGGAAATTGACGGTCGAGAAGAAGTTTGGCATCTTTCTTTCCGAGAAGTTTTCCTCCACTTAAAGGGGAACCAGTGGCGTCTTTTACAAAGACTTTGGAGAGAAGATTAAAGCGGCCATAAAAGACCCATCGTCGGCGGGCAGGAACTTGCACTACTCCATAAAGAAGAGTGGCTTCCAGAATTTGAACATCCTTAGTCTAGGAGCTCGGAATGTTCTACAGTTGAGAACATCATACTTGGCCTAATAATTTTCTTCGTATGTGCCCTCTTTGATCATATCGAGAAATTGGCGGTCAAAAGGATTACGCGGTATTCGGTCATTGCGTAATTCAATGTCCATAGAAAATGTATGGACGCATTCAGAAAACTGCAGCTAACTGCAGAAAAAAAACAAATATTGACTAGCTGCTCTCGGATTTGCAATGTGGGGACTAGTTGACATATTTTGTGTAGTTTTTCGCAACTTAAGTACCTATATCCGCACTTCCACATTAATTATGCAAGGTTTCCAATGTCCATTCATTTTTTCTCATTTCCTTATTCAGTCATCAATAGTTTCCAAACCAAATGACATTTTCCTTACCTGCTCACGGATTACATGAGAGTAATCAATGAACTTATTTATAATTATTTTTTCAGAGCTTAGGGCCTTCAAATCGCACTTCCCTTGAATGGTTAGTGAGATACACCCCACATTCAATGTGCCTACCACGATCATCACGTGCCACCCTATCGTCAGTCAGCCGTGCCCAGACCTGGTTGTTTTTTGATGTTGTATTAACAATATGTACTGACTTAGCATGACCCCTTGTAAGAGTGGGCACTAATTGGGATTATATGTTGCAAAGACGGAGGTGGCGATTACATAGAGGAGTTTGCCACTTATAGAATCGACACAGGAGTGCCTGGGCATGACAACCAACCAGTCTTCTTACGGACGGAAGCATCTTGCAAGTGTTAGAGTCCTATGTTAGCACGAATGTGACACGTACATGATTACAGTAGCTACGTCCGTAATAGGGAGGGAAGTCCGTCAGGTTCCCCTCGCGTTTAGCGGGCCAAATACGAAACGCGAGACACCTTCGGGCCTAATGCATTTTTATACTATTAGAGTCAAGCATCGAACGGGGGAGGGGGGGGGGGGGGGGGGGGGGGGGGGAATCCCCCCCCTGGATATGGGCCTGATAAGAGCTTACACATATAGATCTCTAAACTATCTACATGTATGGTAACGTCTGGTACAAACGGTGGAAGCATCAAATGTACAAGAGCAGTCATACACTGGCGGTACGCACTTTATTGACCTTTCCCATTGAAAAGTAATGTCTTATTAAAGATTCCACACTTTTAACTTTGCAACAGTTAGTCCGACTTTAAGTTGAGGTGCATAAGATTTGTGTCAACTATAATATTTGAAAACTACCATGTTTTCTCTGCCCCATATGTGTGTGTACATGCATGTACATGTATATGGGACAGTTTCCACGAAAACGGCCCATCGCATATAATTATTGTATAATACATGACTGTATAAAATGGGACAGTTTCCGCGAAAATTGCCCCACGGTTAAAATGTTATAAAAATGCATCGTGTTTGAATCGCTATAACTTCCCAACGGATAACGCTATCGACTTCCTATTTTCAACACTTCATACTACACCATTTCACTATGAAGTGTTGAAAATAGGAAGTCGATAGCGTTATCCGTTGGGAAGTTATAGCGATTCAAACGCGATGCATTTTTATAACATTTTAACCTTGGGGCAATTTTCGCGGAAACTGTCCCAAATGCTATAAAAATTCTTTGCGTTTGAATCATTATAACTTCCGAATTATTAACGCTATCGACTTCCTATTTTCAACACTTCATACATTTTGAGGGCCTTGCACTTGACTGTGCAAGTATTGCAATGTCCAATACCCCACCGGGTTCAAACCTACCATAACTTTCGGTAGGAGTAATCAATCGCTTCAAATTCAGTTTGTAAATAGAGAGGTCCCTACATGCACATTTTCCAGCTTGATATGGCGGGACACAATTTGCCGCGATAGGTACAGGAACCTCTCTACCCACAAACCGAATTTTAAAAGCGATTTGATTACAGGAGAACCGAAAGGTATTTGGCGGGTTTGAACCTAGTGGGGTATCATACATTGCAATACCCCAAAACGTATTTCACTATACAGAAATGGTGTAGTATGAAGTGTTGAGAATAAGAAGTCAATAGCCTTAACCGTTTGGAAGTTATAGCGATTCAAACGCAAGGGAATTTTGAGGGGCAATTTTGTGGAAACTGTCCCATATATGTGCATACATGTATGTATGTGTTTTATGTACATGTATATATGTGAAAATTCTATGTTCTTGACCTTCATGTCTTCTCAGCCTTGTAGAGACTCACTGATGGAAGAACCATGTTGGTGATTCAGTGTCAGCTCTCTTGAACTATTCGGCATGCTCCCGCCTGAAAGAGTGCTGCAAGATGTAAAATAGGTCACAGTCAAGTTGAACTTTGATTTAGGAGTTAATGATACATTAGTGTGTGCTTAATTGTAGTCATTTCAGTACTTCACCACAGGCCTATTGCTTTCTGGCCACTTAATTATATGTAAGCTTTTGTTTTAAGTAATGAATTGCTTCAGAAGGTAATAAAAAAATCTTGTTAGGACTGATGTTTGTTTTATGGGATACAAATATAAGGCATAATCTCCCCGTCTGAAGTAATATCTGTGGATGCTATCACAGCCTCACCCGTCCACCAAAGGGGTACTGTCAAAGAGGACCCAGTTCTCATTGTTGTTGAAAGCATCATCATCTGCTGACAAGGCTCAGCTGCTCTCTGTGTCAGCACCTCATGCTGCATCCTGGCTACTGGTCACACCTCCTAGTCTTGACCTGAACTTTGAACCCAATGAACTGTAATTCTCCATCCAATGGTGGCTAGGGATGGACACGGCTAGAGACTCATGTTCTTTGTGCCCTGGCGCTACTACCTGTAAACAGGGTGGTGATGTTCTCCAGTGCCAGCCATTGAATCACATATATGTAACAATGAGTAAACAAGCACATACATGTAATACATGTACGTTGTGGGTGCAAGGGTCAAGCATTTTAATAAAAGATGATGGTGCAGGGACTGATACAGAAAACAAAAGAGAGAGGCAGCAAAAACTATTAGTCATTTGCAACCACCCCCATGATGGGTGGGGCCTTAGGAAGAACGGTATCAAGATTTTGAGGGGTGACTCTTTCATTGAAAGGGCATCCTGTTCAGCTGATCCTGACAAGAGAGTACATTCAATTTCAGTGATGGATCCAGGATTTCCAGTTTGCGGGGGGGGGGGGGGGGGGGGGGGGGGGGGGGGGGGGGGGGGGGGGGGGGGGGGGAAGGAAATGACCCATGCCCACGTCCTGCTCCAGCTGGGGTATGGGGGAGTGGCTGTAAGCTCCTCCATAGGGTCTAGGGAAGAGCACATTACATTGTACATCGACATCAACCCATATTTCAACAAGTCAAAGAGTGTATGGAAGCGCTTGTGCCTACAGTACATGTACACAGATAATGCGAGGCGTAGCTCCTCCCATGGATGTGAGATAAGATAACCACTGGCATTACCACTTACACACACACACACACACACACACACACACTCACACACACCCTCCACAAGAAATCCAATCTTCATGTAAAGGTATCTGCCACACTATCTGCCAATCAAGTGAAGGTAAGTATACACAGCTCACAAGATGCTATTCATTTTAGCCAGGACAATGGTTGTGTACACCTTGGACTGCCCTTGTGGGTTTTGTGGTAGTGGTCAGGCCCCAAGGCCAACATAAACAACAGTACCTAAGAAGTATACCATATCAACGCTAATAGTACATGGCTACACTACACCCTTCTCATACAACTCTCCTCTCTACTAGTGGAGCATACTGCCCCAAACATTCATGACTCCAACAAGTCAGTACAGGGATGTGTAATTTTGCCAGAGATGTCCCTGCTGGTGTACATGTACATGACTACAGGAGGACAGGAGAGAGGGAGTGAGGGAGGGAGGAGGGAGGGAGAAAGTGAGGGAGGGAGGGACAGGAGAGAAAGAAAGGAAGGAGGAGAGAGGGATAAGAGCAAAGAAAGATGGAACACAAACTAAGTGATTGAAGTGTACACAATGTACCTGGGCAGGCTCGCTGCAGCACTGATGACACCCATTCCAACTGGAGTGCAGTGCCTGCAGGAGTGACTGGAAGACCTGTCCAACAGATAACGTACTGAGCACAGATCATATACATGTACCATGCACACTGTTATTTGCGCATGTTGCACACAGTAGCAGAGAAGACATACATGTACATGTACAAAGTGAAGGGGAGGAGGCCGGTGGTGTTGTAGCTGATCACAGTAAGGGGCAGGACACCCGCCAGAGCACCATTGCAATACAAACTGAAGTTGATGAGGATGCCATTACTGTCAGTTGGAAAGTCCCTAGACACAATCATGTAGGTGGAGCCCACATTCTGCACCCACACAGCATCAAATCCATCCGGTGCTGGGGGAAGGAGGGGGAAGAGGATGACATCACACATACATGTACATGTATACACAGTCAGTGACACACACATACACACGCACACACAATCACGCACACCGAGGTACCATTCAGGAGGGGATAAGACACATGCTGTAAGGGGTTGCAATGCCATATCTGCTCGACGTGCTGGGAAATCCCTCAAAGTAGACTTTCATGGTCAGCAGTGGGACAATCGTGGCAGTGATGGCCGCCACGTGCACCGTATCCATGGTGATGTAGAAGGTATTGGAGGCCTGCTTAAACAGTACCACGTACCCCTGGCCATCACATAGGTTACAGGAGGGGACTGCACCACACTCGCACCGACGTACAAGCTCAACATGACCGATGAGTTCTGAAGCTCACAGTGTGCCACTGACCATAGTTGAAGGTTCTGGTACTGTTGGATCCAACGACAGCTGGTCCAGAAATATTAACCATGGCAACCCGCCATGAAGCTTCACCCCCAGGAAGTCAGTCATTACACTGTTGATCTGGTAGAAGAGAATGCCGCTGGGGTTGTAGGTATGGAACTGGACTGTGGCCTGGTTAATAAAACCACAAAGGAACATGTGCCCGCTGAATGTAGCCAGGCCCCTACCGTCGAAGGAGGTGCCCACATCTCTGACTGGGACTTAAGGCTGGGGACTCGATGGTGCAAGGTGTAGGCAGTGATGACATAGTCGGGTTGGAGGGGAGCATTCCATTGGAGGGACATGGAAGAGGAATTGGTATTGAGGATGAGGGGGGAGCTTGGCCCACAGGTGCTAAGGGTGTGAGAAAGATACAAAGTGGTTGTCAATGACCACTTGGGGCTTTGTTGAATATAATTAAACACATAACACATAACCCACACACACATCATGTGCACATGGCACACATACATGTACATGCAAATGCTGCTTGTGTCTGCTAAGTGTACAAACTGAATGATGACTGCCATTTTCTTTACGCAAGGCAAGAAGAGGCCATAAAACATGTACCTACAACACCAAATCATACACATGTACATGCACCTGCAACACAAACAACATCCACACACATACATGTAAATACACACCCCCACACACACATACACATGTGCACACACAGACACACATGCATGCACACACACAACACAACACACACACAACACACACACACAACACACACACACACACACACACACACACACACACACAGTCCACATACACAACGTATACGTACCACTATCCAGTGTTGTGACATTGGCAACACCACCAGTCTGACATCCAGCTGTGGTGCATGCTGCTTCCACAAAGCTGTACTGCGTTGACGGCTGCAGGTTATGTACTACGGGACACTGGAGGTAGTGAGAAGGACGTTCTCCAGTACGGAAACAGCTTACACATTGCAGGCTGTGATGATCCCATTGGGAACTGAGGGGTTAAACTACATCACATTAACAGAGGAAGAGGAGAGTGCCAGAAGCTGAGGGCTTGGAACCCCCAATGGTGCTGTGAAATGGACCAAGATGTGACAACCATACACAAATACACACACACACACACACACACATACACACACGACAGTGTGCATGTACATGTACATGTATGTGAGTATGTGTGCGAGTGATACATGTGTGAATGTGAGTATGCATCAATACATCTGTTCACACACACACACACACACACACACACACACACACACACACACACACACATGCCTCACATTGATTTTCATTGCAATACAGGGGGTGTGGCACCTACATGTACTTACACAGCATGCGGCGTGAGCGGGGCTACAAATACAAGTCGTTATCACAGTAAATCGGGGGGGGGGGGGGGGGGGGGGGGGGGGGGGGGGGGGGTATATATAATAATCGGAGATCAAACACTTCCAAAGGATGGGGTTTCCCCAAGAAAGGTGCCCCCCCCCCATCCCACACATCATACTGGATCAGCAGGCCGTTTGGATTGGACAGTGCAGTCACAGCGTTCAGAGCAGTAACATTGGGAGCAGCCTGGAATGTGGGCATGGCTTGTAATGCCTTCAAGCTGCTGGAGTTGTTTTGGCCACACCCACCGGATGTGCAGGCCTGTACCAGTATGTACGCTGTAAACAGTTGTAGTCCATATACAGTGTATGGTATTGGACAGGGCAGGGATTTACTGCTCCCACCCCCTATCCACCCCCTGGTTTGCCCCTAATTTGAATAACCCAGGGAGAAGGCCAACGGTATACCATATCCACACTCAACAAGGCCAACAGAATAGGGAGAAGGCCAACAGTATAGGGAGAAGGCCAACAGTATAGGGAGAAAGCCAACAGTATAGGGAGAAAGCCAACAGTATAGGGAGAAGGCCACCAGTCTAACAATAAAGGAAGAAGACCAACAGTATAAGGAGACGGGCAATTAACGGTTCGGGAGTAAAGGGAGACGGCTACCACTGGTTACAGTACAGGGAGATGTCCACCATTATAGAGAGATGGCCAACTGTACTAGTATAGGGAGAAGGCCATATCTACTCCTTCCAAGATATGCACATAGGGCCGAACACTACCCACTGCCGAACATACCCTACGCTACTAAATTCACATAGTATACTCACCATAACACCTGCGTCTCAGAAGATGAAAGCATGAAGGGCATACGTAGTTCGATCCCTGCATGCATCATTGTGCCTAATTGATGCGCTCCACATCTCCAGTGCAAGAAGTTAATTTGTGTATCGGTTCAATTATAATTGTAATTCAAATTGTATTGATAGTTACGTTACAGACATTAAAGTTTATATCCGTTAACCACCACTTGCACTAGCTAGCCGACATAATTTTAATAATTATAGCTTTATTCAAAGATGACGCAAGGTATTACGTAATGACTACTTCGTTTATGAATAAATTATGCGCGGTAGAAATTAAATTTTGTCTTGATTGTAGTTTACGAATCGTTAATGGTATAATCTTATAAAGCACAGATTCACAATCAGTTTGATGTATTGTAAATTATAAACGTGTTTAAAATTCAATTTGAAACAAAAAAGCAAAATGACCGCCTATGTATGGGCCATTTCTCCATATGTTGAACTTTTATCACAAACTGTAAAAGCTGAAGTCAAAGAAAAATTATGCAACTGTATACAAAATACACTTAGCAATGTGAACTTGAAAAATGAAATTATTTATTAATGTATGTTATTTGACAATAAAAAATTTAGTTACCCCCCTCCAAACTAACTTCTTCGTTGATTTTCTCCCTGAAAATTGGGTGGTTTCCAGCTAAATTAGGTTTATAGACACTTCATCATAGTTTTTACCTTTTCAGTCTTACGCGTCCAACTTTCGATCGATCGTTACGGTTTAAAACACCATTTTTGTTACCATTTTTGTTCGTCGATTTGTGCTCTCCAGCAAGCTAGTGCGGAATCGCTCCGAATTTTCAGTATTAAGCGAGCGATGCATGTGATGTGGAATCAGCCTCCTTACGTACTTGTATCGTTCAATGCAACGTACAAAAACAGCTAAAAGTTGAAAGCAGCTTGGTAACATCGCCATTTTGAGTTATTAGCAAATGAATATAATTATATTACTCGTAAACATTAATAACTACCGATGCTATCGTGGCTGAGGGCGGTGCCGAGGACGTTGTTTTGGATGATCGAAAAC
>JABACO010000002.1:11925429-12112482 GCA_013339895.1 Ephydatia muelleri | reverse complement strand
AGAGAGAGAGAGAGAGAGAGAGAGAAGGAGACGAGCGAGACGAGATCGACGAGAGAGAGAGCAGAGAGCATGAGACGGAGAGACGGCAGAGAGATGGAGGAGCGGACGCCCGAGTAGCGACATGTGGAGGAGAGAGATGAGAGAGAGGAGAGAGAGATAAGGAGAGAGAGAAAGGAGAAAGAGAAACGATAATCGACAAATGCGTGGCTTATATGTCATTAATATTAGCGTGAAGCTTTAATAGGACCTCCGCCCGTATACGCGTAATTACTTATTTCCATCGTGCCCCAGACCTATATGATATACATTTGGCTTTGAACTCTGTCTTTCAGAGAGCTGAAAGACTGCAGTGCCAAAATTAGTAGAATTCGATGTTTGTGTGTAGAAATGAGAATATATTCACTGTTTAAGAATGAGAAAAACGTCACTGAAAAAAGTGTACTTTTTTCGGTGACGGCTGTAAGTTACGAACTTTGAACAAACACAGGATAGGCTAGGAAGTAGGTATGAAGGTGGGAAAAGCATAAATATTCATGTGGAGAGTTGTATTATTATAGTTCTTAGCGTTTACGACAATTGGACCGCTTCCGACTAATTTTCAAAAACGTGCGTTCGACAAAATCAGCTCAAAAAATGTCCTGTTCTCACGGATCCGGTGTTAAATTAGAACATCAATTTTCAACACCTGAGCTAAAGTTTCATCATGCACAACTATAACTTTCTATTAGATAAACACTTACATGTAGGACCCAGTTCTAAATAGTTTCATTATGACGCTGCTGAATAGCGATCCTAATACCACGTTGTTGGCATTCATGTCTCACCCTCATACACCCTGTATCTAAGATATTTGCATGTAGCACTGTACACACATGCCATTCATCCATACTTGGCAACTACAGTAAGACATGTAAATTCTGTATTAATAGACATTTTTGACACGAATACATGTAGTTTGATGTTGTCAAAATGCCTTTAAGTCCATACATGTAGAGCATTGAGAGAAATGAATCGTGTTAGGAAGATCGTGCTTGCTAAGTGTGTGATGAGATGGTATATGTATGTTTTGTGGATGTACATGGACAAAGAAGGCTTGCAACTAAGCACCAAGCAAATGCCAAATGCACATCATGGCATTAAATTGTGTTGATACAGCTGTTATTGTTTGTAAAAATCAAAATGAGTGAAACACAATATAAAATAATACGTGAGATAGACAGTAGAAATTTTGTAATATTTTATAAATCCATAATTTCAGAATTTCCGTAATCCCTTGATTCCTGATAATTTGCTCAATTGGATATACTAGAATTTATCTTAATGACATATTTATTATATCTAGTATATTGTTGTACAGTATGGAGAGTTTGAAATTTACATGCTAACCAGTTTCTTACTAAGAGCATCATAGCAATTTGTATTGCTACATTCTTATTGACTGTCAATTTTCAATAGTTTAACAAGTGCAAATTTTAAGTGTTCCCAAGAAAACAAGGAGTGCTCTCCATCTAATATGATGAAAAGAAATTTAACTTTAAGATGCCCAAATTTTCTACCAAAGAAGGGTCAAGGGAACAAACATATGGTGTCTATGGAAGATTAATAGTAATTAATTCGATTTATCTGTGATCATATGGAATCGTAGATATAATAGCAATACTAAATTAAAAATAAGAAATACTAGTCTGATGAAATCATACTAATTCAATAACTTAGTTCAGTGTCAAGTATTCTTGAAATACACGTGGGATCGTTTAAGCAAAAAGGGACAGCAAAAAGGGACGGGGGTTACTATTTCATTGGCATATCAACAAGTACATGTACCTTCAAGTACTGTACATGTATTATTTTGGAATGCACCCCCACAAGACGATATAATGCTTTAATATCAAGCATCAAGCATAATTGAGAAAGAGTCAAAACTATATGTGCTAAGAGTGCCACAACATTAATCACTGACAAAGTATAAATGCACGGAGGCTTAAATAAATACAAAAATGTAAACAAAATAATCTGTTAATAACAACAAATCTTGTTTATTTTCACTTTACAGTGTCATAGATTTTAACGTTAATAAAACAATTGCAAATTGGTAACACCTTATCGATTTGCTTCTGGCAATTTGAACGACACGAATCTCACATATATAGACATGTGTCAGAATATAGTACCAGTAAGTGTACAAAATTCAATTATGGGTCTGCATAGTCAGTGTATACATGAACATGCACCTGTACATGTAGATCTGTATACCTGTGTCTGAAGTAGCCCAGTTTGCTCCTTAAGGCTTTTATTCTTTTCAGTGATATCATTGAGCTCCATATAAAGTGAATTATGGCTTTTGTTCAGTTTCTCCTTTTCAGATTCAAGCTTTGATATCTGCTGCTTCAGTTTATTCACTTCTGATGCATGCTTTGTGTCTGCTTCTTGCAATGCAACTTGAACCACTTCATAATTCGTCTGGATGATTTGTAGACAGACCATAATAATGCATTGGACAACAATAACTTATAATAATTCACCTTTATTTCAGAAAGCTTGTTAGTTAATCCTCCATTTTTTGTCCACTCCATCTGCAGATCCTTTTGCAGGGATTCTTTCTCGTTCTAAACATTAAACATTGCACAGCTTTGCACCATAAGACTTCTATCACACATTATTCTGTACCTTAAGAGTTTCAATTTGTACAAACATATCTTCAGAGGCAGTCAAGACATGATTTCTTAAGCTGTCATGTGCAGCACCCCTGGCCCTAAGGCTTCTCAACTCATCCTCAGCATTACACTTGTATCTTTGCAATTCAGCTAGCTGACCCTGATGTGTACACAAGCAAAGTTAATAAACTGGCATTAAAATGTAAATATGATATACATTGTACCATGCATCAAGACTACCAAGCATTCCTGCCATGTGCAATGCTATTCATGTATTTGCATTACAGTACTGTGCATGTTCATGTACACGAGAATAAAACACATACTTCCACAACCAACCTTAACAGAATCCAGCTCCTCCTTCAACTTGACTATCATTTCGCTTTGCCGCTTGCAATGACCTTCGTAGGTTTCTAAATCCCCTTTCAGGCCT
Source organism: Ephydatia muelleri (assembly GCA_013339895.1). Lineage (NCBI taxonomy): Eukaryota > Metazoa > Porifera > Demospongiae > Spongillida > Spongillidae > Ephydatia > Ephydatia muelleri. The sequence continues at coordinate 12,109,395 of JABACO010000002.1, read as the reverse complement.
GAAATTTCCTCTTTCAAGCCATTGGACTCAGCTTCATTCAACTGCAGGGCTTCACGCAACACAATAATACTTGATGGCATTAAAGAGGCAGTTGGAGATTGGTGAGTACCAAGTGTGATGTGAAGTTCTTTATTTTCATCAGTTAGCGGTTCAGGTTCCTTTATTCTGGTATCATATTCAGTAAAATACTCTACCAGTTTGGTGACATTATTACACAGTTCTTCATCTTCCTTGTCAGATTTGAAGTACTTACGCTCTGATTTGAAATTACGTCTCAACTCTTCAATCATGTTATCTCTTTCCCACACTTTTGACTCATACACTTGAATTTGTTCTTTCAGCATTGCAATTTCTTGCTTCTTATCGTTTTCAATCTTTTCAATCGTGGCACCAGCATTATCTTTTGCTGCTTGAAGTTCCTTTTGTAACCGTTGAATATTTTCTAAATTCGACCTTTTTTCATCCTCCAGTTTTATTAACTTCATTTCTAAACCCTTCTGTAATTCTTCACTCCTACGATTGAGTGTTTCTAACTCACCACGTAATTGGACCATTTCGTGCAGTTGCTTAACTTCATTGTCTCCCTTTTCCTTTAACAATTCAGCCCTATGTTGTTCCTGCGTGCTCATTTCACGTCTTAACTGATCGCATTGTTCAACTTTCTCCTTCCTCTCGATCTCCCATGTTTCCTTTTCTCTTAATCGTTCTTTTGCTAATTCAGCAATTTTCATTTCAGCTACATCCAGTGCAACCTTTGTTTGGTGAAGTAGATTTTCCTGAGTGCTATACTTATCATTTAAAATGACTAGCGCTTGACGTTGTTCGTTTACTTGAATGGCTTCAGCTTCCAGTTCATCTTTACGATTCGTCACACTTAATAGGTTTTGCTCTACTCCTGCCATTATATGATCTTTCTGTTCCAGTTGTTTTTGCAATGCAATAACCTCATTCACCTGCTTTTCGTTTGCTAGCACTTTGTCCTTTAACAATTCTTCAACTTTGTGCTTTAACTCCGCATTTTCTTCTTCCTTCTTCTTCATCTCAGCTTCCTTAGCTGTATTTTCATTTTCTAACTCATTTGATTTCCTTGTTTGGACTTCCAAATCATGCTTAAGATTAGTTTCCAAAACTGCTTTCTCTTCAGATATTTTTGCTATTTCATTGTGCTTATTTTTGAGTCTTTCTTCCATCATGACAAGTTCTTTTTGCCATTTCACTACTTCAGCATTTAGAGTGGATTGTGCTTCTTGAACAATTGTGCACTCCTGTTCAAGTACTGTTTTTTCAGCTCTACAACGTTTCAACTCAATGTTCAATGTGACTATGCTGGCCTCGGCTTTCTTCAGTTCAGTATCAACCAATGCCTTTTCCTCCTTTTCCTTCGATAATGTGGTACTCAGGTCAGATATGTGGTGACTACATTCTTCAAGATTTTTCGCAATTTGTGTTTTCAAAACCTCACATTCGTCTTGTCTTGCTATTAAATCTGCTTTCAATGCACTAATTGTGGTATGCAATTGATTGAGTTCATCTTTTAATCCCACCAGTTCTTGATCTACAGCAACACATTGCTCATCTCTCAATTTTAATGCAGCTACTGCAGTGCCCAATTCCTTGTCTTGCTTCATTGCATCATTTTTCAACGCTTTATTCTCACTCTTTAGCACTGACACTTCACCTTCCAATACGTCCTTTTGTTTGTCACACTTCATCAACTGATTTGAATACCAGTCTACCTTCTCATGTAGTTGTTTTTGATTTTCATTCAGACAATCCTCCAGTAATGTAATTTGTTTCTTAAGATCAACTATTTCCTGTGCCATTACAGTTTTCTCCTTTTCCACCTTCAGGATATCATCCTGCAGTGTACTCACCTGCTATGAAGATACAGTAATACCTGATAGAACTATAAACATCATTATATACATGTATACTATCATATACAAATTACAAAAAAGAACATTTACTGTAGATAATCCATGTAGGGAAATACATGTACATGTGCAACAACAATCATATGACTTTACATGTAGATATTGTACAATTGTTCACACATTCAGCAACTCCAAATCTTGACCATCACTACATGAACATGATGTCCACATACTTGTATGAAAACTAACCTGAGAACTCGCTGCAGCTGACGTTGATAGCTTAGATTTTGGTTCCTGGTCAAGTTCAACCACACACACTGCATCGAGCTGCTCTGATACCTATGAGAACAGAAGGCATTAACTATTGTCATGAAGTTTATGGTTACATTAAGCCTTATATAGACACTAGGATATCCAAATAAACCAGGCTATATATCCCTGCACATGCATAATATACATGTAAGTTCAGGTCAATAAACTATCCTTCATCCAAAATTGATGCCATGATATTAATCAGCAAACTCTCCACACTGACTGTGTTGTGCATGAATGAAGAACATGCACATACAGCGAGTATTGTGGAGCTACTCAGCACATGTGCATACTGTACGCTGCAGTGTAACATACGCGTCCAATGGGAAATGAGAGGTTATGAGTACATACATGTTCAGATGTAGTTAGTATACCCTCTATGCAACACACTACTAAATTATGGGAGAGGTAAAACAAAATTGCAGTACATGTCGCAATGTGACAAAGAAGGACATAAAGCTTTCACAAGTATTAACATATTGACAGAGTTGCTAGAGAAATGTAATTACAAATCTACTGTGTACACATCAGCAATCCACTGCCCATCAGTTGAGGAGGGTAACCAATGGTGGCTAATGCCCATCACAATGAAAACATCCAGCACACATTACAACAGAGTCTATTAACCAGTTTGAAATCAGTATGACACAAAGCTTATTTAACCCACAGTAAATGTACACTGTTACTAGTAGTGGTTTAAAAATCTATACTCTACTGGGAAGTGAAATCGACAGAGAGAGTGAGATAGAGATTCAATGAGAGCGGGAGGGAGGAAGAGAGGGGGCAGCATTGAATCCATGAGGATGCTTGACCACACAAAGTGAACAAATCACAATAACAATGTAAATGAATTGAAAAATCATGAATTGCCTAATCAGGGTCAGCATTGAGAGTCTATCACATAGTCATAGAGGCAAAGCTAATCAAGCACAAGGCAATTGGTTGCTTGCACATGGCTCTGTGGAGCTCACTGAACTTATCTGATGGATGCAGATTAAAATATGATGCTGCAGCATGACGCACGGTGTTTGTGCAAGTGGGGGGGGGGGGGGGGGGGGGGTTCCCCAGTAGCCATAGATTGCAGACTATCTGATGGTGACCCACATCCCATGCGCACACTTGTAACGGCAAGGGCACACTAACGCCCAATGACCTTTGCTTCCTGGTGCGATTCTGTTTCAGTTGTGGGTTCATCCTGATGAGGGTCCGATTCAGATGGCTGTTGACCATCCTGCGAGCCCTTGCTACTGTCACGCGTAGGAGTAACTTTACTCCCTCTGTTGAAGAAGAAACCTGGTTTCTTTTCAACCTCGGCACCGCTGGTCTTTCTTGTGACTTCATTCGCTTTCTCTTTTCTAGCACTTGACTTTACGCTGACCTCTGTCAACTCCGAATCTTCAGATAAACCACTCTTTCTAACATCCTCGCCTTTTCCCTTTTTAGACTTCTTGAGAAACGACATTTCTCGTCTGAGCGGCTATTGATACGAAGGAAGGGGGGGTGGCTTATTAATAAATGTATCTAAGATCACGTGTCCACCATCGTGTCCGCCCTCCTCACCATGATGGGGACTGGGGACTGGTGGCCAATTGCACTGTAAGGCTGGCCTGCGTGAGAGGAGCACTGTCCTGCCCTACTAAGGTACGCAGCTCGAAGTACGTACACAGTAGCCTAAAAATTGTAGCGTGTATGCAACCGGCCTGTCAGTAAGTACCCGACCCAGTGATTAAGACTGGCGTTCGATTCCAAACCATGAAGGGTTTCGGAACGGTGGGTCGGTAGTTACTAACCGGCTAGCCGGGTCGGGTTACGGGATGCTCTGAAATATACTAGTACTGGGTCGGATCTAGTCGGGCTACGCCCAACTAGGTCTGATCCGGATTTTCGGGTTGCGAATACTTTACTGTGTGGTTCAACCCATATATGTTGAAGCAGGTACAACAGCAGGGTCAGATGCCCTCAATGCAGCTAGAATGGGAAGTAGTTGGGCGTGGCCCGACTACCGCGTTCGGTCTCGCGGTAGTCAGGCCACGCCCAATTAAATAGGAAGCATGACCAAAAGTGCAGTGAACTTAATTAGGTATGTGTTCCTATGGCGGTGGTACGTATTGTACATGTATATTGAGCATGAGGTCAGGAGTCTCAACATGATACCTTTTTACATTATCTTTTCAGTCAGCAGAGACATTCCATGCCTGATCAACACAAATTTTGGCATGACCATGTCTAATTTTGTTTAATTTTTTTACATACATATAAGAAATCTTGTCCTGTGTTGTTATTGTGCAAAGCTTCATTTTCTGAAACACTTCAGTTCATTAATATATATTTGGCAACTTTGGTGCGGCCTGTGATTTCACTCATTGGTATGAGTTGTTAGCAATGCTGTAATATTTCATAGATAATCCTCATATTGGCATGATTGATATCGACAATAAAAAGCATATACCACAAGGAAGGACAAAAATTCACAAATGCATATGTTACCATCAATAAATCTAATAACTTGGCCCCTTGTTTTGCACATACCTATTTAGATTTCCTTCATTTTTGGTCCATTTGTTGGAAACGTACTGATGTAGTTCTGGGAGGGCAATGAGAACATTGCATGTAAGGTGCGTGGGCTGTGGGCCGCTTTTGTTCTGCATTGCCCTCCCAGCACGTGTAGTCGTTCGTATGCAAACTCAGGAATTTGAGTGTCACATCAGACCTCGCACATATTTACGCGTACTTTAAGTGAGTGCGACATCGTGCGCGTGAATGTTGCAATAGTATACGACGATGATAGCTTTGTGGCGTCTGTGTGGTAAAGCGGTACTTCAAAGAAACAGGATATGTTTCACAAATTCATCTATAACTTACTAACGAAGCGAATACCGAACTAACGTTTAAATAAATGAAGTACCTAATGGGCCAAAAATGAAGGAAATCTAAATAGGGGTGTTTTGAGATATTTTGATATGTGCAAAACAAGGGGCCAAGTTATAAATTTTATTGATCAGGTAACCTATACATTTTGTGAATGTTTGTCCTTCCTTGTGGTATGCTTTTTATTGATATCAATCATGCCAATATGAGCATTATCAATGACAGCTTGTACTAATGAGCAAAATCACAGGACGCTCCAAAATATTTATTAATAAACCAAAGTGTTTCAGAAAATGAAACTCTGCACAATTACAACACAGTACAAGATCTCTTATATACTAAAAAATTAAACAAATTTGACATGGTTGTGGCAAAAGTTGTGTTGTTCAGGCATGGAATGTCTCAGCACTTTTCCCATCTTTGAAATCGTCATTTGTTCTGAACCCACGTGTAAGTTGCCTGGGCAGTATATGGTTCGCATTGCAGTACAGCATACATGTACATGCATATGGCAGTCTGCTTTTTTGGTGATGGCTTCCAGCTCCCACTTTTGATACAGCTGACCGTCCAAATCGGCTTCATTGACGTTGCTAATGTGTGTTGCTGCACAAGTACGACGTTTTAGGTCGTGGGTTCGGGTGCAAATAAAAACTTTATGTCAAGTCTTTTTGTGTAAATGTGTATATGTTGGGTACCCGCGATACCCATTATCACCCTGTTCCAAATCAATTGCATACTGATGTGGCGCAATGCGTGTAAGTTTGGTCCTTTGAAGCTGGGGCCACATCAGCTTTCTACACACAGAGATCCAGATTTTGAGCGAGAAGCACAGTCTGTACAGTTGAGAACATCATACTTGGCCTAATAATTTTTTTCATATGTGCCCTCTTTGATTGAACTTTTATCACAAACTGTAAAAACTGAAGTCAAAAAAATTATGCAACTGTATACAAAATACACTTAGCAATGTGAACTTGAAAAATGAAATTATTTATTAATGTATGTTGTTTGATAATAAAAAATTTAGTTACCCCCCTCCAAACTAACTTCTCCTTGAAAATTGGGTGGTTTCCAGCTAAATTAGGTTTATAGACACTTCATCATAGTTTTTACCTTTTCAGTCTTACGCGTCCGACTTTCGATCAATCGTTACGGTTTAAAACACCAAAATGTACCATTTTTGTTACCATTTTTGTTCGTCGATTTGTGCTCTCCAGCAAGTGTGGAATCGCTCCGAATTTTCAGTATTAAGCGAGCGATGCATGTGATGTGGAATCAGCCTCCTTACGTACTTGTATCATTCAATGCAACGTACAAAAACAGCTAAAAGCAGCTTGGTAACGTCGCCATTTTGGAGTTATTGGCAACTGAAATAATTTTATTTCTCGTAAACTATCGATGCTATCGTGGCTGAGGGCGGTGCCGAGGACGATGTTTTGGATGATCGAAACGGTCCTTTTCAGAACCAATCAGAGGAAGCTTCAACTAGCAAGCGAAGCTCCAGTCGCACTAGCGTGGAAACTGTATCTGCATGGGCAGAACAGGAATCTCCACGAGGAAATCGCACAACTGGAATTACTGAACACCAGCAGGCAGAGAAAAGAAGGAAGGAAGTTGTGCGATTTCCTCGTCCTTCCTCTGATCGATCCAAACAACGTCCTCGGCACCGCCCTCAGCCACGATAGCATCGGTAGTTATTAATGTTTACGAGTAATATAATTATATTCATTTGCTAATAACTCAAAATGGCGATGTTACCAAGCTGCTTTCAACTTTTAGCTGTTTTTGTACGTTGCATTGAACGATACAAGTACGTAAGGAGGCTGATTCCACATCACATGCATCGCTCGCTTAATACTGAAAATTCGGAGCGATTCCGCACTTGCTTGAGAGCACAAATCGACGAACAAAAATGGTAACAAAAATGGTACATTTTGGTGTTTTAAACCGTAACGATTGATCGAAAGTTGGACGCGTAAGACTGAAAAGGTAAAGACAATGATGAAGTGTCTATAAACCTAATTTAGCTGGAAACCACCCAATTTTCAGGGAGAAGTTAGTTTGGAGGAGGGTGGCTAAATCATTTATTAATCAACGGTAGATGTTAATTAATAACTTGGTCCTTTCAGATTCACATTGCTACAAGCATTCAAAATGAATTTCTGCTTTTGTGATTTCTTTACTTTTGCACCATTGATAAACAAAATCAAGTGAAGTAGAAACATATGAAAAAATTATTAGGCCAAGTATGATGTTCTCAACTGTACAGTTTGTGTACATGTATGTGCTGTGTGCTCCGAATATGTACTACATGTACCTATTGATTTATACTTGAAGAGAAAAGAAGCAAAGCAACAGTTGGGGGGATGTAAAAGGCTGAAAAAAATGATAGCAGTCCTCAATTTCATTTTATTTTATTGACACATAATTTGATTGCTACATTAAATTGCATATACACCAGAATATCAGTCTTTTTTTTAATTACTAACTGCATATGAGGGCTATATATTCAACTATTGTCATTAAGGATGCTACTTAAGAATCATCATCAGCTGCATCAATATCAGATTCCACGTAGCGGTGATGTAATCCATCCGCAGCTGTGGGAACCAGGGTCAGGGTACGAGACTACATGGGCGCCCCCATTTATCCACGCTCGCTAATTTTCATTTGTATAACGTCAAGATTATTTAAACTACACAAAGATACATTACATAGAAAAATTCAAACAATATCCTGGAGGCCAAGGGAGGGAGCACATCTTGCCAACAAGGCTCTAGCCACAGCCCGAACCAGGGTGAAGTTCAGCCTGCTGTATAGCTCCGTGTATAACGTCATGCATGTAAAATAATTAATTAATTCATAGGCAAAGAATTATTCATGGTAAGCGGAAAGAAGCGGAAAGAAGCGGAACCAGCTACGGCAAGCGGGACCAAGCTGGGCAGGCGGAACCAGCTTGCCAATTGGGCAAGCGGATCTAGCTTGGACGGGCGGGGGGGTTCGACCGAACCCACCGACCCCCCCCCCCCCCCCCCCCCCCAGCCTACGGGCCTGTAGACTATCTCCTCGTCCTCACCGATTAGAAGTTGGCCCCACATTCCACAGCCTAACATTCCTAAACAATTAACTTCACTAACACCTACACTGAACGGCGCGCGCAATCATTGAAATTTGTGTCACACGCTTACCCATTGCATGCATATTTAATACATTACATGAACGGCATCGCATCGTGAGTGCAGAGACATCAAGTGACCTTATCTGAATGTTTCTATTCTATAGCCTCACAAGTCCACCCTTCCCTAGGCCAATCCATTCCACTTGTGTACACACACACACACACACACACACACACACACACCATGGCTTTGTCAACTTTGGTCATCAAAACCAGAGGACCTAGGGTAATTCTGAGAGTGCAGTGACATCAAGGGACCTTATCTGAGTGCTTCTATACTATAGCCTCACCAGTCCACCCCTCCCTAAGCCAGTCCATTTTCCATCTACAGCCAATTGGTATACTGTTCATATCTATTGCATGTTTCTTTTGTCCCTATTTTTCTTCAACCTACACACATAGTGGAGTAAAGCAGCAGCATATCTGTAATGGACAATGCAATGTGTTTAATCTCAAATACACCTCTTATGTACACAGGATCATAATGAAGAAGTGAATTACTTCAGGCAGAACACACAATTTGTGCAAAGCAAAATCAAGGTGAGACCTTTCAACCTGTGCTGCCATGTCACTCTTCATCTCAGTCTTTGTAGAGTCCAATGCTGAAAGTTTGGGATCTGATATTGATGCAGCTGATGATGAGGTTGACAGTTATCCTGAAGCTGAAAATGACACTGATTGCAACAGTGACACTGATGGTGATCTCAATGCTGGTATTCCCCAAGATTTTTTAGTGCTTGATTTTAGAAATGCACCTGATCCAGACGACGTCTTTGCACTGAGATGGGGAAAGTCTTTTTACATGAAGAACTTCCCACACTTCAAAAGAAAAACCTTGGAGTAAGCATTTTACAGTGATTTGAACTTTACTAAATGTCTGGTACTAATTTTCTAGAAAGCATTATCCATTTCCAAGGCACATAATATGAAGAGTTGTGAAAGATCTTAAGGTTTAAACTCTAATAATTATTAATGCACATGACAATTTATTCATCCTTTAGTCGACCCTCCGGGCCATCTTGAGTAAAAGATACCGTATCAGATCTTCAAATCTACTTCAATGAAATTAAACAGCTGCATAAAGAAGATTTGTACTGGCCTCTTTTAGAATGTTCTGACATGGCACACAATTCTCACCCATATCATCAATTTGACATTAGGAACATTCCTCCCATTTACAGGTATTAGAAGTGTTTTACTTTCTTCTAGAACTTGACTGTGATGTAAAAAAACAGGCTGCACTGTCGTTGTCTTTATTAAACAAGTGTGTAGTTTGGCCAGAGGTGAGTTGATGTATCAATGGTAGAAAATAGAACATAAATCACAATGTGTAATTTTTTATTTTTTTTTTGTTTTGATTTTTAATAATTGTAAAAATATATAGCATCCAAATAAAAATCTAAACACCATTATTCAAAGGAGGGGAAAGGGTTGGAGGCAAAGTTCCCAAAACAGATGCAGCATTCCTCTCTGAATGGCCACTGAAAACTTTTGCAGGAGGTATGCCAAAGAGCTTTTTTCCCCAGTGGTGTTCACAATGCGGCGACCCAAGTCCGTCAAATATGACATGGAGCGAGGGCGCAGACTCCAGTAGTTTCAAAGGCAACAGGTGTGAAAGAATGGTACGCATGGGAGGTGATGTAACTGTACTTCTTGATCTTGGTCTGCTCTGCCTGGTTTGCTGCTGCACACACTTCAGAGGCTGTCATGGATAGATGGGAAGGGGCAAAAGTGTCTACACATGCAGGTTGCATCCCAGACCAATAATCTGCCATTTGACCAAGGAACCATTGTGATTCCATCAGGACGCTTACCATCTGTTTGATCGAGACCAGTGGGCTCTAGCCGAGAAGGAACATTGGCAGACGATAAAGCCCTGTGCAGAATGTCATTAAGCATGGCATGGCGGAAGTGACGACCAGCACTAAAACGACAACTGAGCCCATGCGTGCCGAGCGTGTCCACATTTGCACCACAGTGATAACAAAGGTGAGGGATGCAAAGTGGGGTTCCCAGACGAAGGCCAATCGCTATGCGAATAGTGTTATCATCCATGCGAAGACCCAGGGAAGTAACTGGTAGAGTGTGCAACCAATAACCAGATTCCTTTTTAGAGGCAGATAAAAGCCTCGCCTTGGATAAAGGATCAGGGGCAGTGGCCAAGAGTTCAGCTGCAAATCAGGCCGGACCACGCCCACCCTAAGCATCATGCAATATGTTAGGCGGGCTTCTCATTGAAAACTCAATCATCAACTATTATTACTTTTTATTGACGGCATACAAATCCTTCATTCCTAATTACATTTTTATATTTTGTCAACTGCAATCATATTCAGTATACACAAGTATTATAATATCTTATTACGGAGGATTTGGTGCAACCAATAAATACGAAGTACTGAAATGACTTTACACATTCACCAAATGCACGATTGTAAATCATTCATAATTAATAACTGAAAAAAAGCAGCAGAATTTCAAATACATATTGTAATACATGTGTAGCGACTGAGCAAGAGTGTACGTAATATTGACTTAATGCATTCGAAGCAGCCATGCATTATGCTTTAGCATAATTGATGCTTCCAGCCGTTGGGGATGTAGATTCCATCGTTGACACTCCTGGATCAACTTGGCTCTTGAAAATGCACGTATTCCCTCAGATCGGGGTTAGGACAAGGTTTGAGGTGACGAGTGGAAGGCAGAGGAGTGTTTAAAGATGATGGACCGTGCAGGAGAATTGTCGATCGACATAGCGGAGGCAAAATCACGTTGCATGCGTATCAATTAATTGAACACCGAATAATTTATAATTGATTGGCCTGACAGGTCGGCCTATCAGGCCAGGCAGTCAGGTCGGCCGGCCTCAGGCCAGACCCCTGGCTGGCCTACGGCAACCCTGCATTTAACCTTGAGAGAAAGAAAGCAATAAAACTCTTCCTTAATCACACTGTTTCCTGTTTATAATAATGTATGCTGTTAGTTAATAACCATGTTGGTTGGCTGGCTGGACCAGCTTGCTCAAATACATTTAATTATATTGTTATTTTAGACAGCAAGTATAATCAATACATACAAACAGCAAGTATAATACTTTACAAGTTTCGTTACTCCAATTGTGCCAATTCTGTGCAGCCTGCCAGGCTGACCGCTAATCATCAAACCATTGAAAATTGCAGTACACGATACGCTCAGCGGAGACGTCATAAGACTTATGAATACACTCAGCCGCTTGAGCTAATGTTAGCACCTCAAGTGAATTACGAATGATAGGCTGTGGAATGTTAGGCTAACTTCAGCGCGGTCTCGTCCTCTTCCACCTCGTCCTCGTCGTCTGCCATCTCGGACTCGTCCTGGACGTGGCGAAGGTGGTGTTGGACGTGGCGAAGGTGGTACTGGACGTGGCGAAGGCGATGCTGCACGTGGCGAAGGCGGTGCTGGACGGGGAGATGGCGGTACGTGCTGGTGGCCGTGGCAAATGCGGTGCTGGACGTGGGGAAGGCAGTGCTGGACGGGGTCCAGCACCGCCATCATCATCGCCATCTCCCCGTCCACCACCGCCTTCTAAATTTCCACTACTTCGTCTCTCGTGATGACGTGCTCCATATGCTGCGATTTTGTGATGTGAGCATGGCTTTATGAATTGCTTATATAGGCCTTTCGTATATTCAAGTTTGTTTGAAAGGCTGGGCTTGAACCTTCTTTGAAGTAGACATCACAGAGGGGCATGCTAGGAAAAGGCTGGAATTGCACAAAATTGCTCTCTCCTGCCACACTGACCCCACATCTGACCACATGGGGAAAAGAGAACCATTTTCCGAATTTATGTGGCATGGGATGGTCAAAGATGTCGTTGGTATTGTTCTGTATGTATTTGTTACGCGCAAAGCTTGGATTTGCGCAAACCCGGGAGGATCCATGGTTTGTTTGCGCAAACCTCAGATTGGCCTGTAATATTTATTAACCGGCAATTCGAATTACTGACCGAAACTTTCACGAAGGCAGCTAGAACTTGTTTGTTCTACGCTACAACCATTCAAATAACCTTTCTGTCTGGGTCTCCAAGCAGTTTGGGACTGTAAGTTGTGTACAGCTTGATCAAGGAACTCATATAGGCATTGCTTGCTGGGCGATATTTAGAGCGGCTCGATCGTGTTGAGTGCAAGTGAAGGAAACATTCAAGAAGTTTTTGGTGGATGTATTTAAGTCAGGGAAGAAAGCGGGGAGTAAAGTTGTTTCAAGAGCAAAGGGCAGAAAGATCGTTGCGCTTTTAAAAGGGAACTTGTGCCGATAGCGATCCCCGTTTGAAGTTTTGGGTAAAGTCACGCAAATTTTCGCTAATGTCCTATATATATCCTGCGCTTGGACTCTCTGATGTACTCTGTTTGCCAGCCAAGAAAAAGGTAAGCATTGGAAATAGATGTAAGTATTTATGACTTTTTTTTTCTGTGCAGGATTCTAGTGACACCACCGTGCTTAGCCGTTTTAGGAGAGTGGCTTATGTGGAAGACTTTTATGATATACTTACTTCACAAGGTGCATTGTCAAGAACGAGGGCATGTAGGTTACAAAAAACTCTTGCAGAGGTATGCTGATGGAATTTTTGTTTATAGGTATCATATTAACAGTATTACCTTTCTTTTTTTTACAGATTTCAGCATGTTATGAATGTCTTCCACGATCTGCTGTGCAGAAGTTTGTGAGCCTGTGCCCTCTTTGCAGTTCTCAAAAACTGCAGCACAATCAAGCCGCTGAAGCCCATCATAGCTTCAGGATTCGTGAGCAGAGGCCAAGTGAGTATTATTTTCATGTATTGCAAAATAAGATTAAGGGTACTGTACTTATTTGTATTTATCTAAGGTCGACCTAATAGACATGCGTCATCGCCCTGATGGTCCATATAATTGGATAGGACATTACATGGACCATTGGTCAAAATTCCATGCACTATTTGCTCTTCAGAGGAAGATTGGCACAGAGGTGGCTTGGTACCTTGCTACAAAAGTGTTTGCATATCTTGGTTTACCCAATTAAATATTGCAATCTGACAATGGGCGTGAATTTACTAGCACTTTAATTAATGAACTGGCCTGGTTACACGACTATTGTCAATGGCAGACCTCGCCATCCTCAAAGCCAAGGACTTGTGGAAAAAGGCAATGCAAAGTTGGAAGAAATGTTAGCTTGTCATTTCCATGAAAACAAGACAAATCATTGCTGGACAGATTGGCTACATGAAATTCACTGTAAGTAATTTTCCATCTATTCTAATATTATGATTTTATTGGCAGATAAATTGAACACTTGCCTTCATGAAACCACAAAAGCTACTCCTTACCAGCTATGTTTTGGTCAGCCTCCTCATTCATCACCATTTCCTGGTGCAACTACTGGTTCCGTTATGGAGGAAGCAGTGTAGGTATGTACATATATCATGTGTTTAATATTTTCAAGGTAATTGAGATCATGCATGAAATAAAATTTTATTGTGATCTTTTGTGTAGCTGCAGATGAAATCATGCATAAAATAAAATTTTATTGTGATCTTTGGTGTAGCTGCAGATACCTGTGAGGTTGAGGAATTCTAAATATAATTTAATTTCCACAAGGCCATGCATGATACAATATGATCTTGATTTATTTGTTTTTTCTACAGAAACAGGTGATGTTGAGGAAGAAGTGACAGATATATCAGGTGAATTGTTTTTGGTATAGTATCTAAATGAATGACATTATAGATTCAGATAGCAATGCAGGGATGGCAGGTTGCACAAAAGAAGATGTGTCAGGTTAGTGAAGCTTTGCTGTTCATCCTCATTTTTAACATTACTATGGTCATGTACATGTGGATTTATGCGCAGAAGAATGAAATCATTTTTATTTACAGCTACTGGTATTTTTGAGAAAGGAGGAAGTGATGATTCAGGTAAATTAGATGCATTTATACTTTAAGATTGCATGCTCTCAATAAATAACATAGATTCAGATACCAAGCAAAATGAAACAGACACAGCACAATGCATAAGTGAGAAGGAAAAGCACATGTCTGAAGGTAAGAACCATATGTCGTTTTTTGAATTAGGTGACCAGTATACATGTATTTAGATTTTTAAGGTGCATCCTTTTAAAATTGTTTGAACACAAACATATGTGCTACACTGATTATTGGTAATATCTTGTACATTTATTTTAATATTACTTTCTGCTGCCCAAGTTGAAGATGACTTCTATGCAAGATAATTTATTTAATTCTACGTGTATGTATGTTTCCGGCATGAAGTTGCATTGATCATGCAAACATTACCGCAACCTAATTCTGTACAGTCATGAAGATATGGAACTCTTCAACCATATCAAAGCGGAAATAGATCGATTGAGGGTACATGCACAATGCATAAGTGTATATGTTAAAAGTTATGCACTTATCCATGTGTGACTCACACACAAAGCCAGAGCTCATTGCTATAGTGAATTAAGGGAGAAACAAATTCTAATTTGCAAAATATATACTGGCATGGTAGCAAGATTGAGAAAAGTAAAATTCGGCTCCATGACAAATTTGGGCCATCCCGATCATTGCCTGATCATTTGGTTAGTCATCAATAAAGTAGCAATTGTGTATTAATTCCACGATTCTGTTCTATCACCCTGTAGCAAGGACGATTGTGTGCTCATCTTGGTACTATTACCAACACATATAAGATGCGTGGATATGGCTTAATAGCCTATATTTATGAAGTTCTGCTTCCGGAGGTGAGCTCAAATTTGTTTGGCATATCCCACCTGCTGAATATCGATATTTGCTTTGACCTTCAGTTCTATACTCGGATGGAAAGACAGGAAGTTGTCAGCTGTACTGGTTCAGCAAGTTCAGACTTAGCAAAGCCTGGTGATGATAGATTTCATGATGCTGTTGATACTGATAGTGATGATAATGAAGGTACATGTGCTGCTATGTACATATAATTATTGAAAATGTAATATGTTACATATCATGTCAGTTCAGACCACTGCATGATAATTGCAGTGCATATCTCAATATACGTAATTAGCTATAAAATGTTTTTCATTGCATAAGTGTTTTTGGTTTTCTGTAATGTGTGTAAGCTTAAATATGACATGTTCATTTCTATGTTGTGCTTGTATACTTTATTGCTATTATCATTAAGTAAAAAAAATAACATTTGAAAACTTATTATTAATTAAATACTATGTTATATGCAAAGCTTATTTTACCGAAGTACACATTTTTAATTGTTATTTTTTATGTTTGTATAGGGAAATATTGTGGCTGATTGGGAAACTCCATTAAACACATCCAAGCACGTATTAAAGCAGATAAGCATTACCGCAGTCTCCAGCAACAATTAAACTGATTTGTTCACTTCTTCACTGCTGTAAATCTGAACTGACAGTGAATATCATGCAATTCCAACTTCAGTCTAATGGAAGTGACTGTGGGGTGTATGCAATAGCATGTGCAACATCTTTGTGCAATGGAGACGAGCCAGCAGATCAGTGTCGGAATCAGAAAAAGATGCGCCCTCATCTCCTTCAATGCTTGGAAAACACCTATATGTCAGCCTATCCAGTTTTTTCTGCTGCAGAGGCAAAAAGCCATAGAGAGAAAATCCTAAACAGCATAAAGGTGCCAGTCTACTGTACTTGTCGCCTTCCTTGGCACAAGGAAGATATGATACAGTGTAAAGCGTGTATGGAATGGTATCATCCAAACTGCTTGTCTTTACCTGACCACATTTTCAAAAGTGCTGCACCATGGCGCGGTTCAACATGCTTGCATGATGTCTCTTGCTGAATAATTGTATTTGTACTGCTAGTGCATATCCTTATGCCAGTATATATCATTTCATATAATCCTATAATACTCATTTATTCGTTAAAAAATGTATATGAATCCAGGGTTTGCGCAGGACAATCCCGGGATTGTCCCGATCTACGCTTTGCGCACGAGCAATCCCAGGATTGCGCGGCCAATCCATGGTTTGTACCACAAACCATGGATCCAGGGTTTGCGCAGGACAATCCCGGGTTTGCGCAAATCCACGCTTTGCGCGTAACATATTCATATAAAATGTGGATGCATAATATATGTATATTTGTCACTTTAGATATCAAATTGCGATGAGTGTCAAAGGGTGAATCGCTTCCGAACAGCTTTCACTTTGATTGGACACATGGGGTGCATGCTTGCAGGCACAAGCAAAGACAAGGAACAAAAGTTTCAGACCGGGTACAAATTTTTTGGCCCGCGCGGACCGATTTCACTCGAAAATTTTGTCCAATAGGACCAACATTTTCGGCGGACCAAATCTTCTGTGACATTGCCATTGTTGTGTCCATGCACAAAACGAAGTTAAGCTATGTGTGTAAGAATCAGTACTGCAATCGCCACGTCAAAAAAAAGAATTTCTTTTTGTATCATCTGCAAAAATCTTCACACTTATGGACTTTGAGGCAATCTGAATTGAAGGTCATGTACAAGAGGAAACAGTTATGGACCAAGTACTGACCCTTGTGGCACACTACTGACAAATGGTACAACATTGGAAATATAACTCTCAATATACATGTATACACATGGGGTATGGCCAGTGGGGGAACGTAAGATCCAATGAAGCAATCAAGGACCAAAACCATATAGACAGGTGAAAATGACAGGTCAAGGAATCCTGTGCGCATAAATTCCTTTAGATGCGCTCCTGTCAAGTGACTCCTACATTAGCTATTACCTTGCTGATTAATCATCCACCTTCTCACAAACGCAGTAGCAGTGGCCAAATGCACTCACAATATTGAAACGGAATGCTGAGTGACTTGTACTACCACCCATGTGTCACCATCTACCTATACTGAACAGTGCTACACTAAAGATATTCCCACCAGTGTGATTCTGCAGTGCATGGTATGGGAGAAGGTTCTGTCACTGAAGGTTTTGCTGAGCTGAAGGGAAAGTATTCTCTTGTCAGTCCCCTATGCCTGCTGTGCCAAAAGACACATGAATCTCAGTCGTTCCAACCACGTTATCAAGAGGCAACTTAACGGAATAGTCTATATGCTACATGTGTTAGAGTATGATGTCGCACAATATTTCAATTGTTTTAATGATCAGATATTAATTCATGTTTTGTATCTACTTGACCTACAGATCTAATTTTTCTTATGAGATAGCCCGTTGTCAATGTTGAATGGCCTTATTCACCTTCGCTTAATCTACAATATATCTCTGAGAGAAATTCGTAGGAATGCATGCATGGGAATGCATATCCAGAAATGGCCCATACATAGGCGGTCATCTTGCTTTTTATTTCAAATTGAATTTTTAAATAAGTTTTGTAATGTACTATAAATCGGTCTGATTATGATATATGTACTTCAAAAAATTATTCCATTAACCATTCTTTAACTAAAATCAAGACAAAAAATTAATTTCTACCGCGCATAATTTATTCATATAAGTATGCCATTGCGTCATCTGCCAAAATTATTTAATAAATATTGGCAATAATTGTCAAATGGTAATGTGCATAATAAGTTACTTCAGCTGAAGATTAACAAGGCTGCTGGCGATGATCTGAGCCAATAGCAAGCCAGGTAGCTAAGTGGAAGCCTTTTCCCTAGCCTCCTCCCCCCCAATTCCCATAGGTCTAGACTGCCAGCTAGAGGGACACCCACCACCTAGCTCACTGCTAATGCATTATGGTGAAGCTATTATATTTATTGTATACAAGACGTCGTCATGGACACTTTTGACCTATATAGTGGGTTGTTTTCACTTGAAGTTTATTGTAAACAGTGTTCGTTTAGCCTGCATGCAGCTCGATGAATGAAGCGCGTAGGCTAGGCACGTGCACTGATACACACCCAACGGATATCAAATTTGTATCAAAAATGGCAACTTTTTTTAAATGTATCAAATATGCGCTCAAATGTGTCACAGATATGGTTCTGTACAATATATGTGGCCGCATATTTGATCCACGTCTGATTGACACCGATTCTCGGCGTATGGAACAAATATGTAATTCATATATTGTACAAATTTGTACTGATCACATATATGATTCAGAGGTGCTTTGCATATTTGTTCCAAAGCGGAGGGAGGGTCCAGAGGAACGTTTTCAGTTAGGACACAAGGAGTAGCAAATGGCTTATCGCACGTCGTATACAGGCCAGGGCTAATTGTAAGAGGACTTAGAGGAGTCTTCTCTACAGCAATGGCGGCGCGTATACGAAGGTGGTGTTCGAGGTACTGCGCAAGGAGGAAGGTGAATTCGAACGTAGTACTTGCATGGGTGTGTTGTTTCAAACAGAAGAGTTGAAACGGCTATTGCATGATATATATTGATTCTTTTTTACAAACTGCCATTCCTCATGAAGGCATACCATGACCACAAAGACGACTTTTCTTCTCACTCATGTTCTGGTGTGAGGGCCACCGGCATCATGTTGGGGAAACCTCCAGGGGTAACTACTACCAATACCTCGGGCATGGAACAAAAGGAGAATCAAGCAGCTGTAGGATCGTGAGATACATGTAGAAGGGAGATAGGGTGTGGTCGTATTGTCCTGCTGTACCCCAGGGGCATTCTAAGAAGTTTCAAAAAGTGTATGTGTGTGTGTGTGTGTGTGTGTGGGGAGGGGGCAGATCAATAAATGGGCAATTTACATGGATGTATTATCATTGCATGATGAAATCCGCACCGCTCTGTTGTATGGTGAGAGGGCTAGGGCCATGTATGATATCAATTACAGGTGTGCAAACATGTTATACCAGTTATGGGGCCGAGGGTGGTGGTAAATTTTTCCTCCCTATTTACATACATTTGTGACAAATGTGTGTATCTGGTTAAATGGAGTCTTCCTCCACACAAGCAGCAGGTAGTACTGCCTTCACCTTATCTCTGCATGTGGACAATGGATCTACATTGGTTGAGTCTGGTCATTCTCAAAGAGTCCCACAAAAAAGTCCCGATCTCGTGAAGCAAGACGTACCTTAAGACGAGGATCTGGAGAGGCATGATTTAGTACCAGAGGAGCTTGTTGAAGAGGACGTGTGTAGGCACTCAGGAGGACAACAAATAGAGGCTGGGTGACACATTAGACATGTAGACATGTCTGTGTATGGAGGGAGTGATGTAACAACAAAAAATGATACGCATGCCCAACAAGAGCTGCTACCAGTCTGTGTTTGATTGCTCATGTCATTCCAGTGAACTATGAACCATAATGTATCCATTTTATCTTGTATACAGCTACATGTGCATATTGGGTGCATTACCATGATTTGTACACGTAACCATTCGTTTAGTTAATAAATGAGGGTTGATCATGAGATTAGGGCAGCCACACACCCCCCACCCCTTGCCTACATGTACAGGGGCCTGCCAGGCAGTCACTGGTGATTAATGCAGCATCCTTTTGTAGTCCCATGTGTATTAGCTTGTGATTTCATGTAACTTACCCAGGCATTGTGTTGTACTTTGAATTGCATTCACCCCTTGCATTGAGCAAGGGGTGGAAGTATTTGATGAAAAGGCGCAGGAGTGTGTTCTAGTTGTTGCACCAGTACTGGCAATCATGTGTGACAATCCCAGGGTATCTCAAATCGTTGGCCACATGACTGGCAGACCATCTAAGTTCTGTAGAGTATGCTTGGTATGCTACCTATATACTGATACTGGGTACACACCCAAGACTCACACACATGGAGAATTTGGGAAACTTGAGGTATGTAAATACCATGCATTGATATGGTATACAATGGCCCTCTCTTGAAGGCATCACGAAAGCTCCAAAAGCTGTCTGATGTGCTCATATATTGTAAGTGTGAGCAGAGCTGTGCACTAGGTTGCCTACTAAATGGGGGGCATTATCAGAGCTGCATGCAGCAGCATGGAGCTGAAATCAGCATGGATGCATTAGGGTATTTGTACAAATGTACCGCTGGGACAAAAAAAGCCACCATCAAAGTGACTAACTGCATCAAGTTGTTCTACTGTAACAAAGTAAGTATATAGCATGTGTCACAATATACCATGTCTTGGTAACATAGGTACAGTATGGAATTCATGCCTGTTTTAGGAAAGGAGCGGTTAAACGTATTGCCTCATTCAGCTGTTTGAAGAAATGGTGGGCTCATTTGGGGAAGCCACATTGAACGATATAGACTGTCCTCTTTTGACACTGACCAAACAGCTTCTACTTGTACCACCTTCTACCCTTGCATGTGCTGTTTCCATTTGTCACCAGTGCAGCAACTCCTACACCCTGAAAGAACTGTCCAATGGACAGCTTTCATTTTTTAAAACATGATTGGAACAATGACATGTATGCCTACATGTACAACATCTACTGTAGGTCCAATGATTAATGTGGTTAACTTCTAATTCTAAATATACGACAACAATACGCGTGCGCTGTAAAAAAAACAACAAAAAAAACAATTAAGGGGATGACAAAGAGTTCTCCTGCGTAAAAGAAGAATGTCCAGAGGTACATATTCGTGCATGTAGCTGCTCTCTTCCTAATGACAGAATTGAATCAGCTAAAGAGAGGAAGCTGGCTATGCTGGTACAAGCTACAGTCATGATCAACGCGAAGCAATCAGGCATCGGTGAACGACAAAGAGGTATGCACCAGTTAGCGTATTATTTTTTGTAGATTCGACGTTTAAGGTAAGCGGTGTAGAGCTATGCCTACTTATTAAATTGAGCTTAATCAACAGGAAAGCTTATGGACGGAAACAACACCCGCCACACTAACTGTACGTTACCATGTATGCCTTTAGTCTCTCGTAAAGAAAAGGTAAGAGAATATGTGCCTCTTTGTCACTGTTCTATATCTTGACAGGCAAGCTTATGGACGGAACAACACCAGCCACACAGACTGTACGTTAGCATTTATGCCTTTTGTCTCTCGTAAAGAAAAGGTAAGAGAACCTGTGCCTCTTTCCCACTGTTTTATATCTTGATTCCTGTTAGGTGCTTTAATTGGAACATCGTGCAGCTACCTTCTCCATTTGCCAGCGTTCTTTGGATGATTCGTTGAATGGAACTACGTGCAGTCTATGTACTTGTACAGTTGTATGCTTTTTTTTGAAAACGGATTATATTTTAACAGAAATCTACTAGTGTAGAAGCCAGGATAACCTGGGGGTGGGGACTGGGCACATATTTGATACAAATATCTGGTACACATATGGCATCGCATGTTTGGTGTGGACTGAGCGCCACATATTTGGCGCAAACATCATACATATTTCGTCCATTGAATGAAGCTCCATTTTTGATTCATATCGGCTACTTATATATTTTATGTGCCAAATATGTGTACGTATATTTGATACATATATGGTACATTGTTTGATCAAATTTGATATCCGTTGGGTGTGTACGCTTACACGCAGGGATAAAAATGATTCTTCCCAGTACAGCTACGACCTACGTAGGCTTCTCAGTCTTACCTAGATCGATTAACATCAAGTCTGAATGTGCCGCATTTTCAATATTTGTCTAAGCATGTGTGCGTCGATCAATACACGTAAAGCGCTTAACTGCGATGAAGCACTCTCTGGGACTTCGCCAATGGAAGAGCGCTATCACAATATATACTTACATAAAGGAAAGCTTTGTCTACACATCGGGGCGCTGCTCAGTCTACCACTAGGCCAAAGCCCTGCATCAGGGTCAAAGCACCCCCCCTCCCATGTTATGGCATCAGGCCCAACCCCTGTCTCTGCACACAGTGTGTGGTTTGTGTGAACATAGATACATGTAATGTGCAGTTAAATATAGTTAGCAATTAGAGTTTACATGTACTGTGGCTGCACCAATACGTATGTCTGGTATGCTTTGCTTCACCTCTTCCGAGGTTCCAAATGACCAGTGTCAGTGGGAAGGCCTGTTCTGGCAGCTACTGTACATGGCAGCACCAATGTGGGTGTTATATTTGGCTGGATTGTAGCCACATAGCTCCACCATACCAGGGGTAGAAAGGTGGAGCGGAAGCTCTTAGATGTGAGTGTTCTCCCATCTTTGAAGTGGAAGAGGGGTGAGGAGTGAGTGGAACAGTGACAACATTCTCTGTAGGCCTCCATTGCTGGAACTGGACACATGTGCCTGCCTTTGGTACGCTGAATACACCTGCCCATCTGGTTGGTTTTGGACCACTTGATGAAGAAGTGCATGCCCTCCGGACCAGCAGACATCTTGCCTGGTAGGTTGGAACCTAGTGTCAAAACTCTGATTGAGTAAATTCACTGAGCCTGAGGTGGATGACTCCAGATGGTCAGTCTCAACATTGGGTTCCTGGACCCTGCTGTTCTTCACCAGTACAAAAAAATAGATACAGGATTGTCATCTCCATAGAACAGTTCCAAACAGACTTTTAAAACAGAGCTCTCTTATTGAACCCTAGAACAACAAAGTACCAGGACATTATGCAACAGACTAAAATGCCTCTACCACTAGGCCAAAGGCTTTGCATCAGGCCACTCACCCCCCTCCCATCATGTACTTGATTGTGAAGTTTATGGCATCAGGACTAATGCTCCCATGCATGCCATCACCATCGCTGCACACAATGTGTGGTTTGTATATAGGTGCTACACATATAAAGTGTGTGCTTTTAAGACGTAGGTACACAGTTTGTTCTTAGAACTGGAAGTTACCAGGCAGCCTAACATCAGATTAGCTAACCACAGTTTACATAGCATACAATGGACCTACCACATAATGAAATTATCTTCAAGGGCCATAATTCAGTACAATTGTAATTCAGTACAATTGTAATTCAGTACACGCATGTACTTGTGCAAGGGTCCAGGTTTTTAGTCAACTTCAATTCCATCTGAATAGTTATCCTCATCTTCACTCTCCTCATCTTTGCCTACGTGTTCATCACCACCTGTACCACCCTGGACCTACAATGTACCTAACTGTACATAGGCCTATACTAGTACCCTGGACCTAAGGCCTATCCTGGACCTTCATGTACATGTACCTACATAGGCCTACCCTGGACCTACATGTACCTACGTACCTACATAGGCCTACCCTGGACCTACTGTTCTCAGAGAAAAACTGCTACATGTACTTGTGCCCCAGGCAGTCTAATATCAGATTAGGCTAATCACAGTTTACATAGCACACAATTGTAAGGTCAAGCTAGGTCTATACTAGTACACACTTGTAAGCAACACACACACACACACACACACACACACACACACACACACACACACACACACACACACACACACACACACACACACACACACACACACACACACACACACACACACACAAACACACACACGCACACAGAGTACAAACACACACACACACTAACAACACACACAGCTCATAGTCTTACTCTGTTCTGGCTTCACAAACAACTTAGTTTTGCATTCAAGCAAAGGGCTCCTGAATTGTAGAAATTTTGTCCATAGCATTTTACAACTGAGGGAGTGGGTGCCATCACGCGAGTTCGTGTCTCGAAAATGTCGCTTCGCGCCACGACTAACCTGATGCGTGTGAAACACAAGTATGCTCGAGTCACGCACGGGTATCACTCGTGACGCACGCACGCGTGTGTCAAGAAGCTACGTCTGGATGGTAGGGTAGTCTCAGGTAAGTTCGGCAGGGGGGAGTGTTCGGCAATCTAAGATTCAAACGAGGTGCAACGGCTTAACCGAAGCGCAACAATTCCAACACAAGCTGGAAAATATTCTTCAATGAGTGTGTTCGCAACGAGCTAATTGTATGTTCTACGAAAAGGTATTATTCGTGGATTATCATTTTTTTTTGTTTACCTATGTCTAATTTTCTATCAAAATGGCGCGTCAAACAGTGCGCAAGTGTTTCGAGGTACAAAAGGGGCAACCGATCATGAAGGAGACACGCTGTCCGAAGTCATATCTCTATGCTAGTTTGGAATAGAACAGTTAGCATGCAATACAATAAAGTATTTGACAATACAGGATAGTGATACTTTCATGAAATTCGTAGGATGTCGAACACTCCAAGTACAATTCGTATTACGCAGGAGTCTTCGGCATGGGTGCCGAACACTCCAAATCAGGCAAAATATACAGTTATAACTTAAAATATCATCCTGAAACTTGGAAAGTTGACATGAATCTAAGCTGTGCGCGGCAGGTGTATCTAACGGTGGAAAGCATGAGTGTTCGGATGGGGGGGGGGGGGGGGGGGGGGGGGGGGGGGGGGGGGGGGGGAAGGGCGTGGGTCATTACAATATGAAGCCTAAACTGTTGTGCATATCACAGTAGATGATAAGATGTTTTGAGTTTTATATGTACTTTTATTTTCTTAGAGGACAGCTCTGGAGTCTTCCTGAAGAGCACAGGCTTGGACTATGCATATAAAGTGAACTGTTTATTGTTTTGTGTGATGGAGACCCATTGTATACGTGTCATTTCATTTTTTTATTACCCTGATAATTAGGGAGTAGCTAGATAGTACTGCATTGCATTTGCCAATTCGGTTACTACTGCACTGTATTGACCAAACATGGTATGTAGTAAATTGTTCTTCACTGTTGAAAATTCAGGACTGACTGTAATGGATCTGTATGTGCTACATAATAAACTATAAGTTGGCAAAAGAAAGGCCTGCATCTGATAATGTATTTATGCTGAGTAAGCATCAGCCTGCATAAACTTTCGAAAGACTGGTCTTTACCCATTGGATCCAGAGCAGGTAGACTACAGCAAATGTGTTAAAGACCAGCAGGTTCGTGAGATAGAAAATGCAGAAGAGTTGACCATAGATGATTGTGGTTTGCTTCATTTAAGAACTGGTCGTCGTTTTCTTGAACATGACAAGTTGCAGATGTTTGAATCACAATACGGTGGTGAATGGCTCGGAGATGTTGAAGACACCTCATTATTCTTGTTATGGTCAAAGCTTCAAGATCTTCTGAGCATGATTTGTCAAGTGAAAATCTTCAAGAAGCAAGCCACCCAAGTGATGCCCTTCAAGAAGCAAGCCACCCAAGTGATGCCCTTCAAGACGCAAGCCACCCAAGTGATGCCCTTCAAGATGCAAGCCACCCAAGTGATGCCCTTCAAGAAGCAAGCCACCCAAGTGATGCCCTTCAAGACGCAAGCCACCCAAGTGATGCCCTTCAAGATGCAAGCCACCCAAGTGATGCCCTTCAAGAAGCAAGCCACCCAAGTGATACCATTCCAACTGAAGATCTTGCAGCTGAACTTCTTCATTCCAATGATTCATGTTCTCCATCTATTAGCAATAGCATGGCAGATAACATTGAATCATCATATGAAACCTCTGCAGCAATTGATCCTCCTTGTGACTCATCCAATGTTACTTTGACATCTTTTGTCCCAGATGTGTCTGAACCACCAATCACATCTGGACTTTCAAATGTCAAACAATCACAGCTGCCTTCTGCAGTCACACCAATTCTAACTAAACACCTGGTCGAAAGACTCGTTTCTCTTTCCAAGCCAGCCAATAAAATAGGGAAAAAGAGAAATCGACCTTTGTCCTGTGGTGTATATGCTCTTACTAGCAAGAGATGGAGAGAATTACGAGAAGCTGAAGAGCAAGAGAAGTTACTGAAAAAAAGCAAGAAAGGAAAAGCAAAGAAGGAAAAAGGAGGTAAAGGAATGGTAGTAAGCAAGAAGAAAGGAGGAAAAGAGAGGGTGGAAAAGCAGAAAAATGACAGTGACTGGGAATGCATAGTGTGTATGTCAAGTTTTTATCAAGATGAGGAAAAGGGTAATGATTGCAAGTGGGTACAATGTGATAAGTGTAAAGAAGCTACACACATTGATTGCATACCAGAAATACATAGGATGCTTTTCCGATTTGACACAGATGAGGAAGATGAGTATTTGTGCCCTACCTGTTGGTTTATTGAAAGTGAAATAGATGCTTAAAACTAGTCGCACTTAATCTTTTCAAGCTGATCGCGCACATACACTGTACACATGCTGCTTGTTTTTTGAATGCTTCTCTTGATTTTTATTTCAAATTTGTGTGTGTATTTGTGTGTGTGTCTGTGTTTTTAATCATGACTTCAATCGTGCATGATAATTAGATTCGCGCTACAGCGTCAAATCATAAGATTTTGTACTATCTATATATCTGTTGCGTCGCGGTATGTGAATAAATTGCTATGCCGAACACTGCCTAATTCTACTGCCGAATATACCTCGTGCGGTGCCGAACACTACCTAACGCGACATCAATTGATTTCAACCTCTATAATATTTACAACAAATGGTAAATTGATTAAGTACTAATTTTTCAGTATTCCACGATCACTAAGGATCCCAAAGCACTAGCGTACTTAATTTAATAAGCTCCTGTATCCGACATAGGTAAGTTTAACACTATGTCATACCGCGCAACTGCCGAACACTCCTGATCCCACCCTACTGTATGCGCGATTTATACAAACGATCCCGATCGCATCGGGTAAGATCGCATAGTAACTCAACTGGTAGAAAACCTTTTTGGGCAGCGCGATGAGAGGTCTGGGACCGATTTCATGCCATCAAAAAACTGAAGGAGGGCCACACTTCAACTACACAGCATTATTTGTATTGTACTATCCGCACGTGAGTCAATTTTGAGGGCACGAGATGGAGGAACGTATAGATTCAACATGACTCCCGGGTATGGAAGCCGATTTTTCAATAGGAAGGCCTAGTTTTTAGTACATTTTATAGTTCTTCGATGTACTAGCTATATTATTTTCAAATATCAAAATCGTAAATCGTAAAGGTATTGGACACAAATGACCGTGGAATATTGTAATGAGAAACCCTTCTCATTGACTACCTGTACATTTGGGGACAATGTTATGACAATCCTAGGGAAGCCCCAGCTTAAATAGGAAAAATGCGGTGACACCACTAAAAATCATAACAAATGTAGTGTACTAACATTTTCAAATTTCAAATCCTGGGAAAAATCTGGCGTCCTTGGTATACAACTAACCCATACATTGGTATGGGAAGGTATACGGGAATATTCGGTGATTCGCAAACCGCGAGTAAATTATTCTGACTTTTGACCGCTCATTCTGGATATGGGTGGTCCAAAAATACATCTATGGTGTAGCGTTTCAGCAACGTGAGAACTATGTCGCCCAATTTGGTGGGGTAGTAATCTGCCTGTTGTGAAATAGCCGCTGTCGCCATCACGCAAAAAAGATTGAGGCGTTATCCTTGCGTAAAGAAGAAGCGAGTTGATCGGACACCAAGTTCAGAAATAATTTATAGGATGATGTGTACTAATTCGCTATTTTGTGTATTGTTATGGCAGATCACGCTGACAGCAAGGGCCGGGGGATTTTATTTTTCAATCTAAACAACGCTCGCGCATCTCATTGGTGTTTTTAAAAAATCAATTGTACTTTACGCTAATAATATAATGCAAGCATAAATTAGTGACACTGGCCTGTATGCTGAGAGAGGCCTAACTGGGCTCCTACGGACCCTCCTTGCGATTTCCACCTGAGACAGACCCCGGGAATTCAGCCGGACTAGTGCAGAACCCGAAGTGCATTGAATTCACTAGGATGCATACATGTAGGTCTGCATTTCAGAGAGGTTCGTGGCCAAATCATATGGAAGGGTTGGTGATGCCTTCTCGAAACTATGCAGCTTACCATTAAGTATGCAAGTACTTATATATGGCAGGCTCAACCTACTCTTGGTGGATGCAAACGCGACTGCTGTCTGCGATCGGCATTTTGTTTTACCAGCGTTTATGAACGGCAGTTGTATAATTTGTAAATGGTGAAGCAGAAATCGGTTAATTGAGGTTAGTCAAACGCACGTGAGGTTTCCTGTTAATATCACATGTTTTTCCGTGTTCCATGACCCCCCTCCTCTCAATATTTATTTTCTATCTGAAGCATGGTGTCTGCATTTAAAAGTGTAGTGGTCACCATTGAGTTTGCAGTTTTCCTGCTTTAAAACAAATGGTGACATGAATGTGAATGAAGCCTGTTGTTAATGCTTGCAACCATTCAGTGCACAGTTGGATGTAGGCTATGCCTGAATCCTGGGAGCAAGGGAATATGGATCCCATGCTTGTCACATGACAAGTTTATTTGATTTTGCTTGTGTATATGGAGTTGAAGCAGAAGACTCCTACAGCTTTCAATATTCCATCATATAGCCAATGATCTGATGACTTACAGGTACCAAATAGTAAAAAAAAACTGCATGTGTGTTCCAGAATATTTTAGCAAGCTACTTTATGTGAGTTCGAATCATAGCAGTGTCGACTTGTATGTACTGAATGCAGCAGCAAGACATGAAAAGAATCAAATTCAATTAGAGAATATAGAAACATTCTATCTACATGTATCTGAATATTTGAAATCATAGTCAGCACGTTATAAACATCCCACATGCCCATGGTTTGAACCGAATCATGCAAACACTGTAATTCAAACAATCTTTTTAAAAGTGCCTTTTTAAAAGTGTTATTGCTAAAGCCAACCAGGAACAAGTCTGTCACTGTATAGTAAATACATTAACCTGTATGAAACAATTTGAGGAATGGAGTGACTATAGAGAATCTAATGTGGATGGCTACATCAGAGTTATCAAATCATTGATCGTATTTCTTCATTCCAGCTCGAGATTTCGGAGCAATACCAGACTGTGATGCAAATTGATACGGTAGCTGGTCATTAAAAGACGGACCCTGCAATAAGGTAAGAATCAGTCAACGTAATCAGTGCAATGAGAAGAGTCTGATCAGTATGGGCACATGTACAGTGAGCTACAGAGATAGATAGACAATGAAGGCATAAAACTATAGGTACTGTAGTTCAGTTTCACTCCAAGCATTTACAAACTTAAATGTGGGACCTTACAAACATTTATGTACATCTGCAACAGTTTACTTCTTACTTCATTCCTGGAGGTTGCCCCTAGCTGTTTTCTGTAAATATCAGACTCCCTTTTTAATGTCTGGTTCTGAATGTAGAGCTGCAGGATAGAAGTACCATTAACTTTTTTTTTACTGAAGTGAAGGTAAATATTCCCAGTTTACTGTACATGTAAATATAAAAAAGTAGTACAAATGTTAAGCATGTACATTTTGCTGTAGAAGCATGAGAATGAATAGAGAACATAAAATATTGTAAGGCATATATCTGAAGCCTAGTCTTGTAGTAATTTCATCAACTACATGTTTATATAATAGTTTGCTTATAATGAAGCGACATGCAATTAAAGTGTAGAATGCAAGAGTGATGTGATCGTGAAAATCATATTATAATAGCGCTTCATTGGAGGCAATATGGCACAATGGGCATAATTTTTGGGTGCTCAGATGATACAGTGCAGAGGGACATGATCCCGCTCCATATGCCATGATCCTAGCTTTTGTCTACTAAAAGTTACAAATTTGGGGATCTTTTTGTCCTTAAAAAGTAACACAAATTTGGGGATCTTTAAGGACAAAACGATCCCCAAATTTAGTGGACAAAAGCCCATAGATGCTAAAATGTTTTCATATGGAGCAGGGTGCTGGCTATTAGTTATATCGAATGAAACTACAATAGTAAAATAAAAACCAAGTCCTTACCTCTAATACATTGTTCCATTCCTTCTTATACTGAGAAAGGATGCTTGCAATCATTTCACAAAGTTCTTTGGTTGTAGGCCTCAGCTCTGGTCTGTCTTGAAGGCACTTGATCACCAATGGATGAAGAGGATGATCCATCCCCATCTTTTCAATTGAATCCATCCGTCGATATATTTGAACTTCTTGCTTTTCAAAAACTGCTGCAGTTATTTTATGCTCAAATTCAATAGGAAATTCTTGTATGGCTGTATACAGTGCCAGGACACCAAATGAAAATATGTCTAATTTAAGGTCATACTTTGGGTCAGGACGCAGGGCTTCTGGTGGCATGTAAGCTTTTGTACCAGGTGCTATAGTTTGCAATGAGGCTGTTTGCACACGTTGAAGGTCAAATATTTTTGACACTCCAAGATCAGCTATTTTTGCTCTCATATCTTGTGTAAGGAGGATGTTAGTGGCTGTAAGGTCACGATGAATGATGGGTGGATCCTGAGAGTGTAAATGGAGCAGTCCATACGACACATCATGGAGGATGGAGACCTTAACTGATGCAGGTATGTCACGGTATGTTTTTAAGCACACTGCCAAATCCATATGCATGTACTCCATCACAAGATACTCATTTTCCTTGGTTGAATGAATTCCAAGAAACTGTACAATGTTGGGGTGTTTCAGTTTGCTCAATAAGACACATTCAATCAAGAACTTTTGTCGTATTGCTTGTATGTCAGTCTCAGCAACTTGGTAGTTCTCTCCTAACCCTAACAGTATTTCATGTAGTCCCTTAGCAATGCAGGGAAGGCCATTCAGCTTGACCTTATACACAGCTCCAAAGGAACCACGTCCTTTCTCAATTCTCTGATCAAGGCCTTCCAAGAAAGGGATCGTGTGTACCTGCAGTTGGGTGTGACGTTAAAAATGCAGTATTGCTTTCCTGACAAGTGTGCATAACTCATTATGCAATGCTGAGTACATGCATTAGCTGGTAGTTGAACTGCATGTCGCATTGTGTAACATTTACAGTTTAAATGGTACTAAATATGATAAATTGTGTTTGTATGATTCAATTAAAAATCATTCTGTTGAATAAAGTTGTTTACTTTTCCTGTTTCAATAAAATCTCATCATAACAAAATGCCTGAATTGTTTTAATATGGGATCGCTTCTAAGTAAAGTGATCTAGCGCATATATTATAAAATTAAATTTCTCGTATACGCAATAGAAATGTAACATTTTATAATTTGCAGAAACAATCCCATATCTCTATTCATATTTTTGAGAGAGTACCTACATGTAGATATGTAATGAATAATATCACATTACATAATTAATTAACCATTAATTAAAATGTATTATTTATATCATCATAATTTTGTCCAACTTTGAACTGGTTATTAGTGCCTATACATACATCCAGTAATATAACAACTTGTGATGAACTCTTTTTTCATTGCGGAACACCGTACATGTCCATTATGTATGGTTAAATTTACTAAATTGCATTTGTATATTTCAATAAAATTGTTTACCTTATTATGGGTTTCATAGTGCCACTAAAGCACTCGTTTTATGCACTTACATTCATGATGTCATAATAAAACCTCTTATTTAACAAATTAAGAATAATAATCATGTATGTATTATATTTATACTAGCTATACAATTATTATGTATTATGAAAATAAATAAAAATGCCTACCTGAATGGTTTTAATACATCTATTTATACTTTTGCGAGTACCTAGTTATGTAGTGTGAATAGTACATGTATGAAATTACATAAAAGGCCCCAATGATCCCAGGACAGAGACAGTCCCCTATTTTGATGGCTATAGCAGATAAAGGTGAGGCCGCCACTGGCCAGTAGTAGGCAGTGATGCAACTCTCCGAGGAAGCCATGAGCTTGTGGGCTCACAACACCAGAGGTCCAATGGCCATAGTGTTGTGAGCCATACAAGTTCATGGTTTCATGCAGGGGGTGGAAGGATTATAAAGTATTGTTACAGATCTCAACAAAACTGTTTTAATAACTCAACAATGATATTTGACTTACTTACATGTACATGCACATATCATTGTAAATTGCAGTGTTCAATAAGCAATTATGTTATCAATAGCTTGAATATGTTTAATTGTGATTGAATAGTTTGAGTTATTAATTTATGTAACTTAGCTGAGTGAGGCGTAATATACTGTATCAATAACAGTAGGTTATTATAGGTAAGATAAATACATTAATAACAAAATTATGTTATTATTTCTTCACATCTCAAGTTGCATACTAATACGAATTAATTAAAACTACAGTCCATTTCCTTTACTTGAATGGAATAGAAAACTGCATCTTTGATGCATGATTTGAGTACAGGTATCTACTGTTAGCATAGACAATGCAAATAGAGCATGTTACACATACATACGCTGTCAGTTAGTGAATAAAAGAAATGGTTTTACTACAGTAAAGAAATGATGCCATATTGAAATGCATCTTAGCTGCATCAACTGAAAACAATGTTTCACAAAGAGCAACATTTGTGCCTTTAATCATCAAAACCTGGCTCTTAATTAAACAAGCAAATGATGAGGATTTAGAATTATTCAAATGTACTCCAACATGTGTACACATTGCATGTACATGCAAACTATTGAAAACACAATGTCATTAAACGGGTCGCATTTCAAGGGGAAATAATAATCCATTGCTTTCAAAGCTTCATAACATAATAACTCTCACATACATGTACCTGCTGGACTTGGCTTTTGTTCATCTGGTCAGCTAAACGTGTACGGTCATATCTTTCGCTTTCAAAGTCCTTCTTGTACATGTCCGCCTGTAAGACAAATAAAACAAATAGATACATTACATATAACATGACACACAACAGAATGGATGTGGTACATAATAGATAGTCCAGTACATGTACGGCATCTACTGTACTTAAGTTGGAACATTGTAGAGCTGAAAAAACTATACTTGAACAAGATTGCACAATTATTCAAGAAGCACAATCCACTCTAAATGCTGAAGTAGTGAAAAGGCAAATAGAACTTGTCATGATGGAAGAAAGACTCAACAATGAAATAGCAAACATATCTGAAGAGAAAGCAGTTTTGGAAACTAATTTTAAGCATTATTTGGAACTCCAAGCAAGGATATCAAATGAGTTAGAAAAAGAAAATGCAGCTAAGGAAGCTGAAGAAGGAAGAAGAAAATGCTGAGTTGAAGCACAAAGTTGATGAATTGTTAAAGGACAAAGAGCTAACAAAAGAAAAGCAAGTGAACGAGGTTATTGCATTTGTTTCATTACTATATGTGTTTCACAATAAATCCTCTTGAATTCATATGTGCAATGTGGCTATACTTGCCTCGGCTTTCTTCAGTTTAGTATAGACCAATGCCTTTTCCTCCTTTTCCTCTGATAATGTGGTACTCAGGTCAGATATCTGGTGACTATATTCTTCAAGCATTTCTGAATCCTTCGCAATTTGTTTTTTCAAAACTTCACATTGATCTTGTCTTGCTATTAAATCAGCTTTCAACGCACTGATTGTGGTATGCAATTGATTGAGTTCATGTTTTAATCCCACCAGTACTTGATCCACAGCAACATACTGCTCATCTCTCAATTTTAATGCAGCTACTGCAGTGCTCAATTCCTTATCTTGCTTTATTGCATCATTTTTCAAAGCTTCATTCTCACACTTTAGCACCGACACCTCACCTTCCAATGCTTCCTTTTGTTTGTCACACTTCATAAGCTGATTTGAATGCCAGTCTACCTTCTCGTGTAGTTGTTTTTGATTTTCATTCAGACAATCCTCCAGCAATGCCACTTGTTTCTTAAGGTCAACTATTTCCTGTGCCATTGCAGTTTTCTCCCATTCTTTCTTCAGGATATAATCCGGTAGTGTAATCAAGGTTTGCAGAATTAATTCCAATTCATTTTCCACACTCATCTGCAGTGCAGATACAATAATAACAGTTAAACTACTGTTTAAACGTAGTTCTACAGGGGTACTGTGTATATTATATACAAATTACGAAACTACGAAACTACATTAATTTACTGTAGGTAATCCAAGTATACTATATGAACATGTAAAGAAATACATGCCTACATGTACATGTACACGTGCAGCAAAAATCATAAGACTTTAAATATTCATTCTTCACACATCCTTCAGAGTAGCAACTCCAAATCTTGACCATGACTACATGAACATGATGTCCACATACTTGTATGAAGACTAACCTGAGAACTCGCTGCAGCTGACGTTGATGGCTTAGATTTTGGTTCGTGGTCAAGTTCAACCACACCCACTGTATCCAGCTGCTCTGATACCTGTGAGAACAGAAGGCATTAACTTATATTGTTTGGAACATCCAGTTCTAATCTCCTTTTTATGAAGTTTATGGTAACATTAAGCCTTATAGAAACTACATGTAGGATATCCAAACAAACCAGGCTATGCACATGTATTTCTGCACATGCATAACATACATGTAAGTTCAGGTCAATAAACTATCCTTCATCCTAAATTGATGCCATGATATTAATCAGCAACCTCTCCACACTGACTGTGTTGTGCATGAATGAAGAGCATGCACATACAGCGAGTATTGTGGAGCTACTCAGCACAGGTGCATACTGTACAGCTACAGTGTAGCATATGCGTCCAATGGGATGTGAGAGGTTATGAGTAGATACATGTTCATATGTAGTTGGTATACACTCTATGCAACTCATAAATTATGGAAACATGATGGGAGAGTTAAAACAAAATTGCGGAATGTACATGTAGCAATGTGACAAATAAGGACATAAAGCTTTCACAAGTATTAAGATATTGACAGAGTTGCTAGAGAAATGCGATTACAAGTCTACTGTGTACACTTCAGCAATCCACTGCCCATCAGTTGAGGAGGGTAACCAATGGTGGCTAATGCCCATCACAATGAAAACACCCAGCACACATTATGACAGTCTATCAACCAGTTTGAAATCAGTATGACACACAGCTTATTTAACCCACAGTAAATGTACACTGTTACTAGTAGTGGTTAAAATATCAATACTCTACTGGAAGTCAAAAAGAGAGAGAGTGTGTGAGATAGAGAATCAAAGAGAGTGAGAGGGAGGAAGAGAGGGGGCAACATTGAATCCATGAGGATAATTGACCACACATAGTGAACAAATCACAATAACAATGTAAATGAATTGAAAAATTATTCCCTAATCAGGGTCAGCATTGAGATCAATCACACAGTCATAGAGGCAAAGCTAATCAAGCAAAAGGCAATTGGTTGCATGCACATGGCTCAGTGGAGCTCACTGAACTTATTTGATGGATAGTTTGCACAGCAGATTAAAATATGATGCTGCAGCATGACGCTCGATGTTTGTGCAAGTGGGGGGGGGGGGGGGGGGGGGGGTTCCCCAGTAGACATAGATTGTAGAATAATATCTGATGGTGACCCACATCCCATGCGCACACTTGTAACGGCAGGGGCAAACTAACACCCAATGACCTTTGCTTCTTGGTGCGATTCTGTTTCAGTTGTTGGTCCATCCTGATGAGGGTCCGATTCAGATGGCTGTTGACCATCCTGCGAGCCCTTGCTACTGTCACGCGTAGGAGTAACTTTACTCCCTCTGTTGAAGAAGAAACCTGAATTTACGCTGCCCTCTGTCAACTCCGAATCTTCAGATAAACTACTCTTTCTAAAATCCTCGCCTTTTCCCTTTTTAGACTTTTTGAAAAACGACATTTCTCGTCTGAGCGGTTATCGATACGAAGGAAGGAGGGGTGGCTTGTTAATAAATGCATGTAAGATCACGTGTCCACCATTGTATCCGCCCTCCTCATAAAATTGACCATGATCAAAGATTTGGGGGACTGGGGACTGGGGACTGGGGACTGGTGGCTAATTGCACTGTAAGGCTGCGTGAGAGGAGCACTGTCCTGCCCTACTGGAGTACGCAGCTCAGAAGTACACAGTAGCCTACAAATTGTAGCGTGTATGCAACCGGCCTGGTATGCTACCCCGGTCCCTGTCAGTAAGTACCCGACCCAGTGATTAAGACTGGCGTTAGATTCCAAACCATGCAGGGGTTTGGAACACTGGGTCGGTAGTTACTAACCGGGTAGCCGGGTCGGGTACGGGATGCTCTGAAATATACTAGTACTGGGTCGGATCTAGTCGGGCTACACCCAACTAGGTCTGATCCAGATTTTCGGGTTGCGAATACTTTACTGTGTGGTTCAACCCATATATGTTGAAGCAGGTACAACAGCTGAGTCAGATGCCCTCAATGCAGAATAGGAAGTAGTTGGGCGTGACCCGTCTACCGCGTTCGGTCTCGCGGTAGTCAGGCCACGCCCAACTAAATAGGAAGCATGACCAAAAGTGCAGTGAACTTAACTAGGTATTCCAATGGCGGTGGTACGTATTGTATGGAGCATGAGGTCAGGAGTCTCAACATGATACCTTTTTACATTATCTTTTCAGTCAGCACTGTTCCCATCTTTGAAATCGTCATTTTGTTCTGAACCCACTTATAAGATGCCTGGGCAGTATATGGTTTGGCATTGCAGTACAGCATGCATGCATATGGCAATCTGCTTTTTTGGTGATGG
This sequence comes from Ephydatia muelleri, assembly GCA_013339895.1. NCBI lineage: Eukaryota > Metazoa > Porifera > Demospongiae > Spongillida > Spongillidae > Ephydatia > Ephydatia muelleri. Next base: position 12,072,904 of record JABACO010000002.1, on the reverse strand, counting down.
CTTCCAGCTCAGTTGTACCATATTTTAGGATGGCAGGATGAAGATGCACTACACAGGTACTTCCACATGGAGTCATGTTTCAAAAACATGTTATGACGACTGCTCATATCGAGAAATTGGCGGTCAAAAGGATTACGCGGTATTCGGTCATTGCGTAATTCAATGTCCATAGAAAATGTATGGACCCATTCAGAAAACTGCAGCTAACTGCAGAAAAAAACCAAACATTGACTAGCTGCTCTCGGATTTGCAATGTGGGGACTAGTTGACATATTTTGTGTAGTTTTTCGGAACTTAAGTACCTATATCCGCACTTCCACATTAATTATGCAAGGTTTCCAATGTCCATTCATTTTTTCTCATTTCCTTATTCAGTCATCAATTGTTTCCAAACCAAATGATATTTTCCTTACCTGCTCACGGATTACATGAGAGTAATCAATGAACTTATTTATCATTATTTTTTCAGAGCTTAGGGCCTTCAAATCGCACTTCCCTTGAATGGTAGTGAGATACACCCCACATTCAATGTGCCTACCACGATCATCACGTGCCACTCTATCGTCAGTCAGCCGTGCCCAGACCTGGTTGTTGTATTAATGACCAGACTTAGCATGACCCCTTGTAAGAGTGGGCACTAATTGGGATTATATGTTGCAAAGACGGAGGTGGCGATTACACAGAGGAGTTTGCCACTTATAGAATCGACACAGGAGTGCCTGGGCATGACAACCAACCAGTCTTCTTACGGAAGCATCTTGCAAGTCTCAGAGTCCTAGGTTAGCATGAATGTGACACGTACATGATTACAGTAGCGACGTCCGTAATAGGCTAAAATGGTTGTGTAACTGTACTATAACGGAGCGTTAGTACATATAAGCATGCAGGCCCGTAGCCAGGAAGTTAGGCCGGGGGGGGGGGGGGGGGATCGATTAATACTTCTGAAAGCATTTATCCGGGGGCCCAAATACGAGAGCGGTGGGGGGGGAGGGAAGTCCGTCAGGTCCCCCTCGCGTTTAGCGGGCCAAATACGAAAAGAGAGACACCTTCGGGCCTAATGCATTTTTATAAGTACCATAACTAGAAGAGGCCAGAGATAATATATAGATTATCTCTGAAGAGGCGGAAGTGAAGCATCGAACCCCGGGGAGGGGGTGGGGGGGGGGGGGGGGGTGGGAATCCCCTCTGGCTATGGGCCTGATAAGCATATAGATCTCTAAACTATCTACATGTATGGTAACGTCTGGTACAAACGGTGGAAGCATCAAATGTACAATAGCAGTCATACACTGGCGGTACACACTTTATTGACCTTTCCCATTGAAAAGTAATACCTTATTAAAGATTCCACACACTTTTAACTTTGCAATAGTTAGTCCGACTATAAGTTGAGGTGGGGGGGGGGGGGGGGGGGGGGAGTAAGTCCGTCAGGTCCCCCTCGCGTTTAGCGGGTCAAATACGACACCTTCGGGCCTAATGCAAGTTCCATAATTAGAAGGGGGTGGGGGGATCCCCCCCCCCCCCCCCTGGCTATGGGCCTGATAAGAGCTTACACATAGTGAGGTAACGTCATAGATCTCTAAACTATCTACATGTATGGTAACGTCTGGTACAAACGGTGGAAGCATCAACTGTACAATAGCAGTCATACACTGGCGGTACGCACTTTATTGACCTTTCCCATTGAAAAGTTATGCCTTATTAAAGATTCCACACTTTTTACTTTGCAACAGTTAGTCCGACTTTAAGTTGAGGTGCATAAGATTTGTGTCAACTATAACATTTGAAAACTACCATGTTTTCTCTGCCCCATATGTGTATGTACATGCATGTACATGTATATGGGACAGTTTCCACGAAAACGGCCCATCGCATATAATACATGAATGTATAAAATGGTATAAAAATTCTTTGTGTTTGAATCATTATAACTTCCGAATGATTAACGCTATCGACTTCCTATTTTCAACACTTCATACATTTTGGGGCCTTGCACTTGCTCTGTGCAAGTATCGCAACGTCCAATACCCCACCGGGTTCAAACTTAGTAGGAGTAATCAAATCGCTTCAAATTCGGTTTGTAAATAGAGAGGTGCACATTTTCCCGCTTGATATGGCGGGACACAGTTTGCCGCGATAGGTACAGGAACCTCTGTACCCACAAACCGAATTTTAAAAGTGATTTGATTATAGGAGAACTGAAAGGTATTTGGCGGGTTTGAACCTAGTGGGGTATCATACATTACAATACCCCAAAACGTATTTCACCATACAGAAATGGTTTAGTATGAAGTGTTGAGAATAAGAAGTCAATAGCCTTAACCGTTTGGAAGTTATAGCGATTCAAACGCAAGGGAATTTTGATGGGCAATTTTGTGGAAACTGTCCCATATATATAAATATGTGTGCATACATGTAGGTGTATGTACATGTATGTATGTGAAAATTCTATGTTCTTGACCTTCATGTCTTCTCAGCCTTGTAGAGACTCACTGATGGAAGAACCATGTTGGTGATTCAGTGTCAACTCTCTTGAACTATTCGGCATGCTCCCGCGTGAAAGAGTGCTGCAAGATGTAAAATAGGTCACAGTCAAGTTGAACTTTGATTTAGGAGTATTGGAGTTAATGATACATTAGTGTGTGCTTAATTGTGGTCATTTCAGTACTTCACCACAGGCCTATTGCTTTCTGGCCACTTAATTATATGTAAGCTTTTATTTTAAGTAATGAATTGCTTCCAAAGGTGATAAAAAGATCTTGTTATGACTGATGTTTGTTTTATGGAACACAAATATAAGGCATAATCTCCCTGTCTGAAGTAATATCTGTGGATGCTATCACAGCCTCACCCGTCCACCAAAGGGTACTGTCAAAGAAACTAGAGGACCCAGTCTCATTGTTGTTGAAAGCATCATCACCTGCTGACAAGGCTTGGCTGCTCTCTGTGTCAGCACCTCATGCTGCATCCTGGCTACTGGTCACACCTCCTAGTCTTGACCTGAACTTTGAACCCAATGAACTGTAATTCTCCATCCAATGGTGGCTAGGGATGGACACGGCTAGAGGCTCCTCATGTTCTTTGTGTACTACCTGTAAACAGGGTGGTGATGTTGTCCAGTGCCCAGCCATTGAATCACATATATGTAACAATGAGTAAACAAGCACATACATGTACGTTGTGGGTGCAAGGGTCAAGCATTTTAATAAAAGATGATGGTGCAGGGACTGATACAGAAACCAAAGATAGAGGCATGTTAGTCATTTTGCAACCACCCCCATGATGGGTGTGGCCTTAGGAAGAAAGGTATCAAGTTTTTGAGGGGTGACTCTTTCATTGTAAGGGCATCCTGTTCAGCTGATCCTGACAAAAGAGTACATTCAATTTCAGTGATGGATCCAGGATTTCCAGTTTGTGGGGGGGGGGGGGGGGGGGGGGAGGAACAAATGACCCATGTCCACGTCCTGCTCCAGCTGGGGTATGGGGGAGTGGCTGTAAGCTCCTCCATAGGGTCTAGGGAAGAGCACATAACATTTTAAGTACTTCAACATCAACCCATATTTCAACAAGTCAAAGAGTGTATGGAAGCACTTGTGCCTATGTACACAGAGATAGTGCCCATTACATAGAGGTGTAGCACCTCCCATGGATGTGAGATAAGATAACCACAGGCATTACCACTTACACACACACACACACACACACACACACACACACACACACACACACACACACACACACACACACACACACACACACACACACACACCCTCCTTCACAAGAAATCCAATCTTCATGTAAAGGTATATCTGCCAATCAAGTGAAGGTCAGTATACACAGCTCACAAGATGCTATTCATTTTAGCCAGGACAATGGTTGTGTACACCTTGGACTGCCCTTGTGGGTTTTGTGGTAGCGGTCAGGCCCCAAGGCCAACATAAACAACAGTACCTAAGAAATACTATTTCAATGCTAATAGTACATGGCTACACTACACCCTTCTCCTACAACTCTCCTCTGCTAGTGGAGCATACTGCCCCAAACATTCATGACTCCAACAAGTCAGTACAGGGAGGATAAATGGTATGTGTAATTTTGCCAGTGATGTCCCTGCTGGTGTACATGTACATGACTACAGGAGGACAGGAGAGAGGGAGTGAGGGAGGGAGGGGGAGGGGGAGGAGGAGGGAGGGTGAAGGAGGGAGGGAGGGGGAGGGGGAGGGGGAGGAGGAGGGGGAGGAGGAGGGAGGGGAGGGAGGGAGGGAGGGCGAGGGAGGGGGAGGGAGGGGAGAAAGTGAGGGAGGGAGGGACAGGAGAGAAAGAAAGGGAGGAGAGAGGGATAAGAGCAAAGAAAGATGGAACACAAACTAAGTGATTGAAGTGTACACTGTACACAATGTACCTGGGCAGGCTGCCTGCAGCACTGTTGACGCCCATTCCAACTGGAGTGCAGTGCCTGCGGGCGTGACTGGAGGGCCTGTCCAACAGATAACATACTGAGCACAGATCATATACATGTACCATGCACACTGTTATTTGCGCATGTTGCACACAGTAGCAGAGAAGACATACATGTACATGTACAAAGTGAAGGGGAGGAGGCCGGTGGTGTTGTAGCTGATCACAGTAAGGGGCAGGACACCCGCCAGAGCACCATTGCAATACAAACTAAAGTTGATAAGGATGCCATTACTGTGAGTTGGCAAGTCCCAAGACACAATGATGTAGGTGAGCCCACATTCTGCACCGACACAGCATCAAATCCATACCGGTGCTGGGGGAAGGAGGGGGAAGAGGATGACATCACATGCACACAATGACATCACACATACATGTACATGTAGTGACACACAATCACACGCACCGAGGTACCATTCAGGAGGGGATAAGACACATGCTGTAAGGGGTTGCAATGCCATATCTGCTCGTCGTGCTGGGAAATCCCTCAAAGTAGACTTTCATGGTCGGCAGTGATGGCTGCCATGTGCACCGTATCCACGGTGACGTAGAAGGTATTGGAGGCCGGCTCAAACAGTACCACGTACCCCTGGCCATCACAGAGGTTACAGGAGGGGACTGCACCACACTCGCACCGACGTACAAGCTCAACATGACCGATGAGTTCTGAAGCTCACAGTGTGCCATTGACCATCGTGAAGGTTCTGGTACTGTTGGATACAACGACAGCTGGTCCAGAGCCCACATCAAATATTAACCATGGCAACCCGCCATGAAGCTTCACTCCCAGGAAGTCAGTCACTACACTGTTGATCTGGTGGAAGAGAATGCCGCTGGGGTTGTAGGTATGGAACTGGACTGTGGCCTGGTTAATAAAACCACAAAGGAACATGTGCCCGCTGAATGTAGCCAGGCCCCTACCGTCGAAGGAGGTCCCCACATATCTGACTGGGACTTAAGGCTGGGGACTCGATGGTGCAAGGTGTAGGCAGTGATGACATAGTCGGGTTGGAGGGGAGCATTCCATTGGAGGGACATGGAAGAGGGGATGAGGGGGGAGCTTGGCCCACAGGTGCTAAGGGTGTGAGAAAGATACAAAGTGGTTGTCAATGACCACTTCGAGCTTTGTTGAATATAATTGAACACATAACACATAACCCACACACACATCATGTGCACATGGCACACATGCATGCAAATGCTGCTTGTGTCTGCTAAGTGTACAAACTGAATGATGACTGCCATTTTCTTTACGCAAGGCAAGAAGAGAAGGCCATAAAACATGTACCTACAACACCAAATCATACACATGTACATGTACCTGCAACACAAACAACATCCACACACATACATGTAAATACACACCCCCACACACACATACACATGTGCACATGCACACACACACACACACACGCATGCACACACACAACACACACAACACACACACACAAACAACACACAACACACACACACAAACACACACAACACAACACACACACACAACACACACAACACACACACACACACACACACACACACACACACACACACACACACACACACACACAAACCACACACACAACGTATACATACCACTATCCAGTGTTGTGACATTGGTAACACCACCAGTATGACATCCAGCTGTGGTGCATGCTGCTTCCACAAAGCTGTACTGCGTTGACGGCTGCAGGTTATGTACCATGGGACACTGAGGTAGTGAGAAGGACGTTCCCCAGTATGGAAACAGCTTACACATTGCAGGCTGTGATGATCCCATTGGGAACTGAGGGGTTAAACTACATCACATTGACAGAAGAAGAGGAGAGTGCCAGAAGCCGAGGGCTTGGAACCCCCAATGGTGCTGTGAAAGGGACCAAGATGTGACAACCATACACAAATACACACACACACACACACAACAGTGTGCATATGTATGTGAGTATGTGTGCAAGTGATACATGTGTGAATGTGAGTATGCATGAATACATATGTTCACACACACACACACACACACACACACACACACACACACACACACACACACACACACACACACACACACACACACACACACACACACACGTGCCTCACATTGATTTTCATTGCAATACAGGGGGTGTGGCACCTACATGTACTTACATAGCATGAGGCGTGAGCGGGGCTACAAATACAAGTCGTGTTCACAGTAAATCGGGGGTGGGGTATATATAATAATCGGAGATCAAACACTTCCAAAGGGTGGGGTTTCCCCAAGAAAGGTGCCCCCCCCATCCCACACATCATACTGGATCAGCAGGCCGTTTGGATTGGACAGTGCAGTCACAGCATTCAGAGCAGTAACATTGGGAGCAGCCTGGGATGTGGGCATGGCTTGTAATGTCTTCAACCTGCTGGAGTTGCTTTGGCCACACCCACCGGATGTGCAGGCCTGTACCAGTTTGTACACTGTAAACAGTTGTAGTCCATATACAGTGTATGGTATTGGACAGGGCAGGGATTTACCACTCTCACCCCCTATCCACCCCCTGGTTTGCCCCTAATTTGAGAAGGCCAACAGTATACCATATCCACACTCAACAAGGCCAACAGAATAGGGATAAGGCCAACAGTATAGGGAGAAGGCCAACAGTATATAGGGAGAAGGCGAACAGTATAGGGAGAAGACCAGCATTACAGGGAGAAGGCCACCAGTCTAACAATAAAGGAAGAAGACCAACAGTATAAGGAGACGGGCAATTAACGGTTCGGGAGTAAAGGGAGAAGGCTACCACTGGTTACAGTACACTGTACAAGGAGATGTCCACCATTATAGAGAGATGGCCAACTGTACTAGTATAGGGAGAAGGCCATATCTACTACTTCCAAGATATGCACATACATGTAGGGCCGAAAACTACCCACTGCCGAACATACCCTACGCTACTAAATTCACATAGTATACTCACCATAACACCTGCGTCTCAGAAGATGAAAGCATGAATATCATTGTGCCTAATTGATGCGCTCCACATCTCCAGTGCAAGTGACGCATAGCCGATAATTTAATTTGTGTATCGATTCAATTGTAATTGTAATTCAAATTGTATTGATCGATAGTTACGTTACAGTCATTAAAGTTTATAACCGTTAACGTATAACCACTACTAGCTAGCCGACATAATTTTAATAATTATAGCTTTATTCTAAGATGACGCAAGGTATTACGTAGTGACTACTTCGTTTATGAATAAATTATGCGCGGTAGAAATTAAATTTTTGTCTTGATTGTAGTTTACGAATGGTTAATGGTATAATCTTATAAAGCACAGATTCACAATCAGTCTGATTTATCGTAAATTATAAACGTGTTTGAAATTCAATTTGAAAAAAAAAAGCAAGATGACCGCCTATGTATGGGCCATTTCTCCATATGTACAAAATGCGTCATTCCAAAAATTGCACCATTCCAAATTAGTTGGCCCTACAGTAACTTAACTCGGTCATATCCATAATTGTTTTGAACCAAACTTGTGTTAAATTTTTATTCTGATATTTTTGTTTGTTGTTTTCATATTCATGTACAAGTGAAAGAGAGACAACAGGTCATTACTAAATAAGTACATAAATAAGCTAGGTCATGAAGTGAGCTGACATTTTTGACTGTTGGCCAAAATAACTGAGCTACTGTATCATTGCTTTAGTTTAAATTATTCTATCTGATTTTGCAATTGGTTTTCATCACAAAACGGATGCTGTGTATAGCTCTTCAACACTAATCAATCATATACAACACAAACCAGCATAAAAGCATAGCATTTCTCAAGTAAAGAATGAGTGCTAAGATTGGCTAAACTTAATTGTGTTGTGGTTTGTGTGCAGTACATGTACATGAGCAGTCTTAGCAATGGAGCCTATGATATTTGCTCATCAGTGATCCAACTGTGCTCGAAAATCAAATGTTTTGACATCATTAATAACTCTGCAGTAGAATTACTTAATTAATTTTACTTTAGCCAAGTAGCCAAATTTTATTAATTGCCATTATAAATTATAACTTCAATAGCTGGTCGCTTAACTCTGAATGAACAGTTTGAATATATTCAAATTGACTGAAATTTAAAAGCAAGACATTCAATGGTGTGTATATTGTTGTTAATTATATCTAGTTAATTATACTTGCATTCGTATGGAGAAATGAGTGGTCACCAAAGTTGTAAAAGTTACAGTTTTTTTGTTTCTGAGATTCAATCGCATGATTTCTGTTGTCCATATTTAGAATGACATAATATGATTTTTTTTTGCGAATGTTCCGTGATCCGTTTTTATAAAATATTCAACAAGACGAGCTATTAATAATGTACAGCAAAAACCTATACTTGATAATTACTAACTAGTCCAAGATGATACTTCACTTGCGGCAACTGAACCTTGTTGCTCAGTATCCTCTGTCTTAGATTCTAAAAGAAAATACCCTCTTTTTTGGTTCCTGGAGGCAAAATAGTGCTTTCCATAGACAAGTACATAAAATGCAGTTGACTTATTCCACGAGCTACAAATCTTGATTTGTGTTAGATGTATCACTTGTGGCAACAGATTCTGGTCCAATGAGTTTAACTGTGGTAAAAACATGCCTTAAACCTGTCGGTTCCTGGAGGATTTATATTATAATGGTCATTGGTGCTCATGATTCAATGATTACTATTAAAAATGGCGGCCAATGCCATATATGGCACTACTCTTGTAACACCCTCGCTCGTTCCCTGGTCCCATTTGGAAAATTTAATAAGCATCACATTAATGTTAATACATAATTTGATGCAAATAACAATAACAGCTCAATTTATATACTTTCTGCAAGATATTTATAACTAACATCTTAAGTCACTTTATTTTCATATACAAGGTCAGATACGTTAGTACGTATTACACTCTTCTGTGTGTATATACCGATACGCTTGCGTTTAAGCATGTATGCCTATAAGAAGGCTTCTACATGTACATGCATACTACCCAACTTTCAATCCATCATTATTGTATATACATGCGATGACACCGAGTAGACAAACACAAGCTTTCAATCCTCACTTTGTGACACACACATACACACACATGCCATACCACGCACCCACACATAATTGACAAGGCTTTTGGAGAAGGGCGTTTGGATATGGGAAGGCATGGTATTATGTATTAGGCCAAACCTGGCAATAAGCATACATCGGGGCACACTGGCATACATACGTTGTGGCATATGATTAGAGTGTGCGAGGGGGGGAGAGGCCGGGGGAGGGAGACAAAGTTGTAGGCATGCAGCTACATGTACAAGTATATGTACATAGAGCCATGTGCATGTGTGTGTGTTAGAGATTGCAGATCTTATACTTGTAGGCTTTTCTAGTGACTGCATGCTGCGACCTTTAGCTGAGCTGGTCATACATGTACCATCAGTTGCTTTCCAACCACTGGGGTTTTAAGATTAATGCAATTATGAAATGTGGTACATACAGCACTGTGGTCATTATGCAGGCTGTCTACTGTTTGATTGGCAGTGTGAAAAAATATATATTGTGAGCTTGAGTACAAAGTACAAGTGGTTTGTTAATCTCCTCCCCCTTGTCCTGTAAAACAGGTGTCATCACTCGCCACAATCATCTGTGTGACATGTTTGTTCAGTTCTGCCATCATGCCCACCTTGGAGTGAGGGTAGAGTCGAGCAGTGGTTTTACACCTGACCTAAGCCATACCTGGCCAGTGGATGTACTTGTCATATGGAGAAATGAGCGGTCAACGGGAGCCCTTCATTAATTCGCGGTTTGCATAATCATGACATATTTCCGTAATCGTTCCATACACGCATACCATTACAACTTAGCTCCTGACAGATTGTTAGTGCGGCACATTTGGCAAGATTTTTAAACATGTCACCATATTTTTCCTGAATAAGCCCTCGGTTCTATTGAATTGTAGGGGCCTTTTTTTCACAAAATTACACGTCAAAACCTTAAAAATCTACTGTTAGCTCCTGACAGAAAACTATAGCTGATGCACAAAGCAACAATTCTGCGCTTTTAAACATAGGTCTTCTTATTTGAAAATTCGGTTCCATACTCCACAGAAGTATTCCTTTTTGGATTTCAAAGTGTCCCCGTCTCGTGGTTTGTTGCTACCTATTGTGCTCTGCCGCGCGCTCATTAAAGTAATTTCTAGGCTACTGCATGGTGAAGGGGTGATGCTGTGTTATGTACTATATATAGTAGCTTGTACATATCCAGCGTCGTATCAATAAGGCTTACATGTACCCGCAGCTGCCAGCTCTTGCTGGAGCACTATACTCCTCTGTACCCTGCACAGTGGCGTGCGCTTAAACCTTGAGCACTGTAGTGTGCATGTATGTTGTTTCTAAACAATGCACACTGTACGGGAAAAGGGGGGCGGGGAAGGGAAGGGTTAAGTGTACGCCACTAGAAGGCTTAGCGTAGCTTGCTTGAACTGTTCTGTCACATTTTGCTGTACATGATTTGACCCATTTTGGGTCGCCAATGTTCTGTATATGTATATGTACATTATCCCTCACCATTTATACCCTAGAAAAAAATCTTGCAACGGTTTGCCAAGACTTACCAAGTCTTAGCAAGTCGTGTCAAGATTTTGTAAGGTCTTGACAAGACTTATTAAGTCTTATCAAGTCTTATCAAGACTTGCTAAGACAATTGTGGCCATGTATGAATCTCATTAGTATCCTTGACGCGTCATAGCGTAATAAATTACGAGTCACTGGTCCTCTCAGATTTATACTTGTTAATCGATTATATACACATACACTTACAACAGACATACACCATAGAATATAAAGCAAACTATAAGAAACGAAAGCAGTATAATACACGAACAAGAAAGTAGTCACATATTAGTTATGATCATATTTATTGGGCTGTCTGATTGCATACAAATTATTATCATGGCCTTCAACTAAGACTGCTTTTGAAACTATTTTATCAAGAAAAATACAATTAAGTCTGGAAGTGGCAGAATGTTGGACTTTGATAAATATGTCAAGTGCTGTAAAAAGGTCTAGTTCCTTGTATGCTTTTAGATTGTCTCTGCAACATGGGCCTGCATTGCTGTACCATGAGGTGCACACTAATAAAGGTTGTACTACTGCTTTGGGTGTAGGTGTGTTGATGAAAAACTGAATGCAACTAAACATAAGTTTATCTTCATCACTGATGTATACACATACTGAGCTGTTGCGCTTTCCCTTTTCTGAAATAATCTTTGAGCAGTAGAGAACGTTATTCTTTAGATATTTTGAGTACTTTATTATAGTATCACCACAATTCAAGAGATTTCTTTCTTCTTCTGTTGTAGGACTTGAATACCCAGGTCCACAGAGATATGCATGCTCTCCAACACATATGTAAGCATGTGAGTGAAATGGTAGAAAGTGCAAGTTCAAATAATGCATCACTGTCATATTTTCATGCTGTGCCAAAGATGAATGTAAAAATTGCAGTGTCTGTGTGATGTCAATGTTGAAAACTAATTGCTCTAATACATTGCCTTTTCCATGGTACATATGCTTCAATAGACCGTTTTTACTCTCAGTGCAAAATGCAGAATGAGTCCACAATGGTCCCAGCAATCTAACATAATTTGCAACATGGTTAAGTTGATGCATATTATAAGTACAGGTTTTATCGCCATAAAGATCTGGTACCATGTCATAAAACTCATTTAACATTAATTCAGCTGCATTGATTTGATCAGACGTTATCTTCTCTTGCAGAAGAATGTGCACAGCACATACAAAAAGAGCAAAGTGGTGCAAATAAAGAGGTGGAAGATATCCTTGAAGAAGAGGAAGAGAATAATAGAGAAGCCAATTTTTTAACTCTGATGCTTTCCAATAATTTCTATGTAATATACTACTGGGGCATCGACTTATTTCATGAGGAGGACGTTGCTTTAGAAGTACTGCATCTATTTCTGAGATCTTATTGCCCAAATAAAAAGGACATTTGTGATTGCTTGAATTGAACCACAAATTAATTAACATTCTTGTGACTCCTTCTAATAACGGATGCATGTAGTCTACAGGAACAGATTTAACCAGATCTAATGAATCAGCTAAAGGTGATATTCCTAACACCCCATTAATAGCAGTACCTGTTCTCAATGCTTCCATTCCATCATCTATGACGTCTTTATGTGTTCGGATAGGATACTTCTTTGGTAAATAAACTCTGGCACCATTCTGTATACGTTTTCCAGGATGAAGACAAGTGGGACAGCCAAATTCTCCATTAAACTGCTTTTCACACAAAACACTTGCTTTAGCTGGTGCATCAAAAATACCTAACACTAATTTAGCATGGTAAAGTTTTGGGCCAATTGGTGTTTGTATGATAACTCCATGCTCCTTCAGTTGCTGGATAGATTTCACAACAGGTTTCAACAATACATTCATGTCTGGTTTTCTTGATCCCTGCCAAATGCCACATAGTATAATGTTCTCACCTTTAAAACGTACTTGGGGAGGTAGGTTCTGGATTAATAAGTACACTGGCCAAAGAGAAGTCTTGCTAGACTTAAACAGTGCAACACCATCGGTAGAGATGCCTAGAGCCAGAAAGCTATTTGTCTGAAGATCAGCATCTTTGTGGAGAGTATCCCCACTCCAAATATCATCAATTGTGTCATGTTCAGTGTGAGGTTTGTGTGCCTCCAATTCAGTCCAATTACCTGTATGGTGGTGGGATTTTTTAAGAGATATTTAAAAGCTTTTCTTACTTAAAAAAAAAAGCACATTCTTTCCCCCCCATACATATGCATCTTCTAATTTGACTCACGTGATACTATGGTTTGCAATGATTTTGCAATGGAAATATGAATCATATTGCCATATTCTGAACTGCAATTTTCACAGTTAGCTGTTCCATGGCAAGGCGATGAACACTCACTGCAAACTTTAGAGCATGTGTAAGGTGCGGTGAATTTGTGAAAAAATTTCTTTAGTTGGTGTAAACTCTTGGGCAATTTGTTTGATGTAGGGCAAATCACTTGCAGCAGATTTAACAATTCTTCGATAGCTTTGTATGGCAGCTTAGCTATTTTTGCATACTTCATGATGCAAAAATAAGCACCACAAACTGTCACTGTTGAACCATTATAGAGTGGCTCAAATGAAGACTCTGGAATACTTTCCATGTTCAATGTACAGCTCATTGGTTCTTCCTCTTGTTCGCTTGATGAAGAGTGTGAATATTCTTCCTCAGAATCACTGTCATTTTCTGACACAGGCCTCGACAATTCACTTGCACCATCACTTGCACCACTTGTGTACATGTCATCACCTCTTTCAGCTTCGAACACATGCATCGAACCATCAAAATCAATTGCCTCTTGATTCTCTTCATTGCTGTCCATTATTCCAGTATCTAATGTAGTAACATGCAGTTATCACAACCAAAACTACACTGATTTATAGACACTTACCTATTGCTACAGGCAGATCTGCATCTCTTTGATCACTGGTGCTGCATTCGCCACTATCATGATGACTAGCTGATGTTAAATCTTCATTGTCAACTGAGTGGTGTACTTTAGGTCTGCACCGGTGTAGATGAAATAATTGCTTCATACATGCACTTGTGGGATATGTACGACCGTGTAATAATTAATGAATCGAATTTATTAAATTAATTATAGCTACAAGGTCAATGAGCCATCCAATACCTTTTTGTTTTCTGATGATTCCACATTGTAGTTCTAGGCACTGGTACTAAAGGGTCTCTTAAGTACTGTCGATAGCCTCTACGCAATTGTTCTGGTCTCTCCATTTTTCAGCCGCACGTGCCAAATAGTAGAGATTATAATTTTTTATTAAAACATATCCCATATCATCTGCACGTGTTCAATATTAAGCTGTATAGTACAATGTCTACTGATCAAGAAGCGAATGGGAAAAGAAAAAGGAAGCCCACGATGAAAGCATCCGAAGGAGAACTGGAAGAAGCTACACTGGACCAGAACAGTAAGTTAAGCGCAGGTGCACATTGTCTACACAATTAGCACAGAAGCATATGTCGCTAATTACTCAATTCTAGCACGTACGGTAATGCAGATCAGTTGAGCTGCGGCGCGTACGAAAGACACCTAGGCTTAATTATGTGGTACCTGTATGTGGTTTTTAGCTAGTGTGACCGCGAGGAATAAATACAATTAATATTGTAATCGCTACGCGGGATGCTTGAATGTTTTGAGTCACTGCTACGAGCATGAATCCTTTTAGCGCATGTATAGTGCTTAGGAAGAACCTTGAAACATCAAGTTTGCATTTTGGCGCCAAAATGCAGCTAGGTCGTGAGGTGTTACGTAGCGTGTTAACCGCAAGCCGATAAAATTGGCTGATCTTGCAGAGAAAGAAACGCGCGGTTATATGTGCATGGCTGATCGATACATTCATATGCGTAAGTTAGCAATAAGGCCAATCAGACTATAAAAGCGGATTACTTTGACAGTTTTAGGATTTATAATATCAGTAACACTGATGCAAGAATAAATATAGATCAATCACTTATAATTAAGCATCCGTACAATAGGATCAGTTGTGCTGAAATGTTCTCAAACTGGTGAGATAGTGGTTGCCAAAATCAGAGACCTGTACAGAGAGGATACGGAATCTGTTATGGATCTCTCAAAAGGGGCAGAACTTCTTTATGAGTTACATGGAAAAGTGTACCCAGCGCAATTTGTATCCTTAAAAGGTTACAATTATTTTGCATAACTTAAATGCTCACTCTCTCGCTTTAACAGATGAATCCTCAAATTCCACAAAAAACAAGGTAACTGTGACAATATATTGTATGTCTGCTAAACAGGATTTCAATAAATGACATAGAAATTCAAGAAAACTCAGCAAAACTGGTATGCAGCAAATGTTTTTGAGTATTTTCTTAATGATATGCGAACAAAAGCTCCATCAATCAACATCAAGCAGAGAGGAATCCAAGGTCTGCTACATGCTGTTTTGTATAGCTATCTATTATTATAAGTCTTTACAATTTGAAGGATTCGGTAGTTGATCCTCACACATCCAGAAAGGATATTTTATCTAAAGCTGTGAAATCAGGCAGGTTCATTTCATACTGTGCATGGTTATATTATTTTGTTTTATTCCTTAAGGTAAAGAGCTGGAATGTGTGGGTACAAGTAGCAATCTTGTGTGTTGCATGCATTAATGTTAGTAATATTTGACCAAAACTTTCTTATATATACTCAGAATCAAGAAGAAATAGCAACTTTGTTGAGAGAGATGAAGGTGCAGTGCATTACTAATTGTTTGCAAAGTCTAGTTACATAATGATGCCTTAGACTGACATGCAGCAGATTCGTGAGACACAGAATGAGATTTGCCAGTCCCAGATAGAGATGATGAGCAGATTCAAAGAGCTATTGGATGGGCATGCCTTGAGTCCAGCGCCCCCAACACAATCAGCATTTTCCAATTCAGGAAGAGCAGACGATAGCATACCATGCAGCTCTGCAATAAAACAAGAAGATGCAAGCATGTACATGGTTAGTTGAAAATAGTATTTCATACAAAAAGGGTATAAACTTGCACTAAATGGAGTTAACGTTCTTCATCTGCCAGCTAAAACTCCATACTTGTTTGGATTGCAATTGTTGGACATGCTTTTTACTAGAGCAGAATTGTCTTCTTCCCTGCTGTTTAAAAGTACGAAGAGTGAAAGAGGTGTGCTTGATCCAACTAAAGTTTCAAGAATAATTGGTAAGTTAATTAATACACATAAAATGTATTGTGTAAAACAATCTTTTGGTTTTCAGATATCATGAACAAGAGGTACAACCAAACCGAATGGAACATGGCAACATTTGTTTCAAAAGCCAATCAGAAGTGCCGTGACTCAGAATGTGACAGTTAACTTTCTACATGTGTGTAATTGTACTTTATTATCATGCTATAATAAGAATTGACAAGTATAATGTTATTTATTCTTGGAACGCCTTGATAAGACTTGACAAGTCACACCTGCTTTATTCTTGGCAAACCATGCTAAGTCTTGTTAAGTCTTAAAATTTCTGTTCCAAATTCTGGTCAAGTCTTGATAAGACTTGCTAAAACTTGGTTGATTCTTGCTAAGTCTTGGCAAGTCGTGCCTGATAAATCTTGGTAAGACTTGGTAAGTCTTGACAAACCGTGGCAAGAATTTTTTCTAGGGTAGGCACACGTGACACCATAATCATTTGCAATCCACCCTCCACCTGACCAGCAAGCAAACCAACAGGTAGTAGTAGATGTGTGGACATCGTGCATGTGTGTGTGTGTGTGTGTGTGTGTGTGTGTGTGTGTGTGTGTGTGTGTCTGCATAGAACCAGTTTAGTACCAATATGAATACGCATTGTTAACTTGTGCAGCATCATGTACTACAATGTAGGTAGAGGGGGGTTGGATTTATAAAGTGTGACTGTTTACAAATGGATTATTGTGTCAGTGTGTGTTCTGTGTGGTATGTTACATGTATCAGACCTTGTTAAGGGCATGCAATGTAACATATGCACATTTGCGCATATGCATGGACATACAGTGTATGAAGAAATTTGGGGACTGACTCAATGAATGTTGTGTTGTGTATTGGACTATTTTATTCATTTTTATCAACAAGACCTTTCAATTGGTAGCAGAGAATGCATGCAGAGAATGTCTGACTGACATGTTAGCTTGTTAGTTTGTGTGTGTGTGTGTATGTGTGTGTGTGTGTGTGTGTGTGTGTGTGTGTGTGTGTGTGTGTGTGTGTGTGTGTGTGTGATGTGTTTTAGTGTTTGCGTGTCATTTTCGTCATGTCGAAAAATCGCCCATACATTGGCGTCATCTTGTGATTTATTTCCAATTGATTCTTAATAAGGTTATCAGTATTTTTCCATGCTCATATGCATATCTGTAAACATACGAACTAATTTTTGTTTGTGCATACAGTGTATTTATGTGTGTTCACATTATGTGTGGTAGATTGTAGAGTAATGTGGACAACAAACATTTCAACATTTCAGAAGCCCTTTGCTGCTGGCAGAACACACTGAGTGATCTTGAGCCTGAATGCAATGAATGCAACAGTGAAGCCAGAACAGTGTAACACTATAAGGCTGTGTGTGTGTACATGTGTATGTGTGTGTGTGTACATGTGTATGTGTGTGTGTGTGCATGTGTGTGTGTGTGCATGTGTGTGTGTGTGCATGTGTGTGTGTGTGTGCGTAGTTGAGTTAAATTATACATGTTGTCATTGCATTGGCGCATACGATACCCACATTAGTAGTAAGGTTATGTTAATTTTCTACTGATGTATGGGTTAAAGAACACTTGGTTAAAAATAGTATACCATTGGGAAGCGTGATACCCATTATTTGTAGGCTTTGTTTATAAACACATGTGTTTGCGTAAGTAGCTGTTCAGTTATTGTGAAGAACAAGGGGAGTGGTCCTGCTAGTGCATTACAATTGTACTATATTTTTTGTGATGATAATAAGGTTCAAAGAGGTCTGTGGCATCAGCCTTCTACATACATGTATGAGTGCTTACTATAATAATGGCAGTAGAAATGGGTGTGCAGAGTACAGAACATTTACTGATAGCTGAAATGTTGTGTTCAAATTCGCTGTCGCTTCCTACTACTCACTATCCCCCCTTCCCAGTATTCACAATTCCTTTTGAAGTATTTTCTTGCCTTTCTGCAAAGTACAAAAAGTGTGTGTGTATTTGTGTGTGTGTTGATTATCACAAACACACATACATTTACACACATGAGACTTCTATAACTTCTGGACAACTAAAACATACATGTATATAGCAAATTAACCCCTACTTTCCGTATGCACACAGATCTTGGTGATATACATATACACACAAACACACACACACAAGCACACACACACACAAGCACAAGCACACACAAGCACACACATACACACAAATCCTTGGTG
The DNA here is from genome assembly GCA_013339895.1 of Ephydatia muelleri. Classification (NCBI taxonomy): domain Eukaryota; kingdom Metazoa; phylum Porifera; class Demospongiae; order Spongillida; family Spongillidae; genus Ephydatia; species Ephydatia muelleri. The sequence continues at coordinate 12,054,469 of JABACO010000002.1, read as the reverse complement.
ATAAAAAACTAAGTGGTATTGGGGTTAATTATGGCATGTCAAATGTAGGAGGGGCTAATCCTTGTGTGTGTGTGTGTGTGTGTGTGTGTGTGCACCTGTTGTGTGTGCTTGTGTGGGCTTGTGTGTGTGGCCATGGTGTGTGTGTGTGTGTGTGTGTGGTGTGTGTGTGTGTGGTGTGTGTGTGTGTGTGGTGTTTGTGTGTGTGTGTGTGTAGACCTATCACCAAGATCTGTGTGCATATGGAAAGGAGGGGTTAATCCTTGTGTGTGTGTGTGCTTATCTACCCACATGAGACTTCTACATGTATAAAAAGTAAAATATATATCTAGCAAATTACCCCTCCTTTCCATATGCACACAGATCTTGGTGATATACACACATACATACAAGCACACACACATCCTTGGTGATAAAAACTAAGTGGTATTGTGGTTCATAAATATGGCATGTGCAAATGTAGGAGGGGCTAATCCTTGTGTGTGTGTGTATGTGTGTGTGTGTGTGTGTGCTTGTGTGCTTGTGTGTGTGGCCATGGTGTGTGTGTGTGTGTGTGTGTGTGTAGATCTAACAACTAGATCTGTGTACATATGGAAAGGAGGGGTTAATCCTTGTGTGTGTATGTGTGCTTATAACAAACACACATACATTTACACACATGAGACCTCTCTAGCAAATTAACCCCTTTCCATATGCACACATACACACAAGCAACACATACACACAAGTACACACACAAGCACACACATAAACCACATCCTTGGTGATAAAAAAACTAAGTGGTATTGTGGTTAATTATGGCATGTGCAAATGTTGGAGGGGCTAATCCTTGTGTGTGTGTGTTTGTGTGTGTGTGTGTGTGTGTGTGTGTGTGTGTGTGTGTGCTTGTTGTGTGGCCATGGTGTGTGTGTGTGTGTGTGTAGATCTGACATCAAGATCTGTGTGCATATGGAAAGGAAGGGTTAATCCTTGTGTGTGCGTGCGCGTTTATCACAAACACACATACATTTACACACACGAGACTTCTATAACTTCTAGACAACTAAGGCATATTTGTAGCAAATTAAACCCCCTCCTTTCCATGCCCACAGATATTGGTGATATACATGTACACACAAGCACACACACACACACACAAGCACAAGCACACACATCCTTGGTGATACAAAACTATGTGGTATTGTGGTTTAATATCTGTGTGCAAATGTAGGAGGGGCTAATCTTGTGTTTGTGTGTGCTTGAGTGTGTGGCCATTGTGTGTGTGTGCATGTGTGTGTGGCCATTGTGTGTGTGTGCATGTGTGTGTGTGTGTGTGGTGTGTGTGTGTGTGTGTGTGTGTGTGTGTAAATCTATCACCAAGATCTGTGTGCATATGGAAAGGAGGGGTTAATCCTTGTTTGTGTGGGTACATGTATGTGCGTGCTTGTGTGTGTGCTTATCACAAACACACATACAGTACATGTACATTTACACATGAGACTTCTATAACTTCTAGACAACTAAGGCATATATCAAATTACCCCTGAGTCCTTTCCATATGCCCACAGATCTTGGTGATAAGTACACACAAGCACACACTCAAGCACAAGCACCAGCACACACACATCCTTGACCTTGAAGATAAAAAACTAAGTGGTATTGTGGTTAATTATGGCATAAGCAAATGTAGAAGGGGCTAATCCTTGTGTGTGTGTGTGTGTGTGTGTGTGTGTCTCTGTGTTTGTGTGTGTGTGTGTGTGTCTCTGTGTATGTGTGTGTGTGTGTGTCTCTGTGTATGTGTGTGTGGTGTGTGGCCATGGTGTGTTTGTGTGTGTGGTGTGTGGCCATGGTGTGTTTGTGTGTGTGTAGACCTATCACCAAGATGTGTGTGTGTGTGTGTGTGTGTGTGTGTGTGTGTGTGTGTGTGTGTGTGTGTGTGTGTGTGTGCGGTGTGTGTTATGAAGCTTGTGTGTGCGTGTGATTCAGTTTTGCTTGTACCTTACCTTTGGGGGGAGGGAGGGATGAGTATGTTGAGTTATTTTGTCAGTGCGTATGTTTGTGCTATATAGTCTACATCACAAAAGCAATGTAACAGCTTTCACTTGTGCAGTAAAGGTTAGTTTGCATCCCCATGCTGGTGTCACATTCTAAGTATTGTATGTCAGCGCAAATTAAGGACATCTAAGTGTGTGTGCTGGGTTTGTGCATGGAGGTTACATGTAACCAAGTAATGTTATGGTACTCATTCTTTGTTTGTACTTTCTGAAAGAAGTATTTTTTGGCTATTGCAGGTTACCCAGAGGGATACACATTTGTATATTGTCTTGGGCCTTGCAAAGGTCCACCATCAGATGTCAGCAATACAGACATCCAACGTCTTCAGGAGCTGGCACGTAAGCCTGTAAGGCACCTGAAATGTTTTTGAATTTAGAAGGTCAACCTGTCAACATATATTCTTTTGGCTGTGTGATGATAAGAGTTGTTCCAGAATAAAAGGGTGTGGGGTGATGTGGTGGATGGAACACAACAGATATCCCTGATGGTACAAGAAGATCTGCAAAGATTGCACTCAATTTGACCCCACCAAAAGACCCTCTGCTGCTGACATATGGACTACTTTATGTCCTGAGTTTGTTTTGTGTTAACATATGCAGTACATGTACTTATGTTTACTCAATGAATTACATTTGACAATGCTTTATGTATACAAAGTGTACATGAAACAGTGTTAAGAAGGAATACATGTAGTCAATGTATACAGTACTGTGATACCAGCAACTAAAGAGTTCCAAATTCATGTGGGTTCAAAGCTGCATACATTAGTAGACCCTTCATCCCAATAAGAGGGTGTGGCTGTGTAACTAGATAGTGGTAACAAATACATATGAACGGACGCAGGCAGACATTATGAACAGGAAAATAGTAATTATCTTTCACAGTCATAGGTCTACGCTCTAGCTACACACATGTAGACAAAGATTGAAAATATGGCACATGTTGACTTGATATTATCGATATCAATGCACGTGCCTAGCATATGCGCCTTAGACATTCTGAACCTTACAGCGAATCTGATATTCCAGGTACATCCTTATCAATCTATACCTACACTGGTCATATCAACCTGAGGTGTTACATGTTTGTTTTTGTTGATGCTGTGTTTGTCCTGGTGCCCTTGAGCTTCATCGGATTCATAGCCATTGCTGCTTGTGTGCTAACTGTGATTAGTTTGGTGGTACAGAATAATTCATATAGAAGACATGTGCATCCTCAGCTGGGGATAGGCATCTGAGAAGCTTGTAGAACATGATGCTTGGTAAGGTGCTGTTGACACAGTTTGTATTGTGCTGTAATTCCTTCACTCATATTACATCATATTGTACGCAGGCCGGCACTTGCACAAGATGCACATACCTTATGTGCACATGCATGCATATGTAGGTGGTTTATGTGCTGATCGATGAGTCTCAATCATGCCACTTGTGTTGTCTGTCTCACACTAACAGTCAAGGTGTTGGAGCTGGCATAAATAAATATGTAACCTGCCTATGTGTCGTCAGCTGCCCATCTAGAGCCAGTCATTATGTATAAGGGTGAGGTGTGTACAGGTAAGTTTGTTTTCATTCGAGTCAAAGTGTATGAGAAGGTAAGGCGCAGTCTGGGAGGATCAGCAGGGCTAGGGGTATACATGTAGTTGACATAAACCACTATCTAATGAGATTCCATCGCCAAGTGAATCTCATTAGCGGTGGAACACAAACACGTAGCGGGCATATTTTCCCAATATGGGATTTGCAAATTGTAGCAATGTGCGAGCCGCTACTATAAAGGACAACCAAAGTTTGTCCAAGTGAGTCGTGTGACCGGAAGCCCGTAATAGATCTGCAGATGCCAGCCAGCCAACCTTTGATGCGTGGCCATGGTGCAGCAAAAATGAGACACACTTGCACGCTAGTCTGGCGTAGCACAGCCACGTTTACTTGCGGAGGGTATGCTACGCCTAATTACTTACACGTACAATATTTATACGAGTACAGTTCATAGTCCCGTACCGGTACTAGTAGAAGCGGGCAAAGATTGAACGTGTGTTGGCTGATCAAAGACAGACTGAGGTGCGGCTATAATTTCAGTTGCTACCTTCGACTTAATAGAAGCATTTCCGCAAATGGTTATGTGTTGAGGACCGATCTGAGATCTCGTGCACAAGCGTGCTTACATTAGTTAACACTAGTTAGTATGCAAGTACTAATTACTTTTTCTTTGATAATTTTTAGCACTTTTCCTTTCAGTGCAAATGCCATAAAATAAATATAATTATGGTTTTCCGATTTTTCTCTATCCACTGATGAAATCAGACTTAAAATGCATAGATGTCCTCATGATGCATTGGAATTTCTGGATATGTCACATTAAATATTGTTTTACTTCATTATATTACTGCGTAATTTGCGATAATTTCTTCCCAAGTACAATACAATTATTGCAAGTTAAGTAGCAAGCTGAATTAATTATTAAATAAATTTTCCTCAATTGTGGGACACGAATCGACCTCTGCACCTACTAAAGTGACGCTCCTGGGTGGTATCCATATGATGATGATGAGCTCGTAGAGATTATTTGAGCCTGGCAATGATGACGAATTAAGTGACTGTAAAGAGTAAACCTGATGGCACACAGTAGTAGATCATATACAAACCATCACAAGACATAGCTTGTGCAGGCACAAATGAAGATAACATAGTAGGGGTTTGAAGATAGAACATCGTTCACATGATACCTCATCCACAAGGTGTGTATCCCTGAAGGTTGCAATTATTTCCAGCTACATTTTTCGTTAGTTTTTGGTTTTTTCAATTTGCTGGTATACAATTTAGCTGATTGAAGAAAAACACTGATACCAGCTAATTTTTCATAGTGTTTTGAAGGGTCAATACATTTTTCCAGGTATTAAGTTTTGCACTTTCAGTCAGAATAACAGTCATATCAAAATTAATTAAGATAAACAAAACAATTAGCCACATCAATCATAAAATATAAATACCTATTCTGCCACCTCATCGATATCAAAAAGGTACTGTAGTAAAACACGAAACTAAACACTTATCAAAAATTTTAGTGGCTTCGAAACGAACATATTTAATACTGGTCACTCAAGGTTCATGCGGTTACAGATGCACTAGACTCATTGTCCATCCTATAGGCACTCCACCTTACTAACAGCCTGCTCAAATATACATAATATATACAACAGGTGATGGGTGACGTGGCAGAATACTAATGTGACAATGGAAAAACTTGAAGCCTTTCTGGGTTTCAGCATGCAATCACCTTCCTGAGCACTGTGACTATTAGCGGGTGAGCTGGAGCTATTATTAACAGGATTTCAATAGACATATTTGTTGCCATTTGTAAATACCTTCACAGTGTGAACAACGACTCCTTACTGTTAAAGTGATAACCAGGCTTTGACCGCTTGGGAAAATTAGGCCTGTACTTCAGTACATCGCAGACCAGGATTGATCGAGCATTAGCTCTAAACAATAACAAACTGAGGCAGCCATATAAATCTGCAATTACCTTCGACTTTGGGGTGTTACCATTGAATGGCTTATCAAAATACAAAGTATAATCATATTCAAAATTCAAGGGTTACAGCAGGCAAAGCAACGCCTGAGCATTTTGCCTCATTAACACAACCGAAAATTGGCTCATTTAATGAAGTTGAGCACTTTGCTTAGATAAGTAAATGTTGTTATACATGTAGCTTCATGGCCCCATACACCATAAGTTTCAACTACAATACTAGACCATCCTTTAGCACTATAAGCATCATCATTGTGTGTTTTTCTTTTTCCCCCCTCTCAGTTGTAGACCCTGAGATCAAATTCGCTTCTAGAATGTTGGCTGAGTTAAGCAGGTGAATGGTCTTAAGATCAAAGGCTGCAGGGCGAGATAAGGGCACAATGACGTCAACAGGGCGCATGCAGCCCGGGCTGTACAGCAAAGTTGCAGCCCTTCTCAACTTCGGGAGCAAGACTTGCCAACTGGCAGAAGTCTGCAAAACAATCCCAGAGATGACAAACCCACCGTGCGTGCAGGTTAGTGAACGATGGCCAGCTGCAGCATGGGCAGATGAACAGAAAGGGCATAGGTGTGTAGGGGGCACAAAGGTAAGCCCAGCCAAAACTTAAGAATTGGACCTGCATTTCTGGGGACTTATAAGGTTCAAGTCCAATCTAGGGGAAGGAATAATCCAAAGCCAGGCATGGGCCTGGTAGTGGGAAATAGTTTTCAGTCTGACTTGAGAGGCTGTAGATGACTCCTCAAGAAGAGAAATAAAGCCTGCTTCCTCAATTCAGACAACAACCATTGCCAGTTTGGTTTAGAGTCAAGAATCTCAGCTGTGGAGATGGATTCAGAGGACAGTAGCAAGTTATTGAATTGACAAACTGCATTGTCCAGATGCCCTCAAGAAGAATCACTGAGAGTGGATTGCAGATGATCAGCATGAACACTGACGTTCAATTTGCTGCAGGAGCATGCACTGCCATAGAGCGTAAGCCGAGGCCACCCACGCTCATGCTTAGTTGCTTAGCAGCAGAAGGACTGTCTGCAATGTGTGTAGAGGTTTTGAGGCAATGCAGACTGTTTCTGTCAAATTGAAGGAAGCACTCAAAATATCTGTGGAGGGTGGAGTTTTATGAGCAAGGTGGGCCATCTTACAGACTGCTCTACAGCCAACTTGAGTTTCACATAACTGTGGAAGAAGATGCATATTAAATTATAGACATGTGGGAAGAAATTATGGTACAAAAACAATAATATTAATATTATAACTGAACAATACATGTATACAATTAGCACAAAAAATCATATGACATTTCTATAACATTATTGTATGTCTTGTTTATTAAGTTCTATTAAATTATAATTGGTTAATAAATTAAATCGATTCATTCAAGATTAAGTGACCACCCATTTTGTACAATTTTTAATAGCAATTAATAACACTGGTAGCGTCTATAGCTAAACTGTAACCTAAATTAATGAATTAGTTCCACTGCAGAATTATTAATGGTGAAACATTTGATTTTCAGGCACTTGATTATGAGTAGTTTTAATTATTTTGTGTTTAATTAACCATTGATGAAAATACTGCTTCCTACTTTGAATAGTTATTACCAGGGTTACTTTTTATCGAATTGAATTTACCTTCATTGGGGACACCCTGTAAGCCCTGCTAAAGGAAACAACTGTACCTACATGTACACTGTACAGCATAACCTTCATGTTACTTAACAATTGTTTCTGTGTTTGTGCAGTGTCCTCCAGACTGTGGTTTTAAAAAAGCAATCGATGTGATGACGTATTGCTACAAATAAAAATTGTCTGCCATATGATGGTGCATGTGATATCAATATGTAATCCACGCATAAACTCACTTGCACAAATACACAAGCATCATTTGAACACTGTTACACATCATTCTACACACCACCATACATGCTGACCTTTCAGTTCATGCATTCTATCCAAAGGTTCATCGCTAAAGAATATTCCTTCCGACTGTGTTTAAACATTTCTCATGAGGTTTGGAGAGAATAATATTCTTATGTGACGCATCTTCTCCACATGCATGTTGTGAAGTACTGGAATACCCGCGCTCGTGACCCAATGACAGCCTGTTTAGGAATCAATATCAGCTTAGAGTAGCGATAAGAATCACACAGCTATAGGCACACAAATAACATCAGTTCGCGCCTTCGTCCATCCGTAAGGTATGCCAGCCTCCAAATGATCTGGTCTTCCTCTGCTCAGCGGTAGCTTTAAGTACCTCCGATAAATCTTCTAGAATGTTCTCAAGGGTTAAACTAGGCAATTACAATTACACAATAAATGACAATACTACACTTCTCCCCCTTTAGAATCTATCTGGGGGACGATGATGGCGTGTTGAACAACGGAGCACTGGTGCAGGTGGGGGTGGTTCCATTGCATCCATTGGGACCATCTGTTCTTGATCCACTTCCCCTGGAGGTAGTGCTGGCACTGGTAGAGTATCTAACACTGGTGGTAATGAGTCATCATCATCATCTTCTATGTCACTATCATCATTGTTAATTCCCTTCTCCCCCCCTGTTCTGGCACGCACATGATCACTATGATAGCGTGCTTCCTGTCCACCCTTAACCTTCACTATCAAGTTTAAAGGTCCTAAAAACTTGACCACCACCCCCGGAAGCCACTTAGGGGACCCTCTATGATTCACCACATAAACCTCATCTCCAACTTGAAAGGTTCTAGACTGGACATGTTGGTCATGGTTTGTCTTCTGCCTCTCCTGACTCTGCTGTACCCGCTGTGCCACACTAGGAAAAAGGAAATCCAAGTGAGATCTTGGACGACGCCCCATTAACAACTCTGCTGGCGGCTGCCCAGTAGTTGAGTGTGGTGTCAGCCTGTATTGGAAAAGGAATCGGGCTAATCTGGTTTCTAAATCCCCTGTGGTCTTCTTAAGCGCTTCCTTTACAGTTTGCACTGCACGCTCAGCCAACCCATTACTGGCTGGGTGATAGGGGGCACTTTTCACATGCCTAAACCCATTCAGCTTGACAAAGGTCTGGAATTGTGCACTTGTGAATGCTGACCCGTTGTCTGAGACCAATACTTCAGGCAGCCCATGGGTTGAAAAGACATGTCGTAAGACCCGTATAGCTTGTTCTGCCGAGGGTGAGCTGACAATAGAGGCCTCTAGCCATTTTGAGTGAGCGTCAACAATTACCATCAGGGTCTTACCTAAAAATGGCCCCGCAAAATCCACATGCAACCGTACCCAAGGCTTAGTTGGCCACTCCCAAGGATGTAAGGGGGCTTTAGGAGGAGATTTCCGACTACTTTGACAAGCTACACATTCTTTCACCTTGCTCTCCAGTTGAGAGTCTAACCCTGGCCACCAGACCACACCCCTCGCCAATGCTTTCATCCTGGAGATCCCAGGATGCCCTTCATGCAGCAACCTAACCACAGCCTCTCTACCAGCAGATGGTACCACCACCCGTGAGCCCCAAAGGACACACCCATCTTCTACGCTTAGCTCATGTTTACGCTGTTCATACGGTTGGAAATCCACTCCCTCCTGCTGTTGCCATCCATGGAGAACCATTCTTCTCACCCGGGAGAGAACCGGATCCCTATCCGTCCATGACTTTATGGTAGTGGCTGATACTGCTGAGCCCATGTCTGAAAGTGCCTCCATCATCAGGACAGTATCCCCTGGCACGGGAACACTGCGTGGACTTTCCCTCAGTGGAAGTCTGCTTAGGCCATCAGCATTAGAGTTTTCTTTCCCTGCCCTGAACACTATCCGATAGTCGTACGCGCTCAAGGTCAGAGCCCACCTCTGTATCCTAGCAGATGCCATCGTTGGTACTGGCTTATCTTCCTTAAAGAGAAACTGCAAAGGTTTATGATCAGAATGCACCACAAATTTCCGCCCATACAAGTACTGGTGGAATTTCTTGACCCCAAAGACTATTGCTAATCCCTCTTTTTCTAACTGCGAATACTTTTTCTCTGGCAGGAGCTAGTGAACGAGAAGCATATGCGATGGGTTTATCTGACCCATCCTCACATACATGGGACAGAACAGCTCCTAGCCCATAAGGTGAAGCATCACATGAAAGTGCAAGCTGTAACGTAGGGTCAAAATGCACCAGCAGGGTGTCCGATGTAAGTTGTGACTTGGCTATACAAAAAGCCTTTTCCTGTTCTCTCCCCCAATGCCATACCTGTCCCTTACTTAGCATCTTGTACAAGGGTGCCAAAGTGCTCGATAAGTGGGGTAAAAACTTACCATAATAGTTCAACAATCCCAGAAATGATTTCAGCTGGCTTAGATCTCGAGGAGTTGGCGCATCTCTGATAGCTCTCAGTTTCTCCTCTGTTGGTTGAATACCATTTCCCGAGATACGATACCCCAGGTACTCTACACTTGGCAGCAAGAATTGGCACTTTGACTCCTTCAGCCTTATTCCCACTTCTTCCAGCCTTGTCAACACCTGCTCTAGTATCTGAAGATGCTCTGACTCAGAGGTTCCCGTTACCAGAATGTCATCAAGATACGCATGCACATAAGGTATCCCCTTCAAAATACCCTCCATTGTACGTTGAAAAATGGCTGGGGCGGAGGACACCCCAAATGGCAAGCGATTATAGCAAAACAGACCTTTGTGTGTGGAAATCGTAGCTAGCTTCCTGGATTCCTCATCCAGTTGCAGCTGTAGATAAGCATGTGCCAGGTCTAATTTGGAGAAAACCTTTCCTTTTTCCAGTCCTGCAAGTAAATCGTCTATGCGTGGCAGGGGATAAGATTCCACATTAGCAACCCGATTGATTGTTACTTTATAATCCCCACATATCCTGATACTCCCGTCACCCTTCACCAGTGGTACAACTGGAGTAGCCCAGTCAGAGAATTTGATAGCCTCAATGATACCTGTTTTCTCAAGCCTCTCCAGCTCTTGCTCAACTCTTCCACGTAAGGCATGTGGTACTGACCGAGGTCTGAAAAACCGTGGTGTTGCAGAGGGATCCACGTAGAGCTTTATCGTCACCCCCTTCACCAAGCCTAGTTCATCTTTGAAGAGTTCAGAGTGACGTGATAATAGCTTCTGAATGTGGTTGTCCATGCCTACATGTATAGAAGTGTGAAAAATGCCCAGGTTTGGCTTTAATTTATACAGCCAATCTCTCCCCATAAGCGATGGCCCACTTCCAGCAACCACCAGAAGGTTCAGGGACATAGTGGTGCCACCATAACACACTGCAACTGAAACTTGCCCCTTTACTTTCAACTGCTCGCCAGTATACGTCCGCAGAAGGATAGATGTGTCCTGCAGTAGTGGGCGTCTCTGCTTTGGCCACAGCCCCCAGTAGGTTTTCTCGCTAATGACGGATGCTGCAGCCCCAGTGTCCACTTCCATCTCTAAGGGAGAGTCATTCAGCAAGACACGTAAGGTAACAGGTTTCCTGGATGGTCCTGCACCGGGAATAAGGTGTATGTATCCTTCTGGCCAGAATCCAGTTCAGGTTGTTGTTGAGTTCTCTGAGGTCTCCTTTGCCTAACTCGACCCTGTGTGGGCTCCTTGTAATCACCTCTTTTGGCACGACATACCCTAGCCAGGTGTCCTTGTTTCCCACAATGGTAGCATTCAACATTTCGGCACCAACATTCTGACGCCTTGTGGCGGCCACCACAGCGGTAACAGGCATCTTGATTAGCTCGCGGCTGCGGAGCTTGAACAACGTGTACAGGTTCAGGGTCCCCCACAGGCGGCTGAATTTCCCCGGCACTCCTTTCCGCCAGCTCCGCCAACTTGGCAAGCTCGAATGCCTTGGCAAAGGTAAGATCTTTCTCTGTCAGCAACCGACGTTGCAATCTAGAATCTCGAACGCCGCAAACAAGTCGGTCCCGCAACATATCGTCTAAAGTCTCTCCGAACGAACAGTATTCGGACAGGCGCTTCAACTCCGTCACGAACTGTGCCACTGTCTCTGCGTCCTTCTGTATTCGCGAGTTGAAGTGGAATCTTTGTACTGACACAGGAGGGAGGGGAGAGACATGTTCACGCACCATTTTGACAAGTTGGACATACGTCTTGTCTGTTGGCTTTTCCGGTGACACTAGGTTACGAATTAACAGGTAAGTTGGGCTACCACATACGCTTAGCAGAACTGCACGCTGTTTCTCTGCGGTAGCGACGCCATTGGCTAGAAAAGAGTTTCCCCTCTGTGCATACTTACTGTTTAATGTAACTGCACAATTCTATCTGAGGGTTTGTCCAATTGTTACAGACAGTGTACTTTTACTGCATGACAAGTCTTTTGAACGTGGAATGAAGCATATTGGGTGATATGATCCTCTATGCATGCACAATGTTCCTAGTCCCCTTTAATTTATAGGTTTGTCTGCTTTCCGGAAAGTGCTTTTGAGTAGCCTTTGTATCATCAAAAGCAGGTGTGTTGGCTGATCAAGTGGAGAAAAGGAATTTTGACATCTATTCTATAAAAACCTGTACCCCAACATATATTCTCTTTGTAACATTTGATTTGTCATTGAAACCTCAGGAGGTTGTAGTACTAATATTCTCATTACACTCCTTCAGCGCCTCTCTATAGCTGAACAAAGAGGCATTGCTTTTTCAGTCCTGGGCACAGTCATTCTCTTGCCACTTAAAACCCTGTCTGGTTGGATGATACTATTGGTAGTGACTCACATTGTTAGTCGTTGGATTTTATATTGTGTGATGTGTGTATGAGTTGTGAATGTGCAGCTGGCCTGTAACAATTTTTTTGTACTGTCAAGTATAATAAACATAATAAACACAATGAAGAACTATTATTATTACACTAAATATAAAATTAAAAAAAAGGTAAAATAAACTTATATGTACACGTATGCTAATTATTGCCACTGAAATGGTGCAGATGTATTGTATTGTTTGTATTGTCATAGGGCTAGTACTCATAGGGCTAGTAGTACATGTGTGTAACTGTGTAACCAAAAGCCAACATTGTAAGTAATGTGTTCAGTTGCAGATATGTCATATGAGGTGCCCGCACCTGTATTGTATGTACATTTGTTTATGTATGGTTTAAAGGTGCTATATTAAATACTCCAAGAATCGACCGAGAGAAATGTAAGAACTGAAGTCAAGGTAGAGCGCTATTGCATCGAGAACTAAAGATCTGCTGATTTCGCTTCAGTTCATCATTCTCATGTTTCAGTTCCACATTCTGAATTTTCAGTGTCAAGTTCTCGTTGATGAATTTCTGCAATTGTATCATGTATGGGAGTCAATGATAAACATTTTACAAATCGGCTTGATTATACATGTATTAGCGTTATTAAATGCAGCGATATTAAAGCATAAAAATGTATGGATTTGTCAGATTTAATTGTGAAAACATGACACCTTCAGGATGACGTCAGATGTTAATATTAGTTGCCTATACTAATAATTGATGTGTAAGCAAATGTACAAATACATGCAGGTGCAGGTATGGCACCTCATATTTTGTTTATTTTTTTAACTTGCAATCATAAAGATGCTTTCAGTACAAATATCGACAAAATAATTTTAATGATAAATAAAAGCAATAACTAATTCTTTGGTTACATAATGAGCACTACTGATAATTATTAAACTGGTATTCACATATATGTGAAGTTGCATGCAGGGTTAATATTTCCTTACATCCGCAACTTCTTTCCACACCTTCAGCTCAGCTGCTAAATTCTTAATAACAGCTAATTCTTCTTCAGAGTTTGTTCTGTCCCCAAGATCCTGTAATAAATTTTGATGTCATAATTTATATTAAAAATCATATGGGACAGTTTCCGTGAAAATTGCCCCACGGTTAAAATGTTACAAAAATGCATCGCGTTTGAATCGCTATAACTTCCCAAGGATAACGCTATCGACTTCCTATCTTCAACACTTCATAGTGAAATGGTGTAGTATGAAGTATTGAAAATAGGAAGTCGATAGCGTTATCCGTTGGGAAGTTATAGCGATTCAAACGCGATGCATTTTTATAACATTTTAACCGTGGGGCAACTGTCCCATATAATTCTTTCCATTGGTAATTATATATTGTGGGTGTTCAATTATAAGACCAACCGAAGACCAAAAAGTGCCGCTATCGACGCTTGTAAATAAATTAAGGGACACACAGTTTACTTAAGCTGGAGGAATACTAGTCATATAATCCACCGCTACACAGTTAGTTGGGTCTGGGGACGTGACTAGATAACTTTTTCAATTGCTTGCATGTATGCTCAGAGTGCAAAGATCAATCTTGCATACGTAGCTGTCAAATGTCAAGCGCTTGCCACTTCAATGACAATCGATCGATAAAACGAGCGCCATAGTAGCGCTAGCTCTATAGAAACGTTACATGTACAGACTCCAGAGATCGTAAGTAGTTCGAGATTGAGCACGATGTTGTGCAACGTACACAGTCCAAGCATTGTGAACATTTAGATCAAACATTCATCACGAATTAGCAAAGTAAACGTCCTAGATGTATTGAATTTACGCATTCGATAGCGGTACTTTTTGGTCTTATAATCAAATTGTCTGATTATAATGAGAGAGAATAATTATAATTTTGGGACTCATGAACTAGATTTCTGAAGTGCCTTCTGCCCAGTGTGCCAATTATCTGTGCAGAACAAAGTAAAATTTTTTAATGAACCTAATATTAGATAATAGTATGCTTTTACTTGTTCAATATGTTATTGCATGCAGCATCACGTAATAATAGTGAGTTTTATATGCTCCCTCAAAAATGCATAGCAAAGTTCCAACTATAAGACCCCCCCCCCCCCCCCCCCCAAACACACACTGGCAATTATTCATTACTCGCATTCCTATACCTATATACACCTAGTGTTGCATATCTTTGCGGATAAAGCTTCCGTGATCACGTAAATGTTTGCAACATCTCTTATAGTAATCCCAGGGGACCTGTTGATGGCATTCTCACAACTCTGAATTATCTCCCTCCACTCTCTTACTATAGACCCGCTGCATTCTTGATGGATCCATTCGTAAGTCTTAAATTCTCTTCCAGCCTCTCCCGTCATGCATGGCTCAGTGTTTCGTGCCCAACATTACTTTTCAGAATCAACGAAATGATCATGTCAGAAAACTGAGATAAGGATATGAAGCTATAACAGTAGCCATTCTCCGTCGTGAATCGCTCACCTACTCAGCTGACATGCATCTGCACGGCGTACTTGAAGCTTTACGCAAATACATGTCGTGCATCTTTAAGCCACAATAATTGTATGCACCGTAGCATAACACACCTAACTGCTCGCACAACACTTAGCACCTGAACATCGACATGCAGCAACTTAAGGCCACTACAATAAGACTCATTTCCCGCCCACATCATTATTTGGCTTTCATTCATTACTGATTAGATCACATGTCACATAACATCATTATAGTAATAAAAATGGCTATCTTGAAACTACTATACATGTACTTCCATGGAATATTGCCTGCATGTGTCTGTGAAGCAGAACACGATTTTTTCGAACATTCTATTCGACCACGTCTTCCAAGCACATCTATAGAGTCATGGATAGATTTAGTTAACCGATTATACGCGGAATACGCAAATTTGCGTCCGCAGCCATGGCCGTATAGCATGAACTCCACGACATTGCCAGTGTTTATTGCGTATAGCGGCCGTAAACTAGTGATTAGGGTCTAATAATATCTTACTACCTTCGTGTAAGGGAGGAACACAGCGCATGATTATGTCTTCGAACCTGTAGCATGCATACACACTGCACACTACATGGCTACCAACACATCACTAAGTACAATCAGCGTACAGCCATTGCTACCACATATTCCTAAGTACACTCAGCATACAACCATGTATGCACCCCACGCAACACTAAGTCCACTCAGCGTACAGCTACGCGCTACCAGCTACATACATAACTACGCATACCTGCATGTATAGAGACCATACTGATGATCATCTCTGGCTCAAAAGTATTCACGTCGCAAAACGAATCCTCACAAGATCGCAAAAAACAGGCTAAATTCTCTATGGAATATTCCACGCCATGGGGCATATAGAGTACGGACGTATTTTGATACCATGCATGAAAAATGCGTATAATCGATTAAAGCGGAGGTGGCACTAGTAAACTCGTCATAATAGAATTAACTAAAGCTAATAAACCACTACAGCTTAGGCCACTCCAATATGATTACTTGTTTCCCATTTCAATAGGACACACAACAGGACACACAACAGGACACACAACAGGACACACAAGGCATTCATTATTCACTTATTCATTATTATAAATTTAATATTAAACACAAACCACAACCTACAAGTTATATAATTAAACATAAACAACATGAAATTTATTTCTTGACAGGAGAATGATGTGAACATGCTTTGCATTGTGGGCATTGCTCTGGTGAAGTGAATGGCTGATCACAACCACACTGGTTCAAAACCAGCTGAATAGTAAAGCTTTTCAATTGTATCTCCACAAGCTTGATCCCTGATTTCTACATCCTTGAATTCATCTCCAAGATGTAAATCTTGAATTTTGGCCTAACAAGAATAGGAATGGTCATTCAGAATTGCTGGAGTTGGTGACATTTTGCTACAGAGAGCTTATATTTTGAGTACACAAGCCTCCACATGTTACACTCTTCACACTGAACTATCAGCTGAGCATTATTCACATCTTGAACACTCGCATAGAATGGAACCTTTGTATTGGTCGCCCTTGGCATTTTACTACCTGTACCAGGTGATTGCTCTTTTTCTTGCACAGAATGTTTAACAAACCTACCAAATGACTCAACACCATTATTTTGTGTACAACTTACCGCTACTTCCGTGCCGCGGCGCGACATCGGTGTTCCCAAAACAGGTATATCTATCTGTTCGCACTGTGAAGTGTGACCGCATGATGCACAGCGAGAGACTGTGCGGGGAATATCCCTCCACGCCTCGCCTCGTTGGATCTCAACATATCCAGCTGTCAATAGCGACGAATATCAAAGATGATACGTAGATATATATGGTCAAATTGTATCATTTTAACTTAGTCATTGAATCGAACTACCATATGAAGTATACGTGTTGGCGCATGTTAGTTCAACCAAAACGTGTTATGCATTCACTTCACGCTCATTTGCACCAAGCAATCGAGAAATAAATTCCTCCTACACTGGTATTTCAACTTAAAACGTTTCCTCCATGCGATATGGGACTCAGCCTGGCGTGCTAAGCCATTACTGGCGCATGCACACATACATGTACCTTTGGAGCATTCATCCAGTAGCATCTTAGCCAGCGTGTCGTGGCCTCGATGTTCTTTTTCCTCTTGAAGACACTTCAAGAACAAGAGCAGAGCTCTCTCGCCCTGTGTATCATAAATGCATAAAGCAAACAGCATACACGAGCCATGCTTATTGACGCGCACCCCATGTACACTTGCAATTGGGAGCGTATTGTTTACTGAAAACGGATAACCCCTCATGCGCATGAAATATACAATCGTGTTTTGGTTATGTAAGCAGTTCGAGGCGGCAAAGATAAACATAAAACTGCGCATGCATGTAAATGCACTGTGTGCTTTATAGGGTCCCACATCTGTCCCGTCAAAACGGCCGCCGTGCATCAGTGTGAGGTGAAAAAGCATCAGCGGTGTATTGGACTAAATCTGCAAGTATATAGGCGTGAATGATGTACTGGTACAGTAACAGTAAGAGTTATAAAAAGTTAAATTTCATTACCATGGATATGTCAAGGCCCAATTTCAAACCGCTGGCCCGCTTTAAAGCGGGCCAGCCCATTTTAAAGCGGGCCAGCTGGACCGTTTTAAAGTAATGCATGAAAGTACGAACCTTATAGCATTCTAGTTTCGATTTGTGAAACTATCACGCTTTATAGGTAAGCAGAACGTCAGTAGCGTTAAATCTTTACTTTTCACGAGGTGGAGAAGGAGGTAAATAATTTGACACACCTCGTCAGACACTTGCTGTACATTATTGCTAGCTCGAGCTTGAATTGAACGCTTTCCGAATCTGAACAACTTTGAGTAGGTGGGATTAGAGAAGAGTACACCAGCCCGAAAGGCGATTTAAAGAACCAACACAGGCCTGTTTTTAATTGGGCCAGCCCGAATTCAAAACCGGCCCATCGGCCCTTTTAAACGTCGGCGGCCGCTTTCAAGCCAGCTGGTGTTAAATCAGTCGTAACATATGCATCTAGTAAATTTTAGTATTACTATTATTATACATGTATACACCATAATCAACATAGTGGGATCGTTTCCGCGAAAAGAGACCTAACGCATACATTATAGAATTTCCAGAACGCGCAATACAAATGTAACGTTTGCGTTGAAATGTACGGCTAATAACAAATTCAGAGCCTTACAACTCCATGACAGATGCTCCGATTTTCAGTGCGTAAAAAGCAATGTGTAGAGGACATTTCAGACTTTTAGATTATCAAAACATTTGAAATCTTGAAAAAAACTTTCGTTAGGTCCCTTTTCGCGGAAACGATCCCATATTGTATTGCACATGGTATAGGCCACCTATACATTGTATAGTATGTTTCTGTGCATGTTTAGAATCTTGCGTGTACATGTTAATGTAT
The DNA here is from genome assembly GCA_013339895.1 of Ephydatia muelleri. Classification (NCBI taxonomy): domain Eukaryota; kingdom Metazoa; phylum Porifera; class Demospongiae; order Spongillida; family Spongillidae; genus Ephydatia; species Ephydatia muelleri. Next base: position 12,036,271 of record JABACO010000002.1, on the reverse strand, counting down.
AATTATAATTATCATAGGTACACGTCACACATGCTTTCATTAACCTTTTTGGGTACAATGTCCAGAATGTATTTGCTCTGTTTTCTGCTTCCATCATCAAGGTGGTTAATGCGCTCCTCATCGTCTTGGCTGATCATTCCCCTTGCTTTTAATAGCGGGATCAGAGAGCGGGTGTCCATGTATTGCAACATGTCTCGCTCCAATTTGCCCAAAATTTCCTTCTCTATAAGCCAAGTTGGCTTTGTAGCTGTGAGAGGCGAGTGCATAGAATGAAGGAGCCATTTTGATAATGCGCTAGTATGGGTTTTTCGAGGTACAACTGAAGCTTAAACGTATACTTTCAAACTCAATAATGCAACATGCAGCTTTGTACATGTACATATGCATACATATGCATGTATAAGCTAAGTGATCTGTGCACTATAGAGCAATTGAAGCTACATATCAAATTGCCCGCGCTTTTGTACATTATGAATGTATATATGTTCTTACCAGAGGAGTATTCACCTTCAGGATGCACGTTTTGTGCCTGCAGGATGTGAATACTGAAATGCAATTGCACACATGCATATTCCTTAAAACTACAGATGAACACATAGCCAGGTTAGTTAATAACTCATGTAACAGACCTGTCTTCTAATCATTATTAGAAAAAGACATAAGCAATATACACCTTTTTTTCCCAATAAGAAGACCTGTTGCCTGATTATACTGTGCTGTGTAAGGAAAGGATGGTCTTACATCACTAGACTGCTGTGTGATATCCGCAACGATTTTGCAGCTGTACGTCATTTGAGACGGACCAGAACTGCTGGACGAGCTGACCGTCATAAGAACCCTGCTCGGATTCTGGGAGGTGAAGGATGGAGCATTTGAGGAGTAGTGGGAGAGTGAGGCAAATTCCTCGAATTATTGCAAAAAGCACGTCAAGCGCGAAATTATATAGTGCCCATGCATGCGAAGGTCATGTACCATCACGTACTGTTGCACATTGCTCAACCTACATGTACCTACGACTGTATATGTCTTAGTGCATTGATCTTTTCGCAATAGCCACCTTTACAGCTGAACGAATATGCATGATGTAGGCAAACGCAGCGCGTCGGCGCGTGTACCACACAGTCGATGATGTTTTCCCGAAATCTAAAAATAACTTTTCTTATTCATGATACCAGTTATTCTCATCTGTAGAGTTTGAAACACGATACACAGATCTGTGCTACGTCCGTAAAGGAACGCGTCTATAGCGAGCATCCGCGGCAACGCGTGTAGTACACGTACGTACAGCGCGCATTGATTTGACTTACAACAAACACCCCTGGCCACAGTGTGTACTGTAAGCATCGCGTGTGTCTAAAAACAAAACAAACGTTATTCTTACCTTGTAGCTCTCATCGTCATAATGGACTTGGCTGTAGATGGGTACCTGTTCTTGGTCAGTACACTGGAAGGTGTAAGGACCACTGGTGGTTTGGTTCGAAGTCATACTGGCTCACCAACAACAGCAGCGGACTGAAGAATGATTGCGCAATGTTACATGTCGGTGGTAATCCCCAATGTATGCATATTCGATAGCAGCTTTACGTATTTTAGTGCTCCCACGTTCCAAGGAATGCATTGCTCATGATCGTGCTGCCAGTGTCATAGGCATTACGGTCCGGGGCAATTATCCGTCCCCCCCCCCCGGACTCAACTCCCTAGGGAATACGGTCCCCCCGCACCTGTATTACCTGTATTCCAAAATTAATAATCCGGATCGAGTTCCCTAGGGAAAATGGTCCCCCTCCCCCCCCCCCCTCGGACTAAATTCCTTGAGAGGAAAAAAAGTTGATTTTTGTATTTTATGTCGTCACATTGTTATTAATGCTTAAACCATCGTCTGATTCTAAGTACATGTATTTACGTGCATGATTTAATGTAATAGCTGTACTTACATTCCTAACTGAATGATAATAACAGATCTGAAAATTAAAATACTGTAAGCTGTAGCAGTTTCATTCGTTCATTTTAAGAGCTCAGCTACATCTTGATTTTTGAGATCATCAACTCTTCCCGCTAAAGATGCTTCCTTTTTCCATGTATTGTGTAATAATGCACTTCTGGCTATATGTGTTGACCGTGATTACTTTTATAATAATTTCCCTCAAGTTTAAGGACTAGTTGAAAAATGAAGTTCTGTTTAAAATTTCATTCATAACACGTACATCATTGACAAAAAGTAATAATAAGCAACAATTGTAACTGGTCAAGAACAAATGATAAACTCAATATACAGAAAGTAATGCACAAAATATGTTTTTGAACTTTGGCAAAGCTATTCTGACTACCTGCATGAAGAAAAATAAGGGTGAAGCCATCTCTGACTATATTCAAAGTTACACTTCATAAAGGAAATTATATTATCAATTTAGTAACAAACTGATCATGTTGTTAAAAACAATATTTTCATTCATAAATGCCTTCAGAGTTCAAACAATAAAGATTGCAGATGTCGGGATATTTATAAACAAGTTGTTGCACATGATGTTCTTTACATGAGTGAGAATACATCTCCACTATTGGAGTAAGTACTGCAGTTGCCCAGTTGAATGGTACCTATGACAACACTGGTTTCAGCAACACATTTGACAGTCTTGTAAGTCAAATGAATCAGAAAGCATTATGATTCTCATGTGTGGCCAGTAATAATGTCTCATTCTTTCTTCGGTCCGATCTCTGCCTCGATGACCTCCGCTTTTGAAGAAAGGCACTCCAAAAATGCCTTCGCTCTATCTTCTTCGGTAACCTTGGATGGCATTCGTCGTCATGTTTATCCCGCACACACCCCCCCCCCCCCCCCCCCCCCCCCCCGTGTATAGTAGTAGTGCAGAGTCTTAAGCCAAGGAGAAATCCTTCGAATGCTTCCGAATCAGCCTCTTCTCCACAGTACATGTAGCTTTCAAGGGATAGGACCCGCCATTCAAATACGACTTTACCCAGAGCATCATTTGTTCGCTTCTTTTCTGCTCTGTGAAGAATTACGATATAAATAATCCTCTGATTAACAGAGGCTACTAAAGCTCCACATACAATGCTGCAACGTATAAAAACAGGACCATATATATCGACTCAGAGAGTTAAGTAATGCATTGGTGTACAGCGATGCTGGTAAAACACTTAATTAATTACCATTCTCTTTAAACTTTATCTCTCGCACAAGCACAGCAATTCAGGCGTCTGATTGCGTAGCATTGCGAATCACGAAATGAATGCTTGCGGGTATCGCAAACCAATTATATACGAGGTAAACGAGATCTGTGTAATGTAAAAGGTGTATGTATCATACATGGGTTTATAAATTAACTGATTTGTGATCATGTGCAAGGCAGTTTTTGAAAAGTGTAAATGAGCGGGAAAAGACGATTCTGCTACCACTGTAGTGAGTCAGTACGTGAGTAAATCAACCTATTTTGAGCACCAGAAAGAAGTAATCATCAAAAGATCAAGCAACGATCAGACTGGCAACGACTGTCTCCAAAGGAGTATGTTTTTAAAAGAGAGAATATTGACGATTTACTGATCATGACCTGATGATCGTGCAGATGTACAATGCGATCTTGATTCATCGAACGATGAGTCTGTATACAGCAACTATCACGAAAGTCCTTTTGGAAGTAGCGAATCAGAACAAGAGGTACAAACCAAGTAATCTGTTCCGCTATTCCAACATGTATTTTTTAAAGGGAGATGCTAATACGGTTTTATACTACATAAATGTGCGCTATATTGTGAATTGCTTGCTAGCCTGCTCAATTGTATGATGGCTCCACATGTTATTAATAACTTGGCAATTAATAGTTATCCCTTTCTGTGATAGTTATTCGCCGATAATTAGTTGGTTGGGGAGGTAAAACTCGAGATTCAAATAACTCTAGCAGCACCACTGATGGCAAGCATACTAAATACAATACCTGCTGTCATTAAACATGTGATTCATATGCTTGAAAGGTTATTGTGTAATTTTGGAACCAATTGGAACTGACCCTTCAGATATTGCATTTTGATAATGACATTACTGAGCGCTGCTTTCGAGGCGGCTTTAAAAGTCAGTTTCGTCATCATGACAAGGGTACTGTACATCATTTGGTTGTCTTTATGTATAACTGAACAGAATATACGTGACTTACAGTACCACTCTGACAATTGTACATGGTAAAAATATCATGTACAGTTGTGAGAGTTGATCTTTGCACCGGGGGGGGGGGGGGGGGGGGGGGGGGGGGGGGGGGTGGGGGGAAAGTATATTTCAAGGTAATCAATTAGTGTCCTGCTTCTGTTTCTTTTTTGTACTTTTTGTTCAGTGAGGTTTCTGTGAAGCCATGCAGTGGACCATACAGACACCATGTCATAATGGATTTAAATGCATACAAGTAAATAAAAAAACCTTCTCTATGAGAAAGTTGGTGGGATATAGGATTTGAAGGCAATGGTGGTGTAAAAAGCATGGAAACAAGGGTTTGTAATAGTAAGTGAAAATATCATAGTCCTATATTTAGCCCGTTTGTAGCATATATGTTCGTGTGCTAAATACAGGACTATGACATTTTCACTTACTATTACAGACCCTTGTTTCCATGCTTTTTACACCACCATTGCCTTCAAATCCTATATCCCACCAACTTTCTCATAGAGAAGGTTTTTTATTTACTTGTTCCATTCATTTTTTCTTTGCACATTATTCCGATGCGTAATTGATGATGATGCGTAATTGATTGTAATTGATCCGTAATGTTCAGCCACCAATGTCATATTGTAAACTAAGCTTAGTAGGAGTAGGTAGCTACATTTACATACCTTTATCGGTAGTACTCTTTCGATGGTCTCGTTTGGTTTTGCAGGGTACGCTTAGCCTTCCCCAGGGGCGGATACAGGATTTTGTGTTAGGGGGGGCATATAGGGATAGGAATGGGGGCGTGCCCCTCCAAACTTGCCAGGGTGTCTGGGAAAGCGCAGTAAGCACCATCATCCCCGACCCAAAACCCTAGCCACTGGGGTTTTGTTTTTGCACTTTTGGAAATTATAAAACATGTACTCACGGATACAAATGATTAAAGATTCCTATTATAACAGTCACACTTCACAAATAGGGTCAATTAAAAGCATCCTCCGAGGGTATTTTCGACTATAGCTGTCAATGATAGCATCAATATTAAGTTCAATATCTTTGTGCACATACAATAACATTAACGCTATCTTCTCCCATAGTGCTGCGATAGACATTTTTAATAAATCAGCTCTTTCCACTCCACTTGATGTTACACAGGTCAATAGCAGTAGCTTAACCGATTAACGCCGGAATAAACTAAAGCAGAATTGTCCAAAATCAACTAAATGAGGCAGCAGAGGAATGTTAGTTATCAGGAAGGAGGGTTTCAACAATATTAATTGAAGCGTGAACGTGAATAACTTCTAATTGGTGTAATGTTTCAAAGAACTCTTTGGGAACATGGTAGGGATGCATTTCTGTCTGCTATGGTTGTGACAAGAGAGTTTGGTTTAATAGGGGAATTATTCCACATGGTTTTCCAAAGCGCAATCTCTTGATGAAATGCTTGTGGAAAAGGCAGATCATCACTATAAAACTTTCTGGCAATGTTGCCAAATCAGGGTCTGGAAGGCACTCAAGAGTGGACTCTGCTTTCTTCGCTACAAAATGAATTTTGTAAAGTCTCGCTCGTATGATTAATGATTCATTGGCACCTACACTATTTGCTCGCAGCCAGCAATAGTCAGCTGACGCTTAGCCATGGGATCCGGATGACGGCGGACTCCGCAGATCTACTACTTTCCTGACGGCAATTGAAATTCGCAATGTACGAACTGAACGCTCAACAGCACAATAGAAAAAGGGCCACGTGTCAGGGGTGATATTTAACACGTACAACAAGGCCTGCATGAGCTCCGACAGTGCGTCGCTGATGACATGTAATTAAATTCATTACAATGGACAGGAGGCGTATCCTTATTAGTTAGGGGGGGCATTGGCCGGGTTTGCCCCCCCCCCTGTATCCGCCACTGTTCCCGTACCGCACTCTCTTCGCCAAGCGAGCAGATTCAGGACTCTCCCAATAACGTTGCCTTTTAGCGGACCGTTTCTTTTCTGGGTCTTCTTGATACCGCTCGCGTTCAGCGGACCGTTTCTTTTCTGGGTCTTCTTGATACCGCTCGCGTTCAGCGGACCGTTTCCATTTTGAGTGGCTTGATGCCGCCATTTTTATTTTTAAGATACCTAAAATGTTATCTAATTATGCATCTTGCATATACCGTATAGTCGATTGTTATCAATATATAACATCGGCTATTTTATATGAAAGCGGCTCTTCCAGCCTATTTTGAAGCTATTGGTGAAATTTTCATTTTTTAAAAGTGTTCCTATCCCGAGTTATGCGTTGCCAAGAAGAAGGAGACCATGATCCGGGACTGGGTACGAGGATGGGCAGTACCCTTTTGTTCTCTACAACCGCGCGGTTCTGTGACATAAAAAAAAAGACAAAACAGCTCATTTTTGACTTCTAGTTCGATTGCTATAACAAACTAAACGATCCAATCATTGGGAGTCTTGTTAGAGACGGGTCGCGTATTTTTAATGAGTTCATAGTCGGGGTCAAATCCTATATGGAAGTTTCTAGCGAAACTTCCGATAGAGCTGTTCAAACATTCTGTTGTTGTAATAAGGCTGCCATTATAAGCATAGTGTTATTTCTCCTATCAGTGCTCAGTTTAAATACAGCACAGACATTGCTCCATGCTTTTTTCTCCATCATTGTCCGAATCACCCTAGTGGAGTAAGCACCACAATTACCCATTGCTAGTGCCAACGGGGCGCCACGCCTTTATCTTTGAGGTTAGTTCATGGGATGATCTTCCTGAAAACTAGATTGTGGCCCCATTGCTTGTTTTGGCACATCATAGTATGTGATAGGAGCATTAGACGTTGTTTCACACTAGTCTGACTTAGCTCTCTCTGTTATATTGAGGTTCACTATGTCCCCCCAGCTGAATTCGTTGCAGACACGACAATAGTGAGCAATGTAATTAGATTATCTTCTCCCAGTCTTACTTTGTACCAACAACAAAAGTGAATATTGAAAAAATGATGGTTCACCTTTAACTCTTTGAACACCAAATGCATATATACATGCATTCTCACACGACCATAACTATCTGTTGTGTTGATTATTAAAATCGCTTTGAATACCATAGTGCACGTTACATACATGCAAGTCAGTGCAATATACTGACATGCATGTAGCCACGTAGATGCAGTAGTAATATAAAATGTTTCAACCCATGTGGGCTGGGTGTATGCACATCTTGTGTGTCCATTATTATACATGTCTACATATGGTTGTAACAAACCATACGGATTATGAACTGGCAAAAGGCCCGGAGGAGTAAAAGGGAATTTGGACTACACTGATTTGGGTTACACATTCCTGCTCTGGTAGTACCGGAGTGATGCATTAGTGAAGTACATGTAATCTGAATAATGGGCTCTTGAGCAGCAATTACAATTGCAGTAACCAAACATGTCACATGTACCTATATGGTTACAAGTGCAGCAAGCATTTGCATGCATCATGAAGCTTTTGTAATCAACACATTTCTTAGTTACAGTGTGCACATATGCATGCATACATGAACTTGCATGCATGGCGTCCAAAGAGTTAATCAAGTCCTGTCTCTATCATTAGTACTATACCACAGTACCATGCTGAACCTCAAAAGTGTTTTCAACTTGATGCAAAGCCTTTGTACAGCTAGCAAAGTTCACTGAGATGGTTTGTTGGCAGGCATAAAGGTTTATGTATTTCAGGTCAAGTTAAGACACACACATGCACCACTGGAAGGAAGGATTTATGTGACATTAACAAGTCCTTCATCGCTGAGGATAGAAAATGTATTCAGTCTGAATGTATCACAAATTGCTCTGTGCCAGATGTAACAGGATTTCTTCAGTAGTATGTGAATCCTTAGAGAAGGTTCTCTATATAAGTAGATGTTAGGAGGCATCTCTATATTCGTCGTTGGGTTAGCTGAGACTACATGATAACCAAGCACAGATGCAGCCTGTCCCCATAACTGGTTTGTGGAACCTTTGAGGCGTCGATATATCATCGGCCCGCTTACACTAACGCCTATGAGGACACCGATACATAATAATAGCAACAGACTACTTCTCTAAACGGCCAGAAGCTGTCTCACTGAAGAAAATGAAAGCAACTACAGTGGCACAATTTTACTGATGCACGAACTAGGGCTGTCGAAAAAATGCCACTCAAAAATTCTCCAAAAATTATCCAAAATGCTAACCGTAAAAATTCCGTTTCACCCGCCTTCCGCAACAAAAATTGACGGTCTCCTTAGTTAGCTTTTCAGTGTTTACACATGTTTTGATGTGCAGTCCTTCGTTACTAAAACTTGCCAACCAGCAAAGCAGATGTCACACATTAAGTGGGGACAACTCAACAGCGAAATGTGATGGCGCAAACCGGTATAGCAAACTACATGCGTAGCTGGCTTATGCCGCTACCTGTGCAACCGAATAAGCAACGAGTCACTTCGACAGTATATTACATTCTCATCGGCACGTGTGCACTAAATGTGGCGGCGTGATCGATACATAGCCTTATTTGGTAGTATTCCGGTGTCTATAAATAGAAAATGAAGGCATTTTGTGCAATTAGAAAGTGCCTAAAAAATGGTGGATTTTTTTCGACAGCCCTAGCACGAACGCAGGACCACCTACTAACTGCTTAAACGCCGCTCTCTCCTACATTCAGGATGTGTGCAATTCCAATTAAGCGATATGTGCATAGTGGATGATGTGTTGGACTATGTCAGATCAGTAGAAGATTTATTTACAAGTCTTTTAGTCCATAGCGGTTTGGTCATTGTATTATTCACGAGTGATAAGATGTGTAATGTGGATCAAGAGGAGGGCTCTTAAGCTTTTGATGATAGATTGTGGGTACAGTAGCACCTTATACCCGAGGATATCTCCATCCATGTGGCTGTTAAACAACCACAGGTTTTCTATGCATGTTTACTTTGAGGTGGTTTGGTTCAGTTCAGCATGTTACCAAGTCTAATCAATAATTTCTTTAAATGACCAGTGAACTTTTTTATTCCAATAGCTCAAAAAATACCACTTTGTTATCCAGCCACAAGCCTATGTAATATACTAAAAAGCAGTTTTACCGCAAAGAAGAATCAACATACTGTATTAGTGAATAACATAAGACAGTTTGGAATGGAAGTGCGTAAAAATTTGCCTAGTTTAGAATTGCCTATATGCTGCTGTATGTGATTAGGTACAAATATTTCACCACAGAAAGTGTCACATATATCTTTGCAAAAGGAAGTTGTGAACTTCCTGGAAAATAATCCGCATACACAGTAAGGGTAATTATGTTTTGTTCATGTATATTCTAGAGAATAATAAAGTTTTTTTTTGTGTAATCAAATTGTTTCTTGTTTACCTTGTGCCTGATGGAAGCCATATAATCAACTTCGTTGAGTCATCCATTACTTTGGAGGCATATCTTTCTGATACGACTGAACCAGGAACTTGGGGAACCCACCATGAACTGCAGGCCATTGCATCATTACTGAATGTTGCTCTCTGCATCATCACTAATAGGGAAGAACAAAAAAAATGCAATGATTTGGATTTGTCCCCAATGGAAGGACACTATTTCATGTGTCTATACGACATTGCAACGGTAGGTAGCGAAATGGAGTTCCATTTTTACTGACATTAACAATCCTATAGACATCCTGGTGAAGATAGGAAGATCATAATTCATGGATCTTTTTGCAAGGTTCACGGATACATGTAGGTGACCATGTGAGTACAATTTTTATGAATTATAAAGATTTTATTCAAATCCAATGGCAATTTTCATGTCATTGAAACAGAAAGTATAAGTTTATGTCTATTGACAGCTATAACATGCAATTTAACTTTACTGCTGTAGTCACACTCTGATGCATTCTATGCCTTTTTAAATTGTTAATAACCTGAAAAAAGATTTCCAAGATTGTGCTTGGAGTATCCATCTGCATCAATGAACTTACACACTTCTACGGCACAAGCATTTTTGACTATGATTACATTCTCCTGCCGTGCAACATCCCTGGACACTGGTTTCTTGCTGTGAATTTTATTGATTTTCCATAGTTTCAGCTTTTGAGCATGCTCTTCATAAAAGCACCTATCTGGAAGTGGCTCAATTGAGTTTATTTCTGCAGGCAGAGGTTGTTTAAAATTTGGAATTAGATATTAGTGAATTTTCATGCTTTTTAAGCCAAACACATACATATTTGGAGCACATTAAAGCAGTAGTGTACTTACACTTGTGAGAACTGATATGTGATACAGTAATTCATTGTGCACACATTGATTTTCTAATATCTATTTGAAGGAATAAAAACATTTACAAAATCATTCAGGAAACTCTAAATGGCACCTTTTGAACAGTAGCATTAACCTCCGAAGTTGCCACAAAAAAAAAGTAGTTGTGCTTGCCAACTCTTTCAATGCCTTTGTGTTAATATTCTCAAAAATGCGTGCCATAACATAATAAAGTAACAATGTAGTAAAACTCTTTAATAAAATGAGCTAACCTTTCAAGTAACCATATTCCTAGCCAGGATCGAAGCTCTTGACTGCTTGCCTGCATAATCAAAATGCTTACTGATGGATACAGAAGTTTAGTTTAACAATTCCAGTAGTAAGTTGAGATACACTCAACAAACTAGCAATGATACCAAGTAGGCATAAAAACATTGTTTACAGTTACCTTGCAGACAAAAATTCCACTGTCTGATTGATTGCTTTGTCAAGTGCTACAGCCCATGAATTTTCCATCAATTCACCTTGCTTGTCAATTTCACTCTGCAGCAAGTGTCTTTACGCACAGTACATAACCTTTAGAGCGTAATGAAGAAATACCTGATGATTTGTGCTGTCTATCCTTGAAGGTGCTTAAAATAGGAATCATAAATGAGCACACATATTTTATTAATGTCAACTACCTGTATAAAAAAAAAAGATTATATGCATGCAATTATTCAAAAGAGTAGGTATATGTGCAGTTTGGGATAGCGCTCTTCCGTAGGCGAATACATGTACTGACGCTCTGTCCACACCCATGCGGACATAGATCGGCACAGGCTGATGTTAATCGAAGGCTGTTTAGCTAGGTGAAGCCTACGTAGCTACCAGCTGCAGAGGGACACATACCCACCCTAGCTCACTGCCAGGGCTATTATTATTATTATTATATATATGACATCGTTCATCCCCTCCTGCAAGCTGCCTTGGTGAGCTGTTCTTTAAATAGTCTATACCTGAAGCTCGATGAATGAAGCGCGTAGGCACGATGAATTGGCGATATGCTTAGGCCTATACGCAGGAAAAAGTTGCTTTTACAGACAGCACTTTCCAGCAGTTGTGAATTGGGGGAAAGACTATGGACACATTTGCCGCCTAGTTACCCGGCTTGACATTGGCTCATCAAAATTGAAGAGCAGCTACGGTCCGCTGTGGCTCTTGTAGCTAAACTATTTTAACTACAATAACAGGTGCATTTATTCACCATTATTATCGATTCTTATTAACCGTACACATAAACACCAGTAATTCAGGCAAAGTATTACGCAATGAATACAAATTATGCGCGGTAGAAATTAATTTGTTGTCTTGATTTTAGTTAAAGAATGGTTAATTAATAGAACAATTACGAAGTACAATATTATAATCAGACTGATTTATTGTACATAATAATTCGATTTGAAATAAATTGCAAGATGACCGCCGATGTATGGGCGATACAATGTACCGTACATTATGTATAAAATGCCCGTTCACTCCTCCGGCCTTTTTACCAGTTCATAATTCGTATGTGTTGTTACAACTATATAAACATGCTAAGTAATAATGGAGACACAAGATGTGCATACACCCAGCCCACATGGGTTGAAACGTTTACATTAAAGCATCTACGTGGTTACATGCATGTCAGTATATTGCACTGACTTGCATGTACATGTACTGCGGTATTCAAAGCCATGTATTTTTTTGAATTGGAAAGATCAACTGTTTTCACGTGCGCTATGCGCAATTAGAACAGATAACAGTCAACGCTCTGTGTACGATTAACAGTAAGACGCTAAGCCGTCGTTTCTTGGGCCCAGAGCTGAGAACTAACCCGCTTGCTTTGGGAAATTTTATGATAACCTACTCCACATCGATGTCCACTGAATTAACTGTCCACCATAGGCACACTCGTCCCACTGCATGGGTAAGTTCGAGAAGTCTCATTCACTCATGCGAAGGCTGGTACCATATTTACAAAGACAGCTGTGCACGAATTCCGTCATAACAGCTTGCACATTCTGCCGTATATAGAATGCAGAATTTGTCAAGCATCGTTATTTATTCAAAGCATATTCAGAATCAGCGGTCAAATAGACAAGGCAATTAATTCGCGGTTTGCGAATCATCAGTCAATAGACGTGCTTCAATACCAAGCCCACCAGATTTTTCTCACGGGGGATTGTTACTACACTACATTTAATTTGGCATGATTTTTAGTAAGGTCATCGTATTTTTCTTATTTAAGGTTACGCTTCCCTAGGATTGTCATACATAGTCCTCAATGTTCAGGTAGTCATAAAGTGCACTTCTCATTACAATATTCCACGACCACTTATGACAACACCATTACGATGTACTACTTGCCCACGAGAGAAACATATACATATAGCTAGTACATCGAACAACTATAATGTGAACAATAAACTAGGTCCTCCAATTAAAAAATCGGCTTCCATAACTGAAAGAAGTATTCCATAGTGAATCAGTGAGTTTTTGTCTCCGTCTCGTGCCCACAAAATTGACTCACGCGCGGGACACGTAAGGTCCATCTGTACGAGTTTTAGGCTGTCCTAGCGCTACGCGACAATTAAGGTTTGCTGCAACCAGTTGAGCTCAAATGCATGTACCCATACGATCCGGATCATTTGTAAACCCCCTAATCCTCAAGCAGGTCCGTTGTTTTGGCGTTGTGTGTAATAATAATAATAATAATCTAAGATGGCCCTATGGTCGTTGAAACTTATGAAGCTTGGGGAAAAGAAGCCACGGCCATTATCTCCTCTGTAGCCTCTAGACTTGCTACCTCCATGTGTCAGCCAAAATCCTGGCACCCTATGGGCAAGATTAGTTCCCAATCCGGAGTACATCAGGGTGACCCACTGGGTCCAATGTTGTTTGCTTTAGTCTTCCATAAACTTGTGACCAGCATAGATGCAGACGATGACTGTTTCCACCTGCTCTTGAAGCCTGGTATCTGGATGATGGTGTCTTTGCAGGGGAAAGGTCAGCTGTGCTATGAGCTCTACAACTCATTGAGTAGCTGGGTCCACACTTGGGGTTTAACATAAACTTTTCAAAGCGTGAACTGTTCAGTAAGGGGGGCAACTCCCTTTCCCCACCAGTAGTGAAGTCATCTTTGTCATTCTTGGGGTGCCAATTGGGGACTTTGTGCACTGTGCTTGATTCATAACACCATTATTTCCAAGGTTTTGCTTAAAGCTCTTGTGGTTGTCTCTGTGGTTGACCTCCATGTGGCCTTCTCACTTCTCCGCATATGTGGAAGCTACTGTAAGTTAGTACACCTAACCAGAGCAACCCCACCTAGCCTCTGTGCAGACTCTCTAACATGTAAGTCCTTTGATGAAGAGATAAGGCTTTGTTTTACTTTGTGCCTTGCAGTGGATGTCCCTGATTCCCATTGGCAACAAGCACAGCTCAGTCCATGATTTGCTGGACTAGGCTTTAATTTGTTCCCTCACTCACCACTCCTCTGCTGCTTTCATCTCTTCCCTTGCTTCTTCAGGACTGTGTAGCCTTGACAACATCCACATGCTGCAGGCTGTCACTCGCTATAACATCCAGGTCTCCTCACAGGACTCTATCACAGTAAAGACTGCTAGCTTCTCCCCCTTTACAAAAAGCTTTGTCTAAGAGGTTGGATGTTCATACATTCCAGTCCTTGCTATCCTCCTCCTCTCCAGTGAACAAGGCTCCAATCCTTTCCATCTCTGCCCCTCATGCAGGTTCCTGGATCTCTGTTGTCCCTTACACTGGCTTGGACCTGCACCTTGACAACGCTGAGTGCTCTTAGATGGTGGCAGGGTCTTGATACCTCAGGAGGTTCCTCTTACCCTTTTTGTCCTGACATTGCCCTAGACCCACTAGGTCACCATGCAGCCTCTTGCAAACATGGTGGGATGTAGTTTCATGGCGCAACCATTTGCGTGACATCTTTGCTGACTTTTGTCACCTGCCCACCTTTCTGTGAAGGTGGAAAGTGGGATATGATTTAAGTAGGGAACATTTCAACTCCCGTCCTGCAGACGTTCTTGTTCAGAGTTGGGACAGAGGAATGCCCGCAGCATTTGATGTCACAGTTGCCTCACCTCTCACTCCTGCTGCTCTGAATGAAGCTAGCGGCGTATCTGCAGGGGCAGCAGCCCATGTGGCTGAAAATAGGAAGAATGCTGCTAACAATACAAAGAGCCAAGAGTTGGGGTACACGTATAGCCCACTGGCGGTCGAAACTGGGGAAAGGAAGCACAGAGTGTATTTTCCCGCTTGGCATCCCTGCTTGCTGTTAATGAGTCAAGTCCCAAACCAAAGATGGTTTCAGAAATGTATGGCCACCTGAACTTGTCACTGGTGAGATCAGTGGCAAGGGCCATCATGGGAAGGGAGTTGGCCCATCGATAGACTTATTAGAACTGTGTAAAATAAGCTTTACATTGTGCTAATACTTTGTGTATACCTTGCTTGTAATTAATAATAATAATACAGAAGTCACTGTCCCAGATGCTGGATTCTTTTGCATTCCATTCTCTGCTGTCTTCAGCTTCCCCGGTGAACAAGGCTCGCATGCTCTCAGTTTCTTCTCCCCATGCCTGTTCTTGGATTACTGCTATCCCTTCTACGAGGTGGAAAATGCACCTTGAATCAGCAGAGTTCCAAATGGCCATTAGGTGGTGGCTCGGTCTCAAAACTTCAGACGCCTCTCCCTGCCCCTTCTGCCCTGATCTGGTTCTTGATCCTCTGGGTCACCACACGACTTCTTGCAGGCATGGGGGAGATGTGGTGATCAGACACAACCACCTTCGTGACATCGTTGCTGACTTCTGTCGCCAAGCCCACCTCTCAGTAAGAGTGGAAGCTGGGTATGGGCTCTCTAGTGACCACTCTAACACTCGCCCAGCGGATGTCCTGGTTCAGGGTTGGGACAGAGGATCTCCTGCTGCCTTGGACATCACTGTAACATCTCCCCTCACCCCTGCCACCTTGAGAGACGCCAGTTCCACTGCTGGGGCAGCAGCCTATGCTGCAGAATGCAGGAAACACACTGCAAATGATGCTAAGTGCCAGGAGCTGGGCTGGGCCTGCATCCCCCTAGCAGTGGAGACCTTTGGTAACTGGGGCATGGAAGCTCAGGGTGTCTTTTCCCGCCTCGCTTCTGCACTCGGGATGCACCAAGGAACTTCAAAGTCTTGGGCCCTCCACACCATCTACAGCCGCCTTAATATGTCCCTGGTGCGTTCAGTGGCTAGATCCATTCTAGGTAGAAGCTATGTAGTTTAGAACATCTATAGGGGGTTTTTGTGGACAATATTAATAATAATTCTGTATGAGCATTTATTCCATTCGTGTATTGTCTTGTTTCGTATATAATATATATGTATTAATAATGTTATAATATGTAAAAATATACGGCCGCCTTAATTTGACTCTTGTGCGAGCCAATGCCCGAGCCCTCCTCTTACGAGGTGGATGTTCCCTTCAGGAGGGGGATATTTCATCATCGTAACTTTCATAGCTAGTGTGTCTCAGTGTGTCAGGATATGTATGTATGTATGTATGTATGTATGTATGTATGTATGTATGTATGTATGTATGTATGTATGTATGTATATCATTATTATATATAATTATAAATAATTGTTATTATTTTTTTAATAATATTGTTATTAAAAATAACAATAATACTACATGTCAATATGGAAGCACAAATACGCATATATACATAATACACACCAACATATTATTATTATTTAACTAAAGTCAGAAGGGATCACAGTCCTAGCCAGTATGGCCCTTGCTATGGCTCTCACCAGGGTGATATTCAACCTTCCAAACATGTCACTGATCACCCTGGCTTTACGAAATGAGGAAGAGCCAAAGGCCAAGCGTGTGGCCAGTAGAGCAAAGGTTCCGCTTGCTTCCTCACCCCAATTGCAGTAAGTTTCTACTGCTAGAGGCACACACCTCCAGCCTAGTTCAGCACATTTAGGGTCATTGGCTGTGTGCTTTCTGTTTTCTGCAGCTTCAGCAGCAGCACCCACCCTCCTACTTGCCTCAGCCAAAATAGCAGGGGTAAGAGGAGATGTGACCGTGATGTCAAAGGCTGCCGGCTTGCCTTGAGCCCAGTCCCTCACTAGCACATCAGCTGGGCGAGTGCGATCCAGTCCTGGAGTGAGGCCACTTCCAGCTTCTAACCTTGCTGCAATGTGGGCTTGGTGGCAAAAGCTCAGAACGACATCACGCAACCTATTGTGACGTATAACTACATCGCCACCACGCCGGCAGGTAGCTGCATGATGGCCTAGAGGGTCCAATGCCACATCAGGGCAGAGACCACATGAAGAGCCTCTGGAAGTGTCCAAGCCCAACCACCACTTCACTGCTATCTGAAGCTCATTGGGATCTAAATGTAGCCCAAGACCTATAGAAGGCACAACTGAGAGCCAAGAGGCTGCATGGGGTGTTATTATTAAAAATAATTAAATAATAATAATCATAATAATAATAATAATAATAATAATATACAACAAAACACGAGCAAACACACACACACATGCATAACACAATTAAGATTAACAATCCTGAAGGGGTGTTTGGGTACATCTCATTAGAATGGCTCTTGCATTCTGCCTCATCAGTGTGACGCCCAGCAGGCAGTACATTTGGCTCAGTGCCTAATAATAATAATAATAATAAGCTATTGACAAACAGCTGTTCCTCACTCACTCAAAAGTTCCTGTCAAACAAAATTGAGGATTGTCAGTTCAGGAAACTATTTGATAACTCCACTGCAATCAACAGGGCTCATCTATTATCCATTTCATCACCTCATACCTCAGCTTGGCTATCAGTTACTCCATTAATTCCTTAGCATGGGCCTTCACTTGGAGCCTTCTGAATTTCAGGTGACGATAAAATGGTGGCTCGGTATTCCAGTTGCTCAAGGTCAAGGTAGCTCTCAATGTAATGCTGCCTTGGATGCTTATGGCCATCATGCACTGTGTTGCAAGTTGGGAGGTGATTTTGTCTCTCGTCACAACAGATTGATCAATGATTTTTGTCACATTGCACATCTTGTTGGTCTAGGGAACACACTCATCCAGCTGATGTCCTTGTTCCAAACTGGGTCCTGGGTAAGCCAGCAGCATTTGACCTGTCTGTCACATCAACTCTAAATGCACAAAGTTTTCAAGAAATGTGTGTGACAGCAGGTTCAGCTGCCTTGGCTGCCCAAATCCGCAAGCATAGAGTAAATGACGAAATGTGCAGGGAACTAGGCTGGGTATGTATCCCTCTTGTGGTGGAGACATACGGATGTTGGGGTACTGAGGCTATTCAAGCACTATCGAGACTTGCCACCAGTGTGTCCACTAGGCAGGGACGTCCCATATCACTCGTGTATAATGAAATATTTGGAAGGCTCTGTTTGGCCCTTGTGAGAGCAAATTCCCGAGCCATCCTATCCCGCTATCTGTAAACTGTGCATGTTAGGTAAAGTGTGTATTATATGTACTGTGGTGGTAGCGTATTAAAGCCACTGAATGTATTCTCAATTTCTGTACCCTACAGAGACTAGGCTTCTGTACTCTTCTGCATGTGTTTTTCTTCTGTATTGTTGCATATAGCCCTCTCAAAAAGTTACTGATTCTTCTCTCAGCACATCAGTACATTCGTCACGGTCTAGCAATCTACAAAAGTGCTTGTCTCACCTGTTAAGTTAAATCGCATACCATGGTTACTCGGGCACTGGTTTATAGCTGTGTCTTTCCTGCATTTAACAATTCCAACACGGGACATGCAAAGCAGGTCTGTAAAACCTATGGTAATGAATATTATTGTACCTACTCTATCATGCTGATTGTAGTAGCTCAGGATCTGCTAAGTTTACACAGACGCATACAACATGTAAGGACCAAGTTCAAGTGCAATATTTATTATTTCAGTCCTGCTAAAGAAAAACAAGACTATGACATTGTCATCTATTCTCTTTCCCTACATGCATGCAGTGTACACGTTGCAATTTAGCTATGTGCAGTGTAGTCATATCACATGAGAGAGACTGTAAATCAGTGGCTTCATGAGCTGTTCTATGGATTAGATCAAGAATGCATGTGTTGAGCGACAAAAATGTGTGTATTATTAGAGTGCTAATGTTTCGCCACGTCAGTGTATAACAGTCTGTTTGTGTGTGTGTGTGTGTGTGCACGTGTGTCTGTGTGCACGTGTGTCTGTGTGCACGGGTGTCTGTGTGCACGTGTGTTTGTGTGAGCTGAAAACAAGAGAACAAAGTCACTGCAAGTAAGTAGTGCATACGGTAAGTGATTGCTGAGTGGGGTGAGGGTTAAAATGGGGACACCATACAAAGAACCTATCCAATGCATGGAGTGATGCATGTACAAAGGACAAATCCACGATGCACATGTACATGTGTGTATAAAGTACTGTGCATGATCATGCATAATGTATGGTATGCTGGTAGAAAATGAAATCGTTGTTTCCTGCTTTTGTCCTTCTTTCTAACACCCCCCCTTCCTCCCCACCACCCTTAACTTACAGTGTATCAGTTAAAATTTGGCTTAATCTCATCTCCCTTAGACCCCATCCCACTTCATTTACATGCACACATGAAAGCACACACACACACACACACACACACACACACACAAACACACACACACACACACACACACACCGAGGCACGCATCACTCGTTGAAAGTACATTATATAGTGTGGGTGTCTTAAATGCCTCAAGATACGCTGCGCTGACACCATGATGAAAGAATCAACACGTACTGTCTTCTATTGATACCATAAGAACATGATTAGCAGTTCGTTCTTGTACGGTCAAATCTGTTTAGAATGCCTGCTTTAAACTGTAACCGTTTTTAATTGCGCTTTTATAACAAAGGAGGTAGAGCCGTGGGTTCATTACGAACTGCTACACCGGTATGGTTTAGGGTTTCTAAAAAAATCTGGCATATTAATTAGTACATTTACAGGTAAAGCGTACTTGAGTCTGTGTACATGCATGGTTTCAGCAGAAAGTTGAAATAGTTATTCAAACTGTTACCAAATTTGTGACGCACCGCGTTTTTTTTTTCCATGCCAGGGCTGGTATTTGTATATATAAAGCATCACAGTGCATCAGTCAATAATAAAATGATCACGAACACTTGCATCCCTTATGAGCGATAATGGAGAATGATTACAAATCACGTGCATCATGAAGAGCATGGAGGGGACTCATTCCTGTCTTCCGGCTGAAGTGAATTTTAAAGCTGACATTTTGGTCGCTGCTGCATGTGCAAATTGCCGGTGCAGTCTTTTATTTTATTATACCGTACTTTTACACTGTACTGTAGCAGTAACTAATAAACTATTAATACTGATTAATTAATACTATCAATACTACACACAACTATACTTCGCTGAGAGCGTGCATAACGCAAACCATGCAGGTAGGCATGTGATGGGATCATTCGACATTCATACGTGCCTCTTGACACGGAGGAGTGCTCAACGGAAGGCAGGTCGCGACCTAGCAGCGTTATTCATCCGAGCTTCAAGATGATGATCCTGTAACGATTAAAATCATGAGCGCACCTGAACCAGTTAGTGCTATTCATCCGCGGCGCATTGTTCCACGCGGCATTCATTCGTGGATGCATTGCGGATTGGCGTATATATAATGCAACGCGTAGTGCCCTTGTCTCGTTCAGTAGAGGAAAATCAATAAAATCAGTTGCAATTAGTAACACTCAGGCAATATAGGAAATGTACCGAAGCAGTACCGCTCCATCTTTGATTAGACTCAAGGACAACTTACACACGGACTCATCGCCAATGGTTACTGGCTACATTTGCTTAGAGAGATGCCTGGAGCTTTATCCGAATATCCCTCTTTCGACCCGAATTTCCATTCTTTTGGATGTTTCGAGTGAACTGGCTCACTTGCACTCGCAAAATCCACCGATCACGGTGGGAAACATCACCAAGTGCGTGATGCTAACATCGGGTCTAAAAGCAACGCTTGTGGAAGACGCCAGCGGGGAGAAGAACAGACTCTCCGATTCGCAAGGGTTCGAGAGACACACCCATGTCCACGATATTTACCAATTCGGCCTCCTCATCTTGAAGGTTGTCGGTAAGGACACCCTGAGCGGAGCAGATAACAAAATCCAACACGAGAAAGGATTGGAGAGACATTGCATGCACCTCTCCAATTTAGCCATGTCGTGTCTCCAGCCCGATCCGTTGGTACGACCCAGTGCCGATACGCTGCGGAGTACCCTGCAACAGTTGAACGCCTCCTTTTGCGACTGCGCGAAAGAGCGCACCGAATCCAAACAAATGAATACCAAGCTTATTGACCACTCCAAGTTTTCAGCTGAGCTTGAAGAGGAAAACTCGTACCTCCGAGCACGATGCCAAGATCTAGAGGCAGAAAACGAGAGGCTGAGGAAAATGTGCGACGAGCTCATTTGCGCTCAGAGAGATCAAAAGCCAAACGTGAGTTTTGCTGCATGTCTCCGGATGCATATGTACCCCGCTCGCATACACAGTGCACAGTGTATACATGCACGTATGCAGTATGACTATTTAATGCGAATACTATATCTGGCATGCATATGTAGATGTATAGATGTACTCCTTTGTCTAATTCCAGAGAATACAGAACAAAGAGAAGGAAAGTTCCTGGCTACCCAGTTTCATCAAGCGTTCAAGGCGAAGTGAACCGAATATTTCTCAAGCAAGGAAGCACTCTGGAACTGTGCAGCTTGCTGCTGCCACCTCAGTAGTAAGGACAGAACCAGAGGGTGATAATGCGTCCTCGAAAGGGTTATTGGAACAGGGTCTAAGCAGGCCACACACGAATCTCTTCACCGTTGGCGAATGTGGTTTGAGGTAAATAAATCATTGTTATACTAGCAGGTGTTCACCTGTTGAATGCATTTAACCTTGCATACATGGTCGATATAGTCAGAGGCCACTCCCAGCATTGCCATCGAGCGATGATTCTACTACAGGACTGTTAGGTATAATGGAATTCATAGAGACCGTCATACATGCACATATGAATTCACCCTTCACTTTTCTCTTTTTTTCTTTTTTTTTAAAGGCGAGGAAGACGACAAAGCACAATCATATGAAATTCCTACTGCTGCACTTTGTTTAGAAACACAGCAATGGTTTCAGGCCGGTGTAACCGTTGAAGAAGCGCAAATAAGGCTAAAAGCTATTAAAATAGTTAGTCTTAACTACAGCATATAAGAATGTTTTCGTTTCTAACTTCAACCTTCTGTCCTCCCCACAGGATGGAGGATACCTGGTTAGAGAGAGTTCCACGGCAAAAGGACAATACACTCTTTCCATTTATCAGAGTGGCCACGTCAGGCATATTAGGTGAGGATTGAGTCATTGACAAGCGCACTCCATTTGCATACAATTGATGCATCTACAGTGTATATGCGCGCATTCCAGCAGAAGTCACACACCTAACATATTTACTTGTACAACAGAAAGCAACTGCTAATTTACCCCTAAGTATATAAATTGCATGAAAATTTGTGTAGGATTTTCACATGCATGCATGCATGTATGTACACAGTCTGTATTCACATAGCTGTACGTCTATTCAGTGACGTAAAGTTTTTACTTCATATTGTTGCTGGGCATAGTGATACGCATTCTCTTTCGAAATATTATTTCTAGAATCCAGAACATCAACAGTAAACATTATACAGTGGATCATCGCATTGTAAGTCAGAGAAGGCGTTATAATTCCCTAGCTATTCTGAACTTTGTAACTAATTGTTGCACAGATATTTGAAACCATATCTGAACTTATCAAGCACTACAATACTCACCCAATCACGCTGAAGGACGGGTTTGAATCCATGCTGCTGCACGAGTGCTCCAATAGGAAACGAAGTCACTAGTCAGTACACTTTGCCAAGTGAATGACATTGAACAAGATTAGATTCACATTCCAATCATTACTTAATTCAAGTAATCGTATACTTTTAATTCATCTAGTCTTGAAGTGCAATTAAAAGACATCAGTATAGTGTACGTACATGTAATTATACCTTCCCCTCCACCAGCACACGCACACACAATTATATGATGCAGTACACATAAATACATAGACACAGACACACCCAGTCACACAACGCACACACGCGCACAAACACACATACACACAGACGCGCAAACGAACACACATACAGCTTTACACACACGCACTCACACACACACACACACACACACACACACACACACACACACACACACACACACACACACACACACACACACACACACACACACACACACACACACACACACACACACACACACACACACAAACACACACACACACACACACACACACACACACACACACACACACACACACGCGCGCGCGCGCGGATAACGCCAAAACATATCATCACCCGAGATCAGTTGACGTATTTCTATCATACATGTACAGGTTTAATAATATACAGTCATGTGCATTTACGTAATGAAGCTGCATATGGTAAGTATTCTCAATGAATTTGTGGCTGAAGCAGTAGAAGCATCGATCCTTTTCGGAGACTAGGAAGCGAAGGTATTTGCAGCAAGTAGTAAGCATGACTCAAAATGTCAGTGTTTGCAATTAGATATACAGTAACGATTGATTGAACGCTTCACTTCCATTCTTTGGTCAGTTGATCCTTGTATGAAGCATCGTGTCACGCACGACATGCACGCTCTAAAACGACTGATTTATAAACGTTATGGAGGCAATGGGGCGAGAAAAAATAAACGGCCTTGCCCTCGCATATCCAGTACTCTATTCCCAGAATAGGCGCTTAAACTACGTAGCGGTGTACACTTTATTGTTGCGTAGTGCTTCTCATGCATTCAGTACTGATTAATTATATATACTTTATCAGTTGTTAAATCATTAAATACCGCCCCCGTACTTCCCTACAATAATCTATACGAATATGCGATGAAAAAAATTCTATGCATAAATAATAATACACACATTTTCTTCAGTGCTATTGTCCAAGGTGCCAGTTGTGCAGCAGTGAGTACATAGAAAGCCTCTTTCCAGGGTGCAAACAAGCTGAGCACCCACATTCACCATTGTACTGTTTTTCACATAATACACTGCATTTAGCAGGGGCATCAAAAACTCCAACCATCTGTTTTGCATAATACTTGATACAGCCAGATGGTGTCTGTATAATTATTCCATGTTTCCTCCATATATTGTACCACAGGTTTTAAGACGATTGCCATATCTGGTTTGGAGGGCCCTTACCACAAACCACACAAAATAATCCTTTCTCCTTTACAGTGGAAAGTAACACCTCGCTACAGTGGAATATAAGGATCATTCATAGTTTTCTCTGCAACCGATAATTGCGTTAGCGGGTAACTGCAGTGGCAACAGCGCAAACTATCACCTGTTGATTGATAGAAGTGTCTCGAATTTGTGGGATGGCTTGAGTACCCAGGAACCTTTCATCCTTCAATTTTACCTCGCGTGTTGACTTTCCATGCACACTTGTTCTCTTTTGGTTATGCACCTTGGTTGAGCATCTAACCAGGTAACGCCTCAGGCTGAGAGGACCATATACATTAGTAATTAAGGGACGTACTTGGGATTATATCAGCCTCACTGCAAAGTTCAGAACATTGTCAATCATCTATATTTGGTGCATTCAGGAGGGAAGGAAGGAGTGCAGTTATCCTAATCCCACCATACCGTGATAACAACTCATCTGAGTTATGGCAATGAGCACACCATTTTCTGCTGTGCGAGGATGAAGCACATGACGCAAGAAAGAAAGGTAGTGTGTGGAGTGAGGTCTTCTTTATGCTCTCACCATCATACATTTACACCATGTCGATGGAAATGGTCATTTGGTGTGACAAATCCACAGACATTTGTCCGCAACGTCCATCTGCCTCAATGAGCCAGAGACGTTAATGCAATTGATCTATATTCTCTGTATGAATGGTTGGCAAAGCTGTCCTAAATATAAAGCAGTGTCTGATATCCCATTTTTAACATTTAATGCTAGCTGCAGCTACAATTTGTATGGTACCATACACAGTACGATCAGGTTAGGCTGGCTTCTTTGCATGTATAGGAACCATACACTCTTGTGCATAGCTGTACATGTACATCAAATAATCTAAAACAGTACAGTACACATATATACACATATTGAGTCATGTGCAAAGAGTATATTTTAGGCATGCATGTACACACCGCTCACGAGTCAGGTAACAAAACGCTCGCGCGACACACGCGAGCGTCTCGCGAGGGATTGCCTTAATGCGATTGCTCGAGTAGGGTATCGAGCACTCGAGAGTCTAATATCGCTACTCGCGAGACAATACAACTCGAGAGTTGTGCCTCGCGAGTTAAGCAGCTTTGCTCGCGATGCATGAGCTATCTCGATATGCCGTGTGCGGAAATAAACTGGAACGTTCTATACGAAAATGGGTCTTGTGGATTTCACAGGGAAAAAACGCGTCGAATCACGTTATGATTTTCAAATAATTTTTCACTTACATTCTGTAACAGAATGTTTACATTATGTTACAGTCTGTAAACATTCTGTAACAGAATGTAAGTGAATAATCATTAACGTGATTCGACGCGTTTTTTCCCTGTGTACATTTAAATCAATATATCTTCCGAAAAATTAACGCTATCGGGTTCCTATTTTTAACACAACATACCACACTATTACTATATGTGAAAATCCATTTTGGTGTCATAGACATGCGGGGTACCGACGTTTCAAGGTCCGATACCCCGTAAGGTTCAAAACGGCCACATCTTCAAGTAGGAGTGTCCAAATCGGTTCAAAATAGGTACCGATCGATGTAGCCGGTCCTACCGCTATTGATTTGTTCTGTTCGTTAAGTTTTGCTTTATCCGTTATGGAGATACAAGTGTGCAAAGAAATTGCATATTTCTCGGGCGTTACGCGCCATTAACGTATTACGAGGACGTCCTCGAAGCCAGTCGTAATACGTTAATGGCGCGTAACGCCCGAGAAATATGCACATTTCTCCTCGCTCTTCTACAATTTAAATATATATTGCTGCTATTATACATGTGCTTACATGTGTATGCTTATTTGTAGTTGATTATGTCTAGTTTGATCATTGCAGAAAGGTACATACACTTTGCCATTTGTCAACCTTAAATATATATCGTCTAGAAGAGTTACTTTATAAACAAGTAAATAAAAACATTCTCTAACGAGAAAGGATTGACCAATGGTGGTGTAAAAAGCACAGAAACAAGAGTGACAGAAATTTGACTGGAAAATTGAAATAGGCCTATATTAGCCCATTACTCAGGCATGTACTGTTATAACGTTAGTATGCTAAATATAGGCCTATTTCATTTTTCCAGTCAAATTTCTGTCACTCTTGTTTCCGTGCTTTTTACACCACCATTGGGTCAATCCTATATACCAACAACTTTCTCGTTAGAGAATGTTTTTATTTACTTGTTTCATAAGTTTTTTCCTCTGTCGTAGTAGCACGTCTTTATGTGTGGTCACAAATTCATTTTAATTTTCGAAAGGAGGGAGGTTAAAAAAATTTAATAATTGAAATTATAAGTATATGACCTCGGCAGCCTGGTTCAAGCCATGAGAGCCATGCGGGTGGTGGTGGCAGCAGGCAAAGTGGTGGTGGGGGCACTGGTGCCAATACTGGTGCCGGTGGTGGGGCTGGTGCAGGTAGCGGTGTTCCTGCTGCTGCTGCTGGCAGCAGCGGGGGCAGTGCTGCTGCTGGAGGTGGGGGCATCTCTGCTGCTGCTGCTGCTGGTGGTGGTGGGGGCAGCGCTGCTGCTATGGCTGGCCGTGGGGGCAGCTCTGCTGCTGCTGGTGGCGGTGGGGCAGCGCTGCTGCTGCTGCTGGTGGTGGTGGGGGGGGGGGGGGGGGCAGCTCTGCCTTAATAGCTTTTTCAAGACAACCATTATACTCCATTAGTGCATGAGATTTGGGTTCATACAAGGAGTAGCTATATGGGAGAAGGATATGGTTGCAGTAATTTTCAGTGCTCAACCCTAGGCAACTGCAATTAAATTCATACACAGTTGTACATCGGAAGAGACGTCGCTTCCTACTCATCATCGACAGTCGATGTCATCGTGTGTAACAATCACAGTGTACATGTATAGGTTATAGGTGTGCTCGATTCGCGCCAGCCAACCAGCCCCCCCCCCCCCCCCCCCCCCCCCCGACTATTGCTATTAATCAATTCTTTGTTCCGTCCATTCTCTACCCATTCCCCGTTATAAGACCGCTTGGAAGCTAGTACCACATTTCAATCTAATTATCTATAGTTTGGAAATTACGATGCAATGAGTAAATGAGTGTGCGGCCATTCTTAATAGTTCATACTGTTCTTTACACTGTAGTTACGGGGAGGTACGTTAACTAAAGCGCGCTGAAAACAAAAACACCGAATATAGGCGACTAGTTTTATACAATTACTTTGTTCGTACATGTAGGTGTTATGGAAATTGAAGCTGTTTTTGCAATCATTTTGCACTTCCATGAGATAATAAAATATTTTGTGAATCTTCTTTTTTAATTGACAAGCATAAATTTATTCCTTGAGTGTGGATATGCAGCCTATTATATCTTGTCAAAGGCAAACTACAATCTTGTTTCACCATATTTTGCATAACAGGAAAGTGGGAATTAAAATCACTCAGTGAGTATCCCTTTCAATGGTTGGGCTAAATTAGTACATGTACATGCATGCTGGCATTGTGTGCAGTTGTTAGCTTTTGCTTGTGAAAATGAAAAACGGAAGTCATTGTAATGAGGCTTATTAGCGTAGGTTGGAATTAAATATTCACTGCTGACTACTCTGTGTACTCCCTCATTTGTACTGCTGCCATCAGTGTGATCTGATACATTGCAATCCCCATAAAAACATGTATTGCATACTACACACGAACACAAGCTGTTGGTATTCTCTCTCCGTCACATAATTTTAAAAATGCTGCACATTGTACCTTCGTTAAGAAGTCGATCCTTCTCTTTGAAGTTCATCACTTGAATGTACTTCAATAATGGCAACACTACCAATACAGAATGTCTTCATCAACCTGCACACCAAGGTTATTGAGTTCATTTCATTTATCTGCTTTTAGGCATGCATCTTCTAAGGTAGTTTATTGCACCATGGAAACATCTTTCAATGCTAAATTTGGAGAACTAGGTCCTTCCATTAGATACAGGGTTCCTTCGGGTTGCTCATAGGCCAATTGGCGTCTGAATTTATTCATCATGCATGTCATTGGGTGTTCACAATTCTATGTCAACTAAAGATATCAACTAAATTCAGACATCAGCTGACTATGCAGGCATGGCAATCCTTCTGACTGCACTCATGCTGCCTGCTGAAAGATTAATATGGAACGAAATAAAAACCTTTACTTACAAGGTATAAAAAAGCATCAAAATCATATGGAACGTTCTATGCGAAAATGGGTCTTGTGGATTTTACTTTATAACATAAAATTTAAATCAATGTATCTTCCGACATATTAACGCTATCGGGTTCCTATTTTTAACACAACATACCACACCATTACTATATGTGAAAATCCATTGTGGTGTCTTACACATGCGGGGTACCGACGTTACAAGGTCCGATACCCCGTAGTGTTCAAAACAGCCACATCTTCAGGTAGGAGTGTCCAAATCGGTTCTAAATTGGTACCTATGTAGAAGGGTCTTACCGCTATTGATTTGTTCTGTTCGTTAATTTTTGCTTTATCCGTTATGGAGATACAAGTGTGCAAAGAAATTGCATATTTCCCGGGCGTTACGCGCCATTAACGTATTACGAGGACGTCGAAGCCAGTCGTAATACGTTAATGGCGCGTAACGCCCGGGAAATATGCAATTTCTTTGCACACTTGTATCTCCATAAAGGATAAAGCAAAAATAACGAACAGAACAAATCAATAGCGGTAGGACCCTTCTACATAGGTACCTATTTTGAACCGATTTGGACACTCCTACCCGAAGATGTGGCCGTTTTGAACCCTACGGGGTATCGGACCTTGTAACGTCGGTACCCCGCATGTGTAAGACACCACAATGGATTTTCACATATAGTAATGGTGTGGTATGTTGTGTTAAAAATAGGAACCCGATAGCATTAATAGTACGGAAGATATATCGATTTAAATTTTATGTTATAAAATGAAATCCACAAGACCCATTTTCGTATAGAACGTTCCATATGATTTTGTTTGAGCTAGTGAACTATTGGTCTATATAAACTTTTGAAGCTAAATCTTTACATTGCATAATGCTAACATGTTCATATTCATACCTTAGAGTCATTGTATCTGCAGTGCAATAATGATATTGAGCTATTTGTCTTTGCTTTGAGTGATTATAAACTTCAATGCATAGAAACATCCTTAAATGACAATAATATTATTTTTTTTGTGCATGCGTAAATTGACAACACTCTAACCATATTCAATTGATGGCATCAGTATACGATTCATGCAATGGCATGGATCAAAGCAATCGATCAGTTTAAGCTATGGATGAGCCAACTGTCAAAATGAGAGTTCTGAAACTTCAATTTTACTAACCATGTTAAAAGCATCAATGTTGTGCACAGGGATCAGTAACACGTCATGCTGTTCACTTAACGCAATTACCTGCATGTGCCATCAAATGCGTTACGTACTGTAGGTAAAACGTACCAATCGAGAGAGCCCACAATTGACTCATACATTTTTCACTGGCCAGACCCCACAAGAAAGCATGGTACATGATGAAATTTCATCCATAATCTGTTGAATAGGAAGGAATAGTGAAGGTGATATAAATTAGGATGAGTCGTAGCTCAATACCATTAAACAGCAAAGTGCTCACTTCTTGATCATTGCTCCAAACGTATCTGCAATATGGCTACTATAAGGTGCCCTCAAAAATAATTCACTTACATTATTGATTATTATGGCTCATAAATTCAGTAAAGATGGCGTCTTAGTAGGATTACTTTGTAAAAATTTGTACTACGTTTGGGGGAGCCGTTATTAGCCCGTTAATTACTCGTGACGTCACAGCTGGCGGCAGAATCTTTTTTCTAAAAAACTTTGTAAGAGGTGGTACGGAGAGTTAGGACAGCGAAATACCTGGAGATCGATGTGCAGTGTGTGGGATTACCAAGGCAACAGATCGAAACATCTTATTTCATAGAATTCCGAAGGATCCAATTATGCGAGCTAAGTGGACAGACGCTCTTCACCTTCAGAAAGAGAACCTCGGGTCAAGTTCTCGAGTTGCAGCAGAAGAAAAGTTCCTTGGCTGAATTATACTGAGAACCAAGTTGTCTGGAGGAGTATCTGGTCTGCGTTTGAAAACTGATCCGAAGACACGGTATCGTCGGGCAGAAAACCACAGTGAGGAGTGTCTTTGCTCGCGTGTGCTTCTCTCTATATCTTGGATCCTTTCACGACTGACCTTTAACGTTTCTTTGAAGGCAACATGTGAAGTAACAAGAGCTTGATCATCCAAATTAATGGATGTCGGAGATGGTCGACTTTGCTGCAGTGTGGAGTCAAGTAAAAAGGATATAGACATTTGCTCCCCTTTCACGCTCTCTAAAAATGCTGGCATCCTGCTTTGAATCTGACCCCTAAACTGAGGTGGTCGAGGATCAAAGTCTTCCAACAGCTTTATCTTTCTCTTCACTGGCTTTCTATACTCATGCTGCTCAAAGGAAGTCGATGCTATCTGCAATGTATACTATCCTTCTTGGCCTTTGGAGCTTTCCATTGACATGGCAATGATGTTACAGGGGTTGGTTCTGTTTCTGTTGCTTCTGTTTCAGTTGAACTGGTTGAGGGAAGGTTGGGTTGAAACTGGAATGATGTAGAGCTTAGAGCTGCTAGCGCATGAAGGAGTGCTGATACATGAGTACAGCTTGCTGACATCCTACACATATCAAGGATTAAGCAATCATTTACATAGCAAAGTTGAAACAATGCAAAGAAGGCTTACCCAGCAGCACAATCACATTTTGCTGAACAAATAGTAGCTACATCTCCCTCTTTTCCAAGGAGCATATAAACTTTGTATATGCCACCCTTCATCGATGGTGATGTGGTACATTTGACATGACAGAAAAATTGATTGGTATTCACTTGCAACTCCTGTAGCCGTCCAGAAGCCCAGTGTGCATATCCACGCTCCAGTGCTCTAAAAGCCCCTTCTTCCCCAAAGTGCCCAACGTGTCCAGCCAAGTATGTATACACAAGACCTACATTCATACATGCACTTATTTAAGCAATATAAAATGTAAAGCATAAATTGTAGTATTTACCAGATGTAACTTGTGGTATAGAACGAGCTATGTCCTTGACATGCTTCCAGCCAGTAAGAGGAGGGGGTGGATTTGATGGCATCAGCACCTGCTCTCCAGCTTCTTTTAAGCATTCATACTTCCTGTGAGTATACGAGCCATCAACATCCACAATCTTCTCCTGCTCCTGCTCAGAAAGGAGAACTCTTAAGTAGAGTCAAGTGAAGAAGTATTTTAAAGCACTAATCATCAGTTTTTAGTTGTATCACAAACCTATCCAAGATTTGCTGCTTTTTCCAAGGAGTGGGAGCTTCGATGCCTCTACATAACAACCACCACCGTAAGGCAGATATGGTATGCTTATTGTAGGGCTTCGAAAGTTTGGCTCCGGGAATATCATCTTCGGTAAGAGTAACTTCACACGCAGCGTTGCTTATGCCGCTCATTTTCTATTGCTAGATCTTCGCAACCACTCGGTCTCTTGTCACGCTACAAACGGTATATCACACGTGGATGACTGTTAAGTTTATCAAAGTTCTTTTAATTAGAGCACGTTAGATACGAAGCTCTGAAATTCGCAACACGATAGTGCTTCCATTGACTTCTCATTGACAGAACAGCCGCCAGCCGTGACGTCACGTGTAATTAACACTAATTAAATTCCTTAGCCTTACGCGCAACTGGTCCATTGAATTTGATGGATGTATAATGTATTTTAGAGAAAAATGAGCTGTTTAGGAATGAATTGTAGTAATTGGACTCTTAGTTACTCAGAAAATATGGGTAGTAGAAGGTTTTTACGCAATTCCTACTAGTCCGTTTCGAAATGAATGCGTCACGTAAGAGAAGATGTTATAGAATATTAATATGGTGATTTTTAAGCGAGTCTGTGTCAATTATAGCCATGAGAGATGGAATTTTGAAGAAGGGCAATAGCACTAATCGCTTCGGAATTCACCTGCACGGTGCCCCTTAAGGTCATATAGACATCTAGAAAGAAACTACAACGAGAAGTACCGCATGCGGTAGCAAGTTCTATATAGGAATTGGTATGAAGTTATATGCAGAAGTTTATTTGGTGTATTGTTGTTTAATGTACAGCGTGCACTATAAATACTCCAACCTTCACGAAATGTATTTGGTGTTCCCATCGCAGTTTAATCGATACTTTGGCTAGTGAAGTTAAATGCCTTCGCGTTATCGAAAGAAGAGATCTAAGCAACGAAAACAAGGCTAAATCCCGAGCGCGCTACAAGCCGATCCCGAAAAGAAGGCCTCTGTACGCGACAGCTACAAGGCCGATCCCGAAAAGAAGAAGGCCCCTGTACGCGACAGCTACAAGGGCGATCCCGAAAAGAAGAAGGCCTCTGTACGCGACAGCTACAAGGCCGATCCCGAAAAGAAGAAGTCAGAAGGCCTCTGTACGCGACAGCTACAACGCAGATATTGAATCTAAGCAATCTGCTAAAAGGCAGCAATGTCAAGAGGACCTCGAGAAGAACCGTGCTGCTAAAAGGCAGCGATATCAAGAGGACGTCGAGGAGAACCGCGCTGCTAAAAGGCAGAAATACAAGGACAATTCAGCTGCCATTAAGGCATCTGAAAGGAATCGGTATTGGAATGACCCCGCTGTCCGATTGGCTAAACGTGCTGCCGAGAGGAAGCGGTATCGCAGGGGTCACTGAACGACCCCACCCAAAGGTATGTCATGGCATGTTGTATTGCACTAGCATTAAAAAGCTATAGGCAGATGTGCATGCAACATGTGTACAGCACGCATGTAAGGGAGCTGCACAAAACCATTCACTTCACATGTAAAGCATGCATGGTAGTCCTTTCACCTTTTGTGACCTGTCTATTAAATATTGGGGTGTCATCCTTAATCTGATGTACAAAAAGGCTTCCTTATACAACTTAATTGTCGTGATATGAACGAGTTGCAAATTTTGTTTAACAAGCTTCACAGTGCAGCCTATTGAGTCACTGAATGCTATTGAGTCACTGAATGCTATTAAGTCACTGAATGCTAGCATTCTACAGTCTACATTTTAAGCAGCAGTCTTTGTCCAGACCTTCTCACTGGCCTTTACTTGCAGTGGTATGCTCAGATTCAACTGTTGCCATGATATCTTTGATAACACATGTACCAGGAGAGAAGAATGATAATGTTCATTTTATGTAGGACACATGGATGTATGCAAGCATGCGTGATCATGACTGTGTTTTTTTTTTTGCATTTGGCTTCATTTTTAGTGCTGACCTGGAGAACATGAGTTCAAGTAATTGCCCTTGTAGATCACTTTCCTCAATGTTGAATCTTCATTCAACCCCACAGTGCACCCGGCACGATAGCCACCAACATTTTGATCCAGATGAAAACAGAGCCTGTGAGAGCAGTCTGGATTGTTGTAGTCACAGCTGTTAAGGTTGATATTTGAGGAAGATGCAAACCCAAAGCTCCATCCAGGATAGCGATACCAGTATGCTCCTCCATCATCAATATAAGCTTGTGTTGCTGATGAAGTTGTTTTCAAAACATTAGATGAGACACCAAATGCTCCAAGAGCAAATGTATTTGAGCTCGAAGAGTTTTTTGCCCCCACAAAGACCAGAGAGGACCCCATGCAGTTTGCAAGGTCAGCTGACGTCGTTGCATGTGAATAAGGCTGGTCATAGCACTTGGTGAAGCTCTTCTGGATGAGAGCATTTTCAGGATAGTTGTATAGTACTCCACATGATGGAACAGCCACTGCAAATTAAACAAATGCGATTACATAGATTGTACAATGATAGTGATAAATAATAAAATATAAGTAAGAGTAACTAACTGTGTTTTAAATTGTAACTAGTGGCTTAAAATAGACACCAATTTTTCTTTAACTACGAGAATGTTATAAACACTTCACATCCCAATTACTACTGACATTAAATTCTCAATCAGCTCAATACGAAGACTGCCAGCTTGTGCGTGTGTTATGTGTGCGTGTGTGCAGTGTATGTGAGTTTGTCAATGTTAGTATGATAGAAATACAAATACATGCATAAACCCTGTTGTTTTTTCATCACCCAGTTCCTACAACAAACAATATATGTGGCAACTATAGAAAAAAAATCCAACGCAGCATATTTAGTGCTCTCAAACGTTTACTATCGCGAATAGTGCACTTGTGATACTTGTAGTGCAGTAATTGGGCTTACCAGGGGAGCAGATTGGTAGATTTTTCCCGCTGTAAATCACTTTCGTCCAGGTCGAGTCACTGTTCAAGCCCACAGTACACCCAGCACGATAGCCACCAGCGTTTTGATCCAGATGCCAACACATCCTGCTAGCACAATCAGGATTATTGTAATCGCAACTGTTCAAGTTCACCGTTGAGGAGGATGCAAACCCAAAGCTCCATCCCGGATACCGGATACCAGTACGCGCCTCCTGCATCTAGAACAGCCTTAGTTTGTTCGAAGGTGTATTTAAAGACGTTCGATGTCACACCGAAGGCTCCGATGGCAAACGAGCTTGCTCCCTTAGACGTCTTTGCCCCTACAAAGACGTACTCTGATCCAGAGCATGTGGCCAGGCTAACAGAAGAAGTAGCGTGGGAGTAGGGCTGCTCGTAACACTTAACGTAGCCCTTTTGGATGAGATCGCTCTCCTTGTAATCGTACTGAATGCCGCAGGTAGGCAGAGAAGCTGGGATATAGTGAGTGGGAATAGTTATCACCTATACATTTCAAACTTAGGTAGTTATGTACCAATTCAGAGCTCATGTCCTGACTAAGATGCAACTTAATAAAGTCTGGCATATTCAATTATTTCTTTCATTCCACTTACTTTTAGCAGAATAACGTAATTGAATAAAATAATACATGCGTCAGTGTAGTAACTCAATTACGTTGTGAGAATTAGAGAAATTATTAAACAATAAAATTGTCTTCTCTTCATAATACTGATCTAGCTGACGAGAGGTCTAATTTAATCGATGTGGTATGGTCGATAGACAATATTATTTTATCCTAACAACCCACTATTTGAAAAAAAAAAACGCTACTCGAGGGCTATCAGTTACCACTAATATGAGGTCAATCCATTATAACTGGGTAAACTGTGTGCTTTACATCTTCATCTTGGGGTAATTTGTTTGTCTTTGGATGAATGTTACTTGCAACATTTATAAAATTAATAAACTTAATGGTTTACGAAATATACTGCACTGAATAATAAATTTTCCGTAACTTGGCATGCTCATAATGTTGCCATTGTTTGTCTGGTAGCGACTTGTATGGCGTCAAATCGAAGCTCAATCTACATAGAATCTATAAATACTTATAACTTTTGTTGTTGATGAATGGGTTAAATGAACATAATCGTTTATAGCGCAGATTTCAAAATTGAGATAGTTTCTGGATCGATACAATGATATTTACAGGACTGAAGGGACAATTAATATTGTAGTCTTTATGAAATAAAAAGGTTGTGTACACCACATCGAGTTTTACAAGTGATCACAGTCTTTAATGTTATGCAGTTTATTTTAGCACAAATACTGTTATGCAAGTATCGCGAACCGCAGCTACGAATTCGAACACTGCCCACAAATTGGTAGTAATATCATTTGCGCTCAGCTAGTAAAAATAAACCTTTTGATCAACAGACGCGCATCATTTTAGAAGAAATGGGCACGCTGCTTAGAAGTATAATAAGCTCACGATCGACTAATGCTCGAATAGAAA
This sequence comes from Ephydatia muelleri, assembly GCA_013339895.1. Taxonomy (NCBI): domain Eukaryota; kingdom Metazoa; phylum Porifera; class Demospongiae; order Spongillida; family Spongillidae; genus Ephydatia; species Ephydatia muelleri. The sequence continues at coordinate 12,000,734 of JABACO010000002.1, read as the reverse complement.
ATTGCTTCATTCTTGTGTTGCAAGTAAAAAGCAACCAGCTATGTCCACGGCTACCAATAACCCGACGGCCCCTCATGTCCCTGCGGTTGGGGCTGAACATACCTTGTACTGAGCGTTCTCCCAGAGACTAAGCGTTCTTTAAATAGAATGCAAAAAGGCGGGTGCATATAGATTAGCTGCGCCATTACAGAAAGGTAAACCTCAGTGTTGATAGCTATGGTGTGATACATGTAGTTACGTAACACACTTAGTAATGCAAGCCGAGTTAAAAATAGCTGCCACATCATCAAACGCATGCGGTTCTACATACACAGAAATTGATATAAACGAATAAATCTAGTAGTAGTCTCTTGAGGTCTGTTAAATAAATAAAGGCTAAGATATGAGCCACCTAAGTTAAACATTTTCTGGAAAAATTAATTATTCAGGAGAGCATAATTCGTAAACCATTAAAGTTATAACTTCATTATGGGTACTCTTCCAAAGGCAAACTAATATAAGAGATTACACGGAAGACACGAAGCACGCTCCTATATCGAGTCATAGTGGGAATGACCTCTGAGACAAATGTGCCTAAACTACATTAGAGAGTGAGGGTACATCGTGTTCGACTTCATATCAATGAACGTAAAATTATAAACAATGCACGTCCAACCCATTATAGCACTGTATAATCAAATTTGTGGTGACAAAACGTTACGCACATCAATTCTAACTCACATTTGTAAATCACTTTCCTCCACGTCGAGTCACCGTTCAACCCCACAGTGCACCCGGCACGATAGCCGCCAGCATTTTGATCCAGATGAAAACAGAGCCTGTGAGAGCAGTCTGGATTGTTGTAGTCACAATTGTTCAAGTTTACACTTGAGGACGATGCAAACCCAAAGCTCCATCCAGGATAGCGATACCAATAGGCGCCTCCCACCTGCATCATAGTACGCTCGATAGGTGGAGTATGTATTTTTGAAGACATTGACTGAAGCCCCAAATGCTCCAAGTGAAAAAACATTAGCATTTGATGAGCTCTTGGCTCCAACAAAGACAAATTCAGATCCAGCACATGCATTGAGATTCGCTGAACTTGTGTAATGGCTATAGGGCTGGTCATAGCATTTGACAAAACCCTTTTGGACGAGAGTGCTCTCCAAATAGTTGTACACCACACCAGTAGATGGAACAGAGGCTGCAACAGAGCCGAACATAACAACGTGCACCGCAATTTTGTCATCAGCACAACCAAGTGCATGCAATTAGATCAAGAATGATTAATGTAAGAATGGGATAACAATTAAAATTATGAATAAGGACGAATAATTAGATCATCATTATTATTAACCTAGATCAACCCTGCTTAGCAAGGCCCTTGCAATAGCTCTGACCAGTGTCTAGTTCATTCATGTGTGATGGTATGCTGGACAGTGATGCTTGGATGTTAGGACCACCTGACTACAAGTCCCACAGCCATTGAGACACACGCCCTTGTCAAGTACAATACACTTTTGGTCATATCGTCATGAGAGATAATAATTAAGAATATGAATGGATTGCGAATCATAGAATAATTTTAAATACAAATAATTCAAGCCAACGGCGTGCAATAATAAGATTATAATTTAAAAGCAGGAGAATAAAAAAGTGGATGATTGGAAGTTTGACACTGTACGGGAATAATTGCTCTGCAATTAGGTTTAAACAATTCTCTTGGCAAACTTAATGGTCAATCTAACAGGCTTGTGCACTAATAAGTGTGGTCGTATTAAAATGAAAGGGATATGCTATGATATTGAATTCCAGCCCACATAGACAATGATGGCATACACTGTACGTACATTTAATGACACAGCCCATAATATAAAATATTGGTATTTTAAGATTGAATATATCCACAGCGCGCATTTGCAGTGTTTTTAGCAATGCATGTTTGAATCTTGCCCGCTGTGTTCAAGTCCTGTAGTTTACGATGCATGCAGTAGTCTGTTCATTGTCCAGCATGCATTCAGTCTAAACTGTTCCTAGCCCTCCCACTGCAGGTACAAAGGACGATGTTTCAAGTCTAACCCTGAATCCATCTTCATAAAGAGAGCATAGTACAGCAGCTTACCAATGGTACTCGAGGGAGTGTCTTTCACTTGTGCATCTATAAATGATTGGAGAGGTATATGTAGTTAGCAAAACTTTGACACATACACGCATGCATGTGCAAATGTCATTTCCGATAATCTACAAAATGCTAAAATGATAGAGTCTACTGTAAGATCAATTCGGATTCAGACAGCCTAAAAAGATTCAATTTCAGTCTTTGTTATAGTTTTGAGGATTAGAATCATTACTGTTTTTATAAATGGTCTTCATAACGTTGGTTATCAGCAAATATCGATCCAATTAGCAATTTGCCTTTTAATATGCGTATCATTGTGCACTAATAATTACTTCAATCCGTTTTACAAAATCGCGGGTCGCAGATTAATAAAACATTCTCACATTTCTAAAAATTGCGAGAAAATGTGTCTATACTGTAGGTCAACTAAAACAACCTGTAGGTCTCACGAACACAAGAACAATTTGAACCGTTTCATAACATGCAACGAGATCATTTTGGATGAGGTTCGATTTTGCTGAAGATGATATCTCCTCACGGAAGCAAAATAATTTGATAAAGTTGAATTTCAAGTGTTCGTGATTCTTAGAGAAATTACTATTTACCGCTAGTGTCAGATACGTTTTAAATGTTAGCTATGCAGTGCCGGCATGGAATCAAATATTGTTGTGAATGATAGCAATGATGATGACAATGTACTGTAATGAAGGCTTTTGGACATCATTGCGTATTACTAGCAGCTGCATGCATGGGGATATTTTCATTACATCCTGAGGTTGAAACATAGCGCACATTCTTCCAATTCATTTTGATCATGAAACGTACCGATTGCATTAACACCAGCCTTCGGAGAAGTGCTACCTCCATCTCCGCCTCCCAAAAGTGTAACCGTGCCTGTAGATGTAGCTATCATTTCATTTTCCTGAACTTTGGGAGAGGTGCTTCCCTCGCCTCCGAATAATACTGCCGTATCCGTATGAGCAGCCGCGGTGTTGCCGACCGTCACCACCTTTGGTTTTTGGCCGGTGCTGTCGTCGCTTGCTAATACCTGTTTGACAAGTTCCTCTGGCGTCGACTGTCCCCTAGCCGTGTCGCTCGACTTCATCGCTGTGGTACCATCCAATTTCACCGTCGTGGTTTCGCTACCACCAGCTTGCTGTGTAGTGACGCCATATTTCGGGGAGGTGCTCCCTCCGTCCACTGTGAGAGAGACAATATCAGCATGCAAAACGTCAGAGGTAAACCGAGGCACTTACGTGTGCCGATCGACGCGGCCTTGCACAGCAAAGCAACGGTTAACAAAACCGTCACACTTAACAGCTGCATTTTTTGCTTACTTAACAACTGCGGCACCTCGAGGTTTAAATACACGGGAGAAGCAGTTAAAAAAGCATTTGTATTTGAGTTCCAGCGTAATTGCCGATTACAGTAGCGGTCAAAAAAAAGTTCCCGTAACGTTGTTATGGTACGTACGTTGCACGGCGTAACCATATTACGTCACGGTTACAGCTACCGTATATATTTTTTGAGTGATACCGTAAATTGTATAATTGTACACCCAGTTTTCAGCCGCATACAAGGACTAAACAACACACACAGTCATCATACATATCACATAATTGACCGCCGTATATCAATTTTAACCGTGTTTAAAAACGTGACTCGCATGTGCACGGTGACTCAGTGGTCTCGTCATATTTCTCTATGTGTTCATCAACGAAGCTCTTAATCTCAGGTGCCGCAACGACGCCTTATGCTACCTATTACAACCAAGCGCTTTATGAACTTGTAAATAAAATGGTAGAACTTTTTGTACGTTGAATACGCCGTATAAACCTACTGTATTAGCCAAATAGCAGCCATTTAATCCAATCTAACATGTCACTAAGCTTTGATCAAACTTCTAAATGGTGCGCATGGAACTAGGTTAATTAGTTGTGGACACAATGTTACAACTGACGCATTCCATTCGGCAGTAATGCAGTTCATGAACTTATTGTGGCGCCTATGAAGACTCGTATCAAACCAGCATCTTCATGTACAAACCAAACAGCTTAAACTTACAATTCAGAAGAAGTAGAAATAACACTAATCCTCTTGTGGGTAAAGAGCCTGTGGCGTACAAAATCTTGCACGTGCAGAGGGAGCGAGAAGAAGGGCACACAATATGTACGCTAACAGACGGATGTCCTATATCCCTAAACCCAGACGACACCTAATCTCATGCAACTTCCCTATTCCGTCCCCACCCCCAAACCGATCCCCGAACACCCATGCAATGGCCCTCATTAGCAATAACACGATGGATCATAGTTGTAGGGCAGTAATTCTGGCACAGGGTTTTAAACTCGAAATGGATGCAGACATGCAGAAACTAAACATCAGTGCATGTATTGGCTTCTGCCTCGATCTGGTGATTAAAAAAAAAATAACGCTTCTGCTTGCATTAAAATATTGTGCTGCTCATCGTACCATGCCAGTGCCTGAAGATCATGCAAGCTAGCACAGCCGAATGCTGTTTTAACCTACTGTAATAGCCAAATAGCAGCCATTAAATCCAATCTAATAAATCTCTAACAAGTTAATAAGTCGAACTTATGGATTTAGGTTCATGCATTCCAGCGTAAATTCGTAGGCAGTAAGGGAAAATTGGAATAGTCCTTTTTTTAGCACATGAATAGCGTAATATCCCACAAATGTGCTAAATATAGGACTCTTTAAATTTTCCCCTATTGATCTTCGCATCACATCCCGGCTTAATTATGAAACCCTTCTAGTAGCGTGTGTGATGCCAGGCTCAGCAACAATGCAGGCAGAAAAGAGAAAGCACCATGCATTGTAATGATACAAAATGTTGAGCGTTAGACTGGGTTTGCATTTCCGTCAATGTATGAAAATAATAATAATAATAATTACTTTTCAGTTAATCACTTCATCAATCTCCAATAATAGTATTTAGCACCATTTTATGCATAGCCATTTCGAGTTCTAAATCCTGTGCCAGGATTACTGCCCTACAGCTATGACCCAGCAGCCTTGCAGAGCACACACATACTATGAGCAATATGTTCTCGCCATTGATTCGATTACAGTGTACATATTTGTACCGGTGCCCCCTAAAAATTGTCCGGCCGGACAACGTATCTTAGGCTACGTTGTCCGCCGGACAACGTAGCCTAGGATACGTTGTCCCCCCTAGGACAATTATTCCTAGGATTATCGGTCCGCTTTAAGATTTGCTGTCCCCCTTCGTTTTTGCAAGCAACGCTTAACCCAAATAGGCCATTCGATAGGATATTAGTGCATGCTGTTGCGCTCTCCTTAAGAGCTTTGAGTGTTGATCAATTTAATGATGATATTAGCTATTTTTAAATCTTCCTTGCTCCCCCATGCACCATATCGTAGAGATCTAACAATAGTTATGCTCCTCCGGGTGTCCTGCATGCTTCCTCGATATATCTAATCTCATACATGCAATTGATAAATACACCAATGACACAAAATGAATGAAACTTCATGATCGATGTTCATTTCTCGGTGCACAGCCTGCACTTCCAAGAGGATGCCAATTCCTTCCTTGTTACATTTTCACACTTCTTATGATACCGTTCTTTGCAGCAGTAACACTGAATCATTCCACCAACTCGTGGCATTCGGCAGCTACAGGAGATCTGGATTGTCTCTTGTGCCACCACTGAACATTCCTACGGATGCTCGGGAAGGGAGACATTTGGCCCTTTTCAAGGCAACTTACTAAATGGCTTCTCATTTTGCTGACGCAGAATTGACTACAACTTATATCCTCACTGAAACAGAGACTGGTGGGATATGCTATTGCATACACACCACAGTCAGAATTGTTGGTCTGCTGCTTGTGACAGTGATTGGTAAAGGCTGTCATAAACATTGACTGTTGATGCTGGCAGGCCAATAGTGGAAATTCTCAGCCAATGGTTTTTACCATTGTGCATTATTTGGATGAACTCACTCTAAGAACATCAAACAACAACCGAGTTCATAGTGCAGTGTTTTGAAATCCTGCTGCTCCAAACTGTTCCCTAAGAATGCTTTGAGCTCGATTGATGATGGTGTCATCAAGCGCGATCCAGTACATTGCATGCTGTTGCGCTCTCCTTAAGAACTTTGAGTGTTGATCACTTTGGCCAACATTCACAGTACATGTATATGTGTATTCTGAATAACAAATTCTAGTGTGTGGTGTCAAATGCTCTCAACAGGCCTGAATTGCATGTCATGTTGGTCGTATTGCTTTTGAGATAGAGCAAGCCTTCTTCATCACGAAACTGTGTGCTCTCCTGCGAATCGCCCACTTTTCCGATCTACTAGCATCCACCCGATACACGCGGTATTATACGGTATACTGTGCCTGAAATCCAGACGCGTGAGCTCTAAGTGCACGTGTATATGTATAAGTAACACATCCACCAAGATATCGAATTTCAAGGGGGGACAAGCTATCCTAAAGGCGGACAACGTAATACTAGGATAGGGTGTCAGTAGGGGGACATCCTATCCTTGGAGACAAGCTATCCTGTTACACCGCGGCGGCACCACAATATGTTTATCTCATGCATTACTGCCGAAGAATTCACGCTGGAATGCGTCAGTTGTAACATGTCACGAAGCTTTGATCGAACCTTAAAATGGTGCGCATGGAACTTAGGTTAGTTAGTTGTGGACACACTGTTACACCTAATCGAATAAATGGCGAGAATATTGTCTATTATATTACCCCAGCGTCTAAGCAAAGTACATTTACTGAACACAACCGACAAACGGCAATACAGTTCGTTTAATAAAGTTGCTCATGGTTGCTTGCGGATGCCTTGTACACTGCCTGCATTGCTGCTGAGCCTGGCATCACACACGCTACTTGAAGGGTTTCATAGTTAAGCCGGGATGTGATGCGAAGATCAATAGGGGAAAATTTAAGAGTCCTATATTTAGCACATTTGCAGTACATGTATATTACGCTATTCATGGGCTAAAAAAAGGACTATTCAATTTTCCCTTACTGCCTACGAATTTACGCTGGAATGCATAACCTAATTCCATGTGCACCATTTAGAAGAAGTTCGATCAAAGCTTATTGACTGCATGGTTAGGTAATGGCTGCTATTTGGCTAATACAGCGGGTTAAAACAGCATTCTGCTGTGCTAGCTTGCATGATCTTCAGGCACTGGCATGATACGATGTGCAGCACTAAATTTCTATGCAAGCAGAAGCGGTTTATTTTTATTTTTATCACCAGATCGGCACTGACGTTTAGTTTCTGCATGCCTGCATCAATTTCGAGTTAAAAACCCTGTGCCAGGATTACTGCCCTACAACTATGACCCAGAATCTAAAGCACATGATCCATATCGAAAATGGTGTGGTTATACACTGTGTAACGGGAATAGTTTCCGCGAAAAAGGACCAAACACATACATTATAAAATTTCCAGTAAGCGCAATAGAAATGTAACGCCTGCGTTGAAACTGATGTATGGCTAATTAACAATTCAGAGCCTTACAACTCCATGACAGGTACTCCGATTCTCAGTGCGTTAGAACGCAATGTGTAGAGGACATTGAAGACTTTTAGAATATCAAAAAGTTTGAAATCGTGAAAAAATATGCGTTAGCGCAAACATCTGTAAGATAAGTTTGGTTTTTTATTTATCTGGGCCCGTAAGCCTTGCAGAACACACACGTACTATGAATAATATGATGATATAATGTTTTTTGGAATGAACACAGGAGCAGAACCATCTTCATGGTCTCCTCCTCCCAGGAGAAAGCCATGTCAGCAGGAGCTCTACCACCATGGGATCTGGATTTGGGAGTCTCATTTTGTTCGTTTTTGCGGACAGTGCCTGGACGGAGAAAACATTTGAGACAGGTTTAGCGTCATTAGAGTGTAACACTGGTGTGTTCCTATTGTGGATATTATTAGTCTGTACAGCTTTTGTGGTTTTATCATTGGTTTGAGTTGTGGTAAGCATGCATGCGTTTGTGTGGCAAAATGAAATATTCATGTGTGTTTCAGGCCAATATGGATCATAGGCTCTGTGTGTTTGACAGGCCTTGTTTCTGGTCGTGTTTTTGCTAATGAGGGCCATTGAGTGTTCGGGGATCGGTTTGGGGGTGGGACAGCATAGGGAAGTTGCATGAGAATAGGTAAAGTCTGGACAAAACTGTCTCCCAAATCCAGACACCATGGTAGTAGAGCTCCTGCCGACATGGCTTTCTCCTGGGAGGAGGAGACCATGAAGATGGTCCTGCTCCTGGGTTCATTCCAAAAAAACATCATGTTATTCATAGTACGTGTGTGTTCTGCAAGGCTTACGGGTCCAAAAAAAAAAACTTATCTTACAGAGGTTTCCGCTAACGCTAATTTTTTTCAAGATTTCAAACTTTTTGATATTCTAGAAGTCTTCATGTCCTCTACGCATTGCGTTCTTACGCACGGAGAATTGCAGTACTTGTCATGGAGTTGTAAGGCTATGAATTGTTAATTAGCCATACATTTCAACGCCGTGCAACGTACGTACCATAACAACGTTAAGGGAACTTTTTGTTGAACCGCTACTGTAATTGGCAATTACGGATCATTACGCTGGAACGCTAATACAAATGCTTTTTTAACTGCTTCTCCCGCATATTAAAACCTCGAGGTTGTTAACTAAGCTAAAAATGCAGCTGTCAAGTGTGACGGTTTTGTTAACCGTTGCATTGCTGTGCAAGGCCGCGTCGATCGGCACACGTAAGTGCCTCGGTTTAGCTCTGACGTTTTGCATGCTGATATTGTCTCTCTCACAGTGGACGGAGGGAGCACCTCCCCGAAATATGGCGTCACTGCACAGCAGGCAGACGGTGGCGAAGCCACGACGGTGAAATCGGATGGTACCACAGTGATGAAGTCGAGGGACACGGCAAGGGGACAGTCGACGCTTGAGGATCTTGAGGAACTTGTCAAACAGGTATTAGCAAGCGACGACAGCACCGGCCAAAAACCAAAGGTGGTGACGGTCGCGGCTGCTCATACGGATACGGCAGTAATATTCGGAGGCGAGGGAAGCACCTCTCCCAAAGTTCAGGAAAATGAAATGATAACTACATCTACAGGTAAGGTTACACTTTTGGGAGGCGGAGATGGAGGTAGCACTTCTCCGAAGGCTGGTGTTAATGTAATCGGTACGTTTCATGATGAGAATGAATTGGAAGAATGTGCGCTATGTTTCAACCTCAGGATGTAATGAAAATATCCCCATGCATGCAGCTGCTAGTAATACGCAATGATGTCCAAAAGCCTTCATTACATTGTCATCATCATTGCTATCATTCACAACAATATTTGATTCCATGCACTGCATAGCTAACATTTAAAACCCTATATGACACTAGCGGTAAATAGTAATTTCGAATTCTTGAAATTCAACTTTATCAAATTATTTTGCTTCCGTGAGGAGATATCATCTTTAGTAACATCGAACCTCATCCAAAAGGATCTCGTTGCATGTTACGAAGAGGTTCAAATTGTTCTTGTGTTCGTGAGACCTACAGGTTGTTTTAGTTGATCTACAGTATAGACACATTTTCTCGCAATTATTCAAATCTAGAAATATGAGAATGTTTTTATTAATCTGCGACCCGCGATTTTGTAAAACTGGTTGAAGTAATTATTGGTGCAAAATGATACGCATATTAATAGGCAAATTGCTAAATTGGATCGATATTTGTTGATAACGAACGTTCATTTATAAAAACAGTAATAATTCTAATTCTCAACACTATAAGAAAGACTGAAATTGAATCATTTTTAGGCTGTCTGAATCCGAATTGGTCTTACAGTAGACTCTACCTTTTTAGCATTTTGTAGATTTTCGGAAGTGACATTCGCACATGCATGCGTGTATGTGTCAAAGTTTTGCCTGTATGCTAACTACATATACCTCTCCAATCATTTATAGATGCACAAGTGAAAGACACTCCCTCGAGTACCATTGGTAAGCTGCTGTACAATGCTCTCTTTATGAAGATGGATTCAGGGTTAGACTTGAAACATCGTCCTTTGTACCTGCAGTGGGAGGGCTAGGAACAGTTTAGACTGAATGCATGCTGGACAATGAACAGACTACTGCATGCATCGTAAACTACAGGACTTGAACACAGCGGGCAAGGTTCAAACATGCATTGCTAAAAACACTGCAAATGCGCGCTGTGGATATATTCAATCTTAAAATACCAATATTTTATATTATGGGCTGTGTCATTAAATGTACGTACAGTGTATGCCATCATTGTCTATGTGGGCTGGAATTCAATATCATAGGACAATCCCTTTCATTTAAATACGACCACACTTATTAGTGCACAAGCCTGTTAGATGAACATTAAGTTTGCCAAGAGAATTGTTTAAACCTAATTGCAGAGCAATTATTCCCGTACAGTGTCAAACTTCCAATCATCCACTTTTTATTCTCTTGCTTTTAAATTATAATCTTATTATTGCACGCCGTTGGCTTGAATAATTTGTAATTAAAATTATTCTATGATTCGCAATCCATTCATATTCTTAATTATTATCTGTCATGACGAAATGACCAAAAGCGTAATGTGCTTTACAAGGGCGTGTGTCCCAATGGCTGTGGGGCTTGTAGTCAGGTGGTCCAACAACCAAGCAACACTGTCCAGCATACCATCACACATGAATAAACTAGACACTGGTCAGAGCTAATGCAAGGGCCTTGCTAAGCAGGGTTGATCTAGGTTAACTGTAGGGATAATGATGATCTAATTCTTCGTCCTTAGTCATAATTTTAATTGTTATCCCATTCTTACGATCTTATTCAATCATTCTTGATCTAATTGTATGTACTTGGTTGTGCTAATGACAAACGTTCTTATGTTCGACTCTTTTGCAGCCTCTGTTCCATCTACTGGTGTGGTGTACAACTATTTGGAGAGCACTCTCGTCCAAAAGGGTTTTGTCAAATGCTATGACCAGCCCTATAGCCATTACACAAGTTCAGCGAATCTCAATGCATGTGCTGGATCTGAATTTGTCTTTGTTGGAGCCAAGAGCTCATCAAATGCTAATGTTTTTTCACTTGGAGCTTTTGGGGCTTCAGTCAATGTCTTCAAAAATACATACTCCACCTCTCAAGCGTACTATGATGCAGTGGGAGGCGCCTATTGGTATCGCTATCCTGGATGGAGCTTTGGGTTTGCATCGTCCTCAAGTGTAAACTTGAACAATTGTGACTACAACAATCCAGACTGCTCTCACAGGCTCTGTTTTCATCTGGATCAAAATGCTGGCGGCTATCGTGCCGGGTGCACTGTGGGGTTGAACGGTGACTCGACGTGGAGGAAAGTGATTTACAAATGTGAGTTAGAATTGATGTGCGTAACGTTTTGTCACCACAAATTTGATTATACAGTGCTATAATGGGTTGGACGTGCATTGTTTATAATTTTACTTCATTGATATGAAGTCGAACACGATGTACCCTCACTCTCTAATGTAGTTTAGGCACATTTGTCTCAGAGGTCATTCCCACTATGACTCGATATAGGAGCGTGCTTCGTGTCTTCCGTGTAATCTCTTATATTAGTTTGCCTTTGGAAGAGTACCCATAATGAAGTTTAACTTTAATGGTTTACGAATTATGCTCTCCTGAATAATTAATTTTTCCAGAAAATGTTTAACTTAGGTGGCTCATATCTTAGCCTTTATTTATTTAACAGACCTCAAGAGACTACTACTAGATTTTTCGTTTATATCAATTTCTGTGTATGTAGAACCGCATGCGGCGTTTGATGATGTGGCAGCTATTTTTAACTCGGCTTGCATTACTAAGTGTGCTACGTAACTACATGTATCACACCATAGCTATCGACACTGAGGTTTACTTTTCTGTAATGGCGCAGCTAATCTATATGCACCCGCCTTTTTGCATTCTATTTAAAGAACGCTTAGTCTCTGCATTGTATTGGAAGAACGCTCAGTACAAGGTATGTTCAGCCCCACCCGCAGGGACATGAGGGGCCGTCGGGTTATTGGTAGCCGTGGACATAGCTGGTTGCTTTTTACTTGCAACACAAGAATGAAGCAATTTTCTATTCGAGCATTACAGTCGATCGTGAGCTTATCATACTTCTAAGCTGCGTGACCATTCTTCTAAAAGATGCGCGTCTTTTAATCAAAAGGTTTATTTTTACTAGCTGAGCGCAAATGATATTACTACCGATGTGTGGGCAGTGTTCGAATTCGTAGCTGCGGTTCGCTATACTTGCGTAACAGTATTTGTGCTAAAATAAACTGCATAACATTAAAGACTGCGCCGGATCACTTGTAAAACTCGATGTGGTGTACACAAACGTTTTATTTCATAAAAACAACAGTATTAATTGTCCCTTCAGTCCTGTAAATAAATAAAATATCAGTGTATCGTTCGATCCAGAAACTATCTCAATTTTGAAATCTGCGCTATAATGATTATGTTTATTTAACCCATTCATCACCAACAAAAATTATTAGTATTTATAGATTCAGAGCTTCGATTTGACGCCATACAAGTCGCTACCAGACAAACAATGGCCTGCCAGGTTATTAAGTGCAGTATATTTCGTAAACCATTAAGTTTATTAACTTTTTTAATGTTGCAAGTAACATTTTACCCAGTTATAATGGATTGACTCATATAAGTGGTAACTGATAACCCTCGAGTAGCGTTTTTTTTATTATAGTGGGTTGTTAGGGTAAAATAATATTCAGTGTCTATCGACCATAACCACATCGATTTGATCAGTATTATGAAAGGAAGACAATTTTATTGTTTAATAATTTCTCTACAACGTATTGAGTTACTACACTGACGCAATATCATGCATGTATTATTTTATTCAATTACATTATTCTGCTAAAAGTAAGTGGAATGAAAGAAATAATTGACATATACTAGACTTTATTAAGTTGCATCTTAGTCAGGACATGAGCTCTGAATTGGTACATAACTACCTAAGTTTGAAATGTATAGGTGATAACTATTCCCACTCACTATATCCCAGCTTCTCTGCCTACCTGCGGCATTCAGTACGATTACAAGGAGAGCGATCTCATCCAAAAGGGCTACGTTAAGTGTTACGAGCAGCCCTACTCCCACGCTACTTCTTCTGTTAGCCTGGCCACATGCTCTGGATCAGAGTACGTCTTTGTAGGGGCAAAGACGTCTAAGGGAGCAAGCTCGTTTGCCATTGGAGCCTTCGGTGTGACATCGAACGTCTTTAAATACACCTTCGAACAAACTAAGGCTGTTCTAGATGCAGGAGGCGCGTACTGGTACCGGTATCCGGGATGGAGCTTTGGGTTTGCATCCTCCTCAACGGTGAACTTGAACAGTTGCGATTACAATAATCCTGATTGTGCTAGCAGGATGTGTTGGCATCTGGATCAAAACGCTGGTGGCTATCGTGCTGGGTGTACTGTGGGCTTGAACAGTGACTCGACCTGGACGAAAGTGATTTACAGCGGGAAAAATCTACCAATCTGCTCCCCTGGTAAGCCCAATTACTCCACTACAAGTATCACAAGTGCACTATTCGCGACAGTAAACGTTTGAGAGCACTAAATATGCTGCGTTGGATTTTTTTTCTATAGTTGCCACATATATTGTTTGTTGTAGGAACTGGGTGATGAAAAAACAACAGGGTTTATGCATGTATTTGTATTTCTATCATACTAACATTGACAAACTCACATACACTGCACACACGCACACATAACACACGCACAAGCTGGCAATCTTCGTATTGAGCTGATTGAGAATTTAATGTCAGTAGTAATTGGGATGTGAAGTGTTTAAAACATTCTCGTAGTTAAAGAAAAATTGGTGCCTATTTTAAGCCACTAGTTACAATTTAAAACACAGTTAGTTACTCTTATACATAGTTTCGTTTATTATTGATCACTATCATCAGTTATATGTAATCGCATTTGTTAATTTGCAGTGGCTGTTCCATCATGTGGAGTACTATACAACTATCCTGAAAATGCTCTCATCCAGAAGAGCTTCACCAAGTGCTATGACCAGCCTTATTCACATGCAACGACATCAGCTGACCTTGCAAACTGCTTAGGGTCCTCTCTGATGTTTGTCGGGGCAAAAAACTCTTCGAGCTCAAATACATTTGTTCTTGGAGCATTTGGTGTCTCATCTAATGTTTTGAAAACAACTTCCTCAGCAACACAAGCTTATATTGATGATGGAGGAGCATACTGGTATCGCTATCCTGGATGGAGCTTTGGGTTTTCGTCTTCCTCAAATATCAACCTTAACAGCTGTGACTACAACAATCCAGACTGCTCTCACAGGCTCTGTTTTCATCTGGATCAAAATGCTGGTGGCTATCGTGCCGGGTGCACTGTGGGGTTGAATGCAGATTCAACATGGAGGAAAGTGATCTACAAGGGCAATTACTTGAACTCATGTTCTCCAGGTCAGCAGTAAAAATGAAGCCAAATGCAAAAAAAAACACAGTCATGATCACGCATGCACATGCAGCTTGCATACATCCATGTCCTACATGAAATGACCATTATCATTCTTCTCTCCTGGTACATGTGTTATCAAAGATATCATGGCAACAGTTGAATCTGAGCATACCACTGCAAGTAAAGGCAAGTGAGAAGGTCTGGACAAAGACTGCTGCTTAGAATGTAGACTGTAGAATGCTAGCATTCAGTGACTCAATAGCATTCAGTGACTCAATAGGCTGCACTGTGAAGTTTATTTTTAAAATGTTGCAATTTGTTCTTATCAGGACTATTAAGCTATAGAGACAACGCTTCCTACTCATCATCGTGTGAGTAGATCATTCCATCACTCCATACGCACGGTACTTATAAGTCCTGCGAATTGAAATTCCTTTTAAAGACACTGTTCTTAAGCTGTGACAAATACCTCAATTACAGTGGTATTGACTGGTTTTTCGGTGCCCCAAGCTGACTGCCAGTGGATGAGGGTGGAGTAGTACCGCCACCTAATTCTAACTACAGGGCTACTGTATCTAGTACCTGCATAAGCAAGATAAACACTTTCACACAATATCACACAACATTAATGCGTATGTCAATTGGTAGAATTGGAGAGCGTCCAAAGTTGACTCGAAATGGAGAGTAGCCACTAGATTCATGAAAAGCCGTCCTATACGCGAACAGTGCCTTTGGGATGTGACAATCCCAATCCCTTTGATTTTCCGCTACCACTTTGGACAAAATGGCTTCCAAAGTCCTGTTGAAGCGTTCCACCTGTCCATTTCCTTGAGGATGATATGCTGTGGTTCTCGTCTTGTTGATTCCCAACCGTTTGCACAGAGCACATATTACCTGACTGTTCAGGTTAGCACCTTGATCACTGTGCAGTGAACGAGGCACTCCATACCTGCACACAACTTCATCCATCAGTACAGATGCCAGAGTCTCTGAATCAGTCACTGCCAATGGAAAAGCTTCAACCCATTTACTGAACAGATCAGTAATAACTAGAATGTACTTGTGCCCTTTAGTGGACAGAGGAAGAGGCCCCATTATGTCCCAACTTATCACATCAAATGGATAAGTACACTTGATCGATCCAAGAGGTGCCAGAGGATGAGGTTGAGGTGGATTACGCTTTTGACATTGCTGACATTCTTGAACCCAATTCTGAATGTCCATCTCATATCCAGGCCAATAGAAGCGCTCCTTCACTTTCTCGGTTGTCCTCTGAACACCCAAATGACCCGACTCATTATGCAAGTTCTCCAAAATAATCTTCACATGACCTTTAGGGACCACCAGCTGTGTACACACTGAATCGGAACACGACGCCCTAGACTTGCGGCAAAGTAGCCCATCTTGAAGAAACGTCTTTTTCAACCCTGGCACTGTACTACACGGAACAGCAGTTCCATTTTTCAAGGCTTCAATCACTTTACCCAATGCAGGGTCTTCTTCCTGTGCCTTCAGAAAGGTATGAAGTGTATCCTCTGAGATGAGCTCTTCAATGGCAGCCACTGTGTTATCCCTTGATGGAATTCGAGACAAAGTGTCAGCATTTGTATGCAACCTTCCTGGTTTGTACTGGAAGTCCAGCTTGAATTGCTGAAGGAAAAGCAGCCACCTTGTCAGGCGTCCTCCAACATCCTTAATCCCTTTTAGGCTTGTTAGAGGATTATGATTGGTGATCAACTTGCATGGGAAACCATACACATAGGTATAAAATTCCTTCAATGAAGCAACCACAGCCAGTGCCTCTCTCTCTGTAGTGGAGTAATTTCTCTCTGCCTTCTGTAACTTCCTGCTCCAATATGCAATGACACGTTCTGTACCCCCTTGAACCTGACTAAGAACAGCCCCAATTGCAGCATCAGATGCATCTGTATGGAGTAGGAATGGTTGCTTAAAATCAGGATATGCCAGGATGGGTGGTGAAACTAATCTTGACGTCAACTCCTCAAAAGCATTCTGACTCGCTGAATTCCATGCAAAAAACTTAGCATTCTCTTTGCTCAAAAGTTTAAACAAGGGAGCTGCAATCTTCGAATAGTCCTTCACAAATCTTCTGTAATAATTGCAGAGGCCCATAAACGGTTTTACTTCCTTTGCACTTGTTGGGACTGGATAGCTGACGACTACCTCAGTTTTGGCTGGGTCTGGACAGATACCTTCAGCAGACACTACATGCCCCAGGTACTTGACAGCCTTCTGAACAAATTTGCACTTTTCAGTTATCAGCTTCAGCCCAGCATCTTGCAACTTGAGGAAAACATTAGTCAGCCGTTCTAGGTGTTCAGGAAATGAGGCACTAAAAACTATAATATCATCTATATAGATCAAACATTGTTCTCCCGTAAGTCCTGCAAGAATGCACTCCATAAACCGTTGAAAAGTGGCAGGAGCATTTGTGAGTCCAAATGGCATCACATTGAATTCGAAATGCCCCTTCTCAGTAGAGAAAGCAGTCTTCTCCTTGTCGTCTTCCTCTATTTCCACCTGCCAATACCCAGAGGCCAAGTCCAATGTTGTGAACAATGTAGATCCTGCCAGAGATTCCAAAGTAGCATCAATTCTCGGAAGTGGATATGCATCCTGGTGAGTCACAGCATTTAGTTTTCGGTAATCAATGCAGAACCTCCATGACCCATTTTTCTTTCTCACCATTACTACAGGAGATGACCACGGACTGCTGCTTGGTCGAATCACTCCTCTGGACAACATTTTCCTCACCTCCTCATTCATGTCACCCTTTAAGCTCTCAGGCTGGCGACGCAAGGGCTGCCTGATAGGACTTCCAGAGGTGTTTATCCTGTGCTTAACCACCTTCGTCCTCCCTAGAGCTCCATTTTCTGAAACAAAGAGGTCATCAAACTTCCTCAGGAGGTTCCTCAGCTCATGCTTTTCTGAATCGGTGATTTCAGTGGAGTCCAAGTTAAATGTAGTAACCTCTCTGCGATTGCCTGAACCGACTGTTGCTACATTACTTTTCATCAGGATAAGGTTTCTCTGCGGTACAAACTGACCCAACTGAATACCTTTGTACACCTTCACTGCTGTAGGACTCACATTCATCACTTGAACCAAGATTGATCCCTCGGACAATACGCGGCCCAATGAACGAGCAACACAAAGATGCTTCGGCAAAACTGTCGCAGGTTCTATCAGCCCTTCAGAGATCCGCTCGGTTGAACCACAAGATCCTTTCTGCAAAGTTGCAATGACCAAACGCACCGAGCGACCAGGGATATCCATGTCTTCCAAAGCATGTACAAAGATGCTGTGTGCATCATCACTAGAAACCGATACGTCGCTACTAGGAATCTTGATTGTGCTGTTCCCTAGGTGAAGCGTGTTATTCCTGAAATCCATCACAGCCTTGTTAACCATCAAAAAATCAGCTCCCAGTATGCATTCAAAGGTTAGATCCCGGACGACAATGAAAGTATGAACTGTCCGAAAGTTGCCTAGACAAATGTCAAGGTCCACTTGCCCCATCACATTTAGAGGCAGGCCATTGGCACCGATAGCTGTTCTTGATGTGGCCATTACCAGGTTTCTACTTCTATCTTCCAAAACACCACTTCGAATTACGGACACCGCTGCTCCTGAATCTAAAAGCATGTTCACGGACCTTTTCCCCACATTCCCATCTATGCAAAGCAATGAATTGATGTTAGATACGTTGCATCCAAAGTGCAGCGGATCCAGATATTGGCGAACGTTCAACGGGCTCCTAGTCTGCTGCCGTTCGCCGTTCCAGCAGGCCCGTTGAAGTTTAAAGGACAGAATCGTTTGATATGTCCCTCCTCTCCGCATCGAAAACAGCACATTCTTCCGCTTCTTCGTCGATCTAACTGGCCGTACATGACGACGCCCCGCCTCTTGTTCTGTTCCTCTTGCCTCCGCCCTCGTCTTGGAATTACCTGCAGCAACTGAGCATTGGACCACACTCTGAATCTATGCCTCCATGTTTCCCAATCGCTCTGTCAAGTCTTTCAGTGCAGCCTGCAGACCTGTGTCGCAATCTTCCACGGAACTAATCTTAGCATTCAGCTCCATTGGTTTGGACTCAAACTCCAGTACAAGTTCAATTTCTCTGGCTGCCTCAATGGCATTTTCGAACGTGTCCGGCTTACCCCGTAATAATAGCTGCCTGCTAACGGGAGTCTTTAGTCCCATCACAAACCGCTGCAAAAGTATGCTGGACGTACTGTCCTCTTCAGGATACGCTTGTTTGAACAATTTTTTCAACTGCATTGCGAATTCCGTTACTCTTTCCCTTTCAAGTTGTGAGCGTGTCATGAACAACTTCCCGGCCTCCAACGGCTCATGACATAACCTTAGCCTCTTCACCAGCTCCTCCTTTACGTAGTTCACCGCCTTCTTCGTATCAGCTTCAAGCTCTACATAGCACTCAACTAGCTTGCCCCTCAGTAACGTCGGTAAGATTAGTGCCTGTTTTTCCTGGCTCCATTCTTTGGCAGCCGCAACCAACTCAAAACGAATCCATGACGATTCGAAGTCCTCGCAAGTAATATCCGGAAGTGGAATGTTCACTTTCTCAGCCATATCTCGCACTGTGACCAAATCCCACTTCTGACACCAATTTGTTACGTGGGTCAGCGAGCAACTTTAATAGTGACTTCCCAATACAGTAATGCACTTACAACCACCAACTACTACGTAACCAAGCAACTAACACAGCTGTTCATTATGAATATAATTACGCGGGCATTTCATGCGCAGGCGCCACTATTACATTGTTACAGGTGTACTGTTGAGTAGCTTTGAAAAAGATTCACATGCTTCCTGTTAGAGCTTAGTTTTTTAATGCTAGTCATTTGCGTGTTTCAAAAGTATTATTCTCATGCAATGGAAGCAATCTGTTTGTATGCCTGTTTGTCACTAAAGAGAATGTCACTTTGTCATGGAAGGATGACAACAAAAATACCAAACAAGGGTTTTTAACTGCTTGAGTGAAGTTGTTGGCTCATCCTTCCATGACAAAGTGACATTCTCTTTAGGTAACGTTGGTTTTAAAACTGATTAGACTTAGCACACACCACAGATTTGAACACAAGTCACCATGACACACAAATACACATACATACTATATGAGAGCCATATCTACAGTTCCTATGACATTGAATACTGTTGAAAAGAATGCTCAAACAGTTCGGCACTTCTTTTCACACACACATCGGTAACTAAACAGCACACTAAGAAGCCTTAGGCTTCAATATTAGTAGGAGCTATAGGCAGTATACACGTGGCTTCTCTAGTATTACGGGCATACACCAGTTAGCTATTAATGTAGAGCTAGCTGGAAGGATCTATAGTTTGCTTGATGCATGGACTGCACTATGCATGTGTGCGTGTACCCGTACGTGAACTGTATGCCAATAGGCACCCAGTCGTTCGTGCCTTTAACTAAACAACCATTTGCATCGAAGAAATTCTCCAGTGTGGTTTTGTACTACGTAAGGTGAATCTCGATCTCGTCCACAACACGTAGCAAGAACGCTAATTTGTGCGCACCGCCTGTATGAATGACCTATACGGTCGGGCGTATGTTTTTTTTTACGAAGAGGTAGTAATGCAGCTAGTTCATTTCTAAAAGCGAGAGATAAGCAGACGCAGGTACGGCTATTTACTAGTATTTATGATTTCACTAGGATTGGGCTATTCGCTGAATAAACAATTAAGAATTAAGCAATTCGAGGGACGAATGTGGGGTGGGGCTCAGTAGCACGTGATAATGTGCAAGTTGAAGGGGTGGAGCTAATACGGTGCGTTAATGGTTGCGTCACTAGTCTTGGAACTAGTGCGCATGCGTAACCGAGGTGAAATAGTTGTATAAAGCGTCTTGTCACGCACGACGCGTTCTAAACGACTGATTTATACCTCAGGATGGCAATGGGACGAGAAAAATTAAACTGCCTTGCCCTCGCATATCCAGCGCTCTTATTGTTGTGTAGTGCATTCAGTATTATATACTTTATTAGTTGCTAAATCATAGAAAACCGCCCCCGTACTTCCCTACAATAACCTAGGATACGGACACATTTGTTATAAGATGAAAAACATGAATAATAATAATACACACATTTTCTTCAGTGCTTTTGTCCAAGATGAAGCAGCGAGTACAATCTCTGTTTTAAATGTAGCTCACTCCACAGGCAATAGATCATGAATTTGTCAGGAAATACATGAAAATGTATGAGTTTCGATGCACTGGATACTACTGCGTGACATAATTATAACGATCGATAGGCTTAAGCTGTTTGATATTGTTAGGTCTTACCTACATTTACATGTACTGAAAAGATCGTTATCATTCACTGTTTATAACTGTGAGTAATGTACATATAATGTGACACAAAACTTTGTTCTCTTACACGTTCGAGGCATATATTATCTGTATCTAAAGTGCACTCAAATGTCTGTCTGCCGGCTTTACAAAAATGCATTGCAAAATTAAATAGTGTCAAACCAAATGCCTGATCTCAGTATATATACAGAAGGATGTTCCATGCCTCACTATATTGCTACGGAGTTGCTAATTGAAGAACACGTGTACTTGAGGCACGCTTGACTGCATTTGCCGATTCCAATGTTATGGCATTGATAGTACTTAACTAGTTCTACGATACTGTTGAATACCTAGTAATAGAAAGAAAACAATAAAATACATACATGTGGATTAAACAATACACATGTCACATCTGATCAAATTCGATGTTACTATTAGGTTGACCTAAAAGTGGCTTCGGGAGATAGCACCGAACCCAACTCTGCATACATCAGAGTTACTACATTGCAAGCAAAAGAAACTATTAATTCAGTAATGAAGAAGGGGAACCCCACCAAACTATCCTCTCTTCCCCCTCTCCTCTCTCTCTCTCTCTCACTCTCTCTCTCTCTCTCTCTCTCTCTCTCTCTCTCTCTGCTATAACAGTTCAGAATCCTTTAATGCATCTAAGATAAGACTTGATATTGAAAGATTTTTCTTAGCCCGTTTTATTCCATGTGATAAGATCCAAGGACTGAGAGCTTTATTAATATATACATCTGTAGGCAAAATCTAACACTATTGATCTGGGGAGGGCAAAGAACCAGTCCATGACACTATCCGCCAAAATGCCAATTTATTTTCCAAATGGCTATAAAAAGTTCATAGAATATATATATATTCATGGTTAAGCTCTTAAATGGCATGACTCAGTAATCTGTGGCATGCAATACTCCCTTCTTCACTAGTGCAACTATCTTTATCTCTGCTGCATATGTGCTTACCTTGTGGTTGTCTAATGTGTAGTATCCATTATGGAGCGATATACTGGGAAGGAGGTGTGTGGAGGAGAGATAGACTAGAGCACTGGCAGTGATGCTATGTGGAGATGGCCTACCGCAAGTGGGAGAGCATTCGATCATAGTATAACGACAGAGTATATTGCCCTGGTATCGAAGTGCTTTCTCTCATGAGGTATGTCCCATCCTGAGTGCAAGATGAAACAATGGGTTATTACATTGCATGTTAATTAAAATGCTATGATCTTTTGACATTCCCTTTCATACATTCTCATATGAATTAGCTTTGCTAGGTAATGTTTGTACTTTAAATTTGGATAATTAGAGTTTGATATGCATTGATTTTAAATCATGATAATATTGAATTTCTCGAATTGCATGATACATATGCACAACCTTTGTGCAGAACAATTCTTTGTACCTGCAGGCACATTTTGAGTGGATCTGACATGCTAAAATGTATATCAAAGTTGGTCAAAAAATTAATCCAATCTTCAGCATCATCAAATAAATATTTATGTGCATCTTATGTCATAAATCTAACTGCAAAGTCTTTCCAACATACTTTTTTTTGTGCACTTAAAATTTCTTCTGCAGCAACGACATCAATGTTGCTATGAAACCATGGGTACCCATTGAGTGGTGGTTCCACTGGAACTTCATAAAAGGCACCTTCATAAATGGTACCTTCATTGCAACTTTATTGGAGATAAAAATACAAGCAGTTATATTGTGATGATAAAAATTTCATTGAACCAATAAGTACAGATGGTATCATCATTGCAAAGGGCAGGGAAGTTTTGTAATTAGTTACCACTTTACCTTTTAGGCGTATGATATGAAAAACCCATTACAGTATATCACTTACTCAGGTACAGGTATATTGTCATCCTCTGATTTTCCCTCAGCCATTGTAGCATTTGCTATGCCTTTTTTGGTGTCACTTTCACTTTCATCTTTGTGCACTGATGTGTTTTCCAATTCATCTTCTGTCTGATACTCGATTGCTTCATAACTATTCTGAGATAGCTGTATGGATTAGAGGGAATGGGGCAGGAACAGTGTAGTTGTGTTTAGAAAATAATCAGAGTATCTGCTATGATGCCACTTGTATTTTAAGGATTGAAATCAAATATACTCCGAAGCGTCTGTACACTAATCCGAGCCCTTGTTAATGAACGTGCCATTTTATCTCTAGCATTTGATGTGTCTGCTTCAATACAAAAAGCATGGAATTATTAACACGGAGAATTCAAAGATTTGGTCAATTACGTTCATTAAGATATAACTACATAAATGCATACAAGATAGATATTACGAAACAAATCATCTAATAATTTTGCGTACACGTTATTTATTCGCTTGCAAGGCGACTATTGAATGAAATGCTTTTAATCATACATTCATCCTATTTTTCAAATACGTAACTGTAGTTTCTGCAGTACAAGCAAGTTGTCCATCTTATTTTATTTTATTGTGAACACTTACGCCGCGTATGCTGCACTCCAATCATTACTGTAACTGGAGCTATTAATAGCTTTTCAGTACTTCATATCCTGCTAATCTATGTCACTACATGTACTTTGCGCGTGGTTACAATGTGCAAGTATAGTAACTTATACATTATCTTTCACGTCTCCTTCTACGTTTAACTTGCTGCTCTTGTCGACGTTGCACTCCTCAAGAGCTGCGCATCCGGCTTGGCCGTCTACTTCAGTCACCTCGTGCCCCTCAGTAAGGTTTTGCTTCGGAATAACGTCATTTCGTTGAGTAGGGTCTTGTCGTTGTGGTGTGTCTTTCTCTTGAGTGGCAGCCTCCTCTGGATACTCCAGTGACGCGTCGTCGACATCTTCGTAGTCACTTGATCGTGGGGACACTTTTCCATCCTTAACACATTTAAATGATTAAGGTTCATAATACTTTTGATCACACACGTTTACCAATGCTCGAAAAAATTAATTAATTAACCATCGTCCCTAATGGTCACGGCCTTGCATAAACGAAATGGCGCGAGTCATTGGCGGTGTATGCATTAAACATTATCATAATGGTTCACGTGTGCATCTAAGGTTTATGCTACGACTTCGCTGGTCGGAAACTGAATAGTACAGCTGGTAGTAATGGGCAAGCACTGGATGCTGCTCGACCAAAAAGTGCTCAAGTATTCAAAGTCACAGCTAGCAATTTTCATAATAAACAGTTTGAGATAATAAAATGTTATAGACACAGGCTGTTATGCAATGCGTCTATATTATATACATTTCAACATGTGCAGGTGCACGTGTGCATTCGACTCACCTTATCCGATGGACTTGAATAGGCTGTAATGACAACACATGTTATTTGCTTATCATAACAAAAGCAATCATGCACTTACCCTCGGGTGGCAATCATGCACTTACCCTCGGGTGGTGCAGACACGCGATGCTTTCTCATCAAGTCATCAGGTGTAGACGGCAACGGTCGAATGCTTTGGAGCAAAAAATAAAATTATTATGTTAGTGTATGTAATAGGTAACTCATTATTTAAATAATTATGATGATTGGAACAAATATAGTTAGTTACATTACGCTAAAATTGTTCATTGATATGTAAAAATTATGCTATTATTAATACATAGAATGATGTACACAAGAAACAACAAAGGAAACAAAATACTGTCAACCAGTGATGACCAATGAAGGTCCAGCTCTTGACAGCAGAGCCCTTGCACAGGACCTCACTAAAGTGAGTCTCAGTCTGCCATAAATGGCAGCAGTGGCCTGGGACTTGGTGCACCTCATGGGTATGGCCAGACGAGTGGCAAGACGTGATAGTGTTATTAGTATAATTTTGTATTTGTAATTATTATTATTATTATTTATCTAATTACATAAACTACACAAATGCAACAATTTAGTTTTATTATTAATGATAACATGATACATACGTGTACAATGCAGACACATTATTGCTATACCATCTATTTTAATGAATCTACAGTTCTACTTACAAACATAACTAATCAACAGTTCCACTAATCTACCTTGGACAGCTTCCCTTCCCATGATGGCCCTTGCCACAGACCTCACCAGGGACATGCGGAGGCGACTATTATTATTATTATGATTATTATTTATTTATTTTAGTTAGGAATTATTAAAACTGTATAAATATTACATACATTAATTTTTATTTACATCCTTATTTCAGTATATATATGCACCAGATAATAAAAGGTTTATGGCGGAGGAGCTATCCTAGAAAGGATAGCTGTGGCATTGGCACACACAAGGTTGTTATTATTATTATTATTTTTATTTTAGTTATTAATCATATTTATAATAATAGTAATTGTATTAACTACATCCTTATTTCAATATATATATGCACCAGATAATAAAAGGTTTATGGCGGAGGAGCTATCCTAGAAAGGATAGCTGTGGCATTGGCACACACAAGGTTGAGATTCAGCCGACCATAGATCTCGTGGAGTATGGTGGACTTTGGCCGGCATGTGGAGGGGCAAGTCTTATTATTATTATTATTATTATTATTTTTATTTTTATTCACAAAAATATTACACAACAATATTGACAAACAAAATACACAAGAACATGACCAAAGCTAAATAACACCTCAGAAAGAATTTATTATTTTCATGTTATTGTATTATAATAATAGAAATAAATGCACATTATTATTTACATCCTTATTTCAATATATATATGCACCAGATAATAAAAGGTTTATGGCGGAGGAGCTATCCTAGAAAGGATAGCTTATCATTATATTGTACTAAACATGAATATTTCAAACAACTTTTCAGATACAAATAGGTTTTACCCGCCGCAATGGAATATTGCTCGATACAAGCTCGTGATGGCTGAACCCATGCCGGCAGTGCCCGTCGCTTTATGCATTTCCCATGCATGATCACAATAGATCTGGCGCCTAAACATATAATTATCGCTAACACAACATGTTCCTCAACATTATCTAGTCGCATGCATATATGCATCGGACGTTTGGTCATGAACCTTGACACAGAAGGACCGCGGAAGCTAAGAAATTGGGTTTGGAAAATTGACATCGGTAAAGCAGGAAATCCTGCACGGTCTGCAGAGGTCTGATATCCTAGGAGACTGGCCTAGTCCGGCCGGACCGAGAGGAAAGGAGAGTGGAACTGCCTTCTCTGTTCCACACCTTGCTAGCTACGGCTCTGACCACGGACCATGAACTAACATTTTTCATGCGGGTATACAGCATGGCTCGTGCATAATGATTTACAGCTGTGGATGGACGCGGGCAAAGGGTACTGACAACAAAGGCATTACATGCAATCGTTACCTAATCTCAGTGCAAGGTCGTTTTTGACTTCGTTTTACAGATTGTGCATCTGGCAAAGTACCGGCCACCTTCCTAGGGATAAATCCGTCAGCTAAGTAAGCTGCAGACTGGCCGCGAGCTGTAGTTTGTGGCTTGAGTGCCTGCGACGTACATGAAGATGTAAGTAAAGTTGCATGAAAAATGTATTCGTGCAATATGCCATTGGGTTTCTGGGCGGCTCCGTAGCTGCATAATTGTACCAGAGAATCTCTTCATTGTATATCGTTACCTTTAATGCATCCTTTTTTCGTGCGGCTCTGCTCCCAATTGTAAGTGTGAAAAACTTTAGGTGGGAGCGCCTTTTGTGTTCCATTTGTGCCTGAAGATATGAGAGGCGGAAGAAGGAGCGAGATGAAATACACTATGGCGCAATAAAGTGTCAAATCACGTGCCGTAGTGTGACTTACTGTACTCTCTGATTGAGAGAGCTGCCCTTGCAAAGCAGCCACCTCTTCTCTGAGTGCGGTGACCGCAGTAGCAAGCTGGGACTTCTCCTGTTCCAACGTCTGACACCGCAGAAGGAGCTCGGCACTGTCCGCCTCGGCGCTTCCAATTAGAGCCATGCACTGAACCATCTTGCACTGCTCCGAGTACAGCTGGAGGACATCTGAAAATTCCTTCGGATGCTTTGCGGCAATCTCCTTCAAACGCTTGCAGGCGTTGTTTGCCCTCGGCCTCAGCTCCGGACTTTCGTGCAGAAAGCTGCTGATCAATACCAGCAGTGAACCCTCACGCTGCAGCAACTCGCTCTCACTCGGCTGCGCGACCGATCCCGACTCTTCTCTACCCGTGGAAAACAGGCGGAGGGCAAGCACACCTAAATGAAAGATGTCCGTCCTTCTCTGCAAGCGTGGAGGGTGGCCCTTGCTTTCGGGAGCTTGGCAGTACGCCGGTAGGGTCTTGGGCACCTTCCCTCCTACGGCGATTGCCTCGTTCAGGTCCGTAAGTGTGCCCTTCATGTCGCTGGTCACGTGAATGCTTTTCGACGTCAGGTTGCACAGGATGATCGACGGGTCCTGGATGTGGAGGTACAGGACACCGCGCAAAACGTCAAGGAGGACAGATATCCTAACCGACAGCGGCATCGTTGGATACGTTCGAAGGCAGGTCTCCAAGTCCATGTACGTGGATCCCGTGACCAGCGCGAGATTGGCGGGATCCCTGTCGTAGTGAATGCCCATGAATGGTACGATGCTCTGGTGCCGCAGCCTGTTTAAGAGGACGCACTCGCGGTGAAGTCGACTGCGCAATTCGGTGGTATCCTCGGCAGCGTCGCCACCGGTGACACCGGTCTGGCGCATCGCCTTTACGAAGCACGGTGTTTCGGCCACTTCGGCATGGTGAATGGAATAATTTGAGGTCTGCTCCACTTCGCTAATGATCTTGACGTTGTTGAGGCGCAGAAGACAAAAATCTTCCATTTCGTGTCGATTAACGAATACCAACGTTTGCTTGGGAATGCTGGGGACGCGGCGTAATTTCGAAAGAAAACAAACAAACTAATTTATTTAATGAAAGTTTAAATAAACAGTCCTGCAACTGACCAAGCGAGAGTATCAGTTTCGTTAACATGCACTGACCGCGGATGATTGCATGTATATAAGATACCAAGACATACATGTATTGCCGGTGTCACAGGAAATTTGGACGCTAGGAAATTTGGACGCGGCGTCAATATTTCTTAGGAAATTTGATCGCCTTAATTTTTTGAAGCGTCAATTTTTCCTCAGGATATACGGTCGCCTTAGGAAATTTTGCCGCTTAAATGTATTTTCGTGTGTCTTTTAATAGTATACAGTCGATTATGTCCTAGCCTTATATATGTCACCATCAATATCCTAGAGTACTCATGTATTCGACAAACAGAACAAGAATTTTTACATACATTTAACAGTTTCAAAGTGGCTGTTGATATTTGTGATGTAAATGGCTTCATTGTGGTGTGTATCATTAAATGCTACTTCTGGCTGGTGCCTTAGCCATTTGTTAGTAGCTCCAGATGGGGAATACACATATATTGTAGTGTGCAACATAGATGCTGTTGATATAATCTCCATTTCAGTAGCCCACACACACAAATTGCACATTTTTGTCTTCTTCAAATATTGCATCATTGTTGTCATTGAACCTAGGAGGGCTGACACCATTTTATTTGAAGTAGCATTTTCAAGCATGTAAGAAGTCACTAGTGCTCTGACTTCCTGATGGTCCTCCTGTGACCCCGTTAGAACCTGTGAAATTGCCCTAAAAAAGCAGTTTCCGTCACCCTTGATCCTTGTTGTCATCTTTGGTGCTTGTGTTATACCAATGCAAGATGGTTTATTAGAATGCCTGTGGTTTCCATGATGAAGTTTCAAACCCAATTGGCAACATCTATCCCTTTGCCACTCTTGACAAACTGGTTGATACTCAACAAATGGAAACACCTCTTCTGTTATGATTTCACAGCTTGGGGATGGCCAATTGTCATTTGGTAGTTTATCT
Organism: Ephydatia muelleri; assembly: GCA_013339895.1. Taxonomy (NCBI): domain Eukaryota; kingdom Metazoa; phylum Porifera; class Demospongiae; order Spongillida; family Spongillidae; genus Ephydatia; species Ephydatia muelleri. The sequence continues at coordinate 11,971,922 of JABACO010000002.1, read as the reverse complement.
GTGTTACAATTGGATGTATTCAATGATGGTCGATCAGAAACTACATTAATTGTAGCGTCATCTGTCCGCAGTTCACTTGTATAATCATCTCCAATAGTTGTAGCATCATCTCCCAGCAGTTCACCTTTATTCTCTGATGTACCATTAACTCCATTGATTGTATCATCATCTCTCAGCAGTTCACCTTTATTCTCTGTACCATCAACTCCATTAACTGTTGTAGCATCATCTCTTTGGTGATACAACTTGAGACGTGCCATATTGTATTTTTGAGCAAGTGGTTTTGACAAGTTATCTTGTCTTGCTAACCTAAAGGTTCCCTTCTGTAAAACTTCAATGATGGAATATACCGGTCCTGACCAGTTTTGCTCCATTCTTGAACCTTTCTTTGTATCTTTCTTACTGTTTTTTACCAAGACAAGAGTACCAACTTTGTATGATAATTTGTCAGCCGAATGAAGCTTGTCATAATATGTTTTTTGACGCTTCTGGGCCTTGTGTAGATTATGCAGTGCTTGTCTTCGAATTCTTATCATTGCCTGCAAGAATTAAGGAAGGATTAGAAATGCTTGGACCATTCATGATACCTACCTTAATGTGTGCATCAATATCAGTACTCTTGGTATTGTGTACTGTGCTGAAGTCTTCATCTGGTATCACAAGGTTAAGTTCAACAGGCAATCTTGGTTGGCGACCATAGACAAGGAAAAATGGTGAATGATTTGTTGAATCTTGACACGATACGCGATAGGAGAACAATATTGAATCAAGAAACAAATCCCAATTCCTTGGTTCATCACTAACAAATTTCAATAACTGCCTTTGCAATGTTTGATTGAATCGTTCATCTAATCCGTTACTTTGAGGATGATATGCACTAGTCACATTGCATTTAATTCCAGTTAATTTGCAAAGTTCATCATTAACCTGTTTGAAAAAGTGAAGTTAGCACCATGAAAAAAAAATTGAATTTAAGCACCTCATTGATAAATTCTCTCCCTTGGTCTGATATCTTGACTTTACAGCATCCATGCCTTGTGTAACACAAATACAAAAATTCAGCCACTCCTGTTCCCGTCTTGTCTGGTAAAGCTGTGGCTTCAGGCCACTTTGAGAATAAGCACGATACAGTCATTATGTACTTCTTCCCCCTTGGTGTTTCAGGGAGAGGTCCAATTAAATCCACTCCAATAGTGTGCCACACCTCATCAGTTACAGGAACAGGATGTAATTCAGATATGTACTTGTCAAACTTTCTAAAAGTAAGTGTGTGTGTGTGTGTGTGTGTGTGTGTGTGTGTGTGTGTGTGTGTGTGTGTGTGTGTGTGTGCTTCAGCTGAACAGCTGAATGCAATCCATGAACAACTAAGTACCTGTTAGCTCTTTGGCATTGGTCACAGGTGCGACAAAATTCTTTAACGTCATCAACAATGCCAAGCCAATAGAATCGTTCAGTAACTTTTTTAAGCGTCTTATCCCGCCCAAAATGTCCTCCACCAAGAGCGCTGTTATGGCATCCTTCCAGTACCTCAAGCTTTTGTTATCACCTGCTGGCGAAATGAGCCCTTAACTTTTCATGAAATATCACTTATGGATGCGATTACCTTCAGATCAATGTCCGATTTGCCTTTATAATACAACGACCCCTCTTTTATGACGAATTTCTTTGCTTTCTTTTTAAAAGAATCCTTTGAATTCTTCGTGGAAAGATTGGGCACCGTACCGTTGCAGCAATATGCCATCAAATTGTCGTACTCCTCTTGCTCCATAATCCGCTACACGTGTAGAGTAGGCGTCAAAATTTCCTAAAGGCGACCGTATATCCTGAGGAAAAATTGACGCTTCAAAAAATTAAGGCGATCAAATTTCCTAGGAAATATTGACGCCGCGTCAAAATTTCCTAGCGTCGAATTTTCCTGTGACACCGGCTTTGTGACTGACGTACATGTAAGTTGAAGTGCATAGAAATGCAACGTACTCCCAACCGCTCTTAAAGTGCATTCCTAAACAAATATATACGGTTACGTAACGATTGTACTGCACAGTACATGTACCACGCCTTCCATCTTACTTGATCTGTTTTGGGAGTGTGAGGCAATTGCTTACACGTTATACTATAGGACTCGCCATGCATGCGTGGTTATACGATCAGTGTATATGTTGTTCTAGAGGACCAAATGTAGTCTAGCTATAAGATGGGGTGTTGTGTGCTCAATTGTTTGTTTATGTATAAGGCCCCCACCTCGATCAAATTACGTAAAGATTACATGAAAGCGGTGTTGTTATATAAAGTCACTGGACGTTGCGTCGATCAGCGGGACGTTATGTCGGAAGAGACACACTCTAGCTGTTACGTGATTGTACATACGTAACGTCTGCGACCTCTGATCTAGTATTAAGTATATGTAACTAATGTAAGTACTACATAGCCTGTAATGTAAGCCGGTTCGAAACTTTGTTCAGTAGTATAGCCGATCGATCGAAAGACATAAAAGCACAAACAGCTCACTTGGATCATAAATATGTGACGGAGGGAGGGACGATGCTTGCATTGTCATTAGTTACAGTATAGGTGGGTTGTTTATGTATAACGCCCCTCTCGATCAAATTATGTAACGATTAACTTACAAAGTCACTGAACGTTATACATCGATCAGCGACGTTAGTCTGGGGACCCGACTCACAAAATCAGTAGTGCAATACTAGATATGCCACATGCACAGCTGCTATGTGCCATTGAGGAGCTGCAATGTCCTATTTGCTTTGGTGTATTGCAGCAACCAATACAGGTCCCATGCAATTGGTTTGTGTGTGCCAACTGTATAGAGTAAGTAACTTGGCTACCATGCTTGTTCCATGTCTTCATGCACGTCCGGAATGTGCACTAATTAAAGCCTGCCTGTAGAATGGTGCAACTGTTGTGGCATGATGTGTATGTGCTATCTGCATCATGTAAAAGAAGCATCAATATTGCCATTGAGCAAAATAGACATTGTTGCAGTCAAGTGAGAAAGCAAGAGATGTATACTAGCCAGTAAGGTGGTGCACTGGATGCTTGATGCAACTGAAGAGAACTGAAGAGAATATTAATTTTATTCAAGAGACCTAAACTCTGAAATTGTATCTTACTGGTAACATCCTTAGATGTATATTGACTCTCTGATGCAAGTGGTATATGAATACATAAGCCCACTTGAGAAAAGTACCCGCTTTGCTCTTTTCAAATCACCTCCAACTTCCATGAAACTTCTGTGATCAAGTACAATGGAATCCAAGGAATGGGGGACACAAGAAACCCCCTATCATGATCAATAACTGGCCCCCAGTGTTATCAGGAAAAACAGGCATGGTTGTTTCCCTACGTGCTGAGTGCATATTTAGGATCAACATCTTTAGCAAAGATTAAATTAAAATCACATTGCAAGATCACTACTATCTTAGTTTATCACCTCGTATGAGACACCTGCATTGCCATCCCTAGAAAAGAAAAATATGTGACATTTGTCTACCAACATTTATTATACGCAATCTCAATTTGCGTGCATATTCAAAGCATTAAAAGAGTATCAGCGGACTCGTGTAGTAACGTAGAAACAAATTAAAAAGCAACATCGTACCTTCCTCATCGTTTTGAAACTATTTATCTCGAAAAGTATAAACGGAATTTGCGGAAAACTGAAATAGTTCAAACCGCATCCCAAGAGATATCATGCATTCTAGACCGTATAATACCTTAACCATTGAACTGCTAAGGTAGGCTAATCGTGATAGACGTTAACAATTAATCGTATATACATGTCATTCAGATTGCTACATGTTGCAAAATTCCTTACCCTTGCAAGGCTATCTTATTGTCCAATCCATGCATGTATTGTTATTGGAGGTACCATACAGCGAATATCATTACATGAAAATTTCGTACATCATAAATACTAAATTCGATTGTTTAGCCTAATGACTGAACCAGAGCTGCAGTTGCAAATCTCTAGTGTATTAGAATACAAAAATAATAATAATAATAGCAGTTGTAATGAATATGAGTAATCTCGCAGGTCCCCTGGTGTACTATTATGATGTGAGAAATTTTCATGCAACAATATTCAAATAGAACAGAGCTCTGCATGTTTCTGCAACTACATGATGGTACAGCCGACAATAATTCGTAACGGGATTTGATTCGACTACAATGCAGCCTTGCAAGTACAAAAAATATTGGCACAATGGCATACGTGTCAACCACATACTGTCCCGCTTGGCCACTTTAGTCGCCTATAGCAGTTCAAGGGTTACCTTGCATGTAATACCTTCATCCTGTGAGGAGTTATCGATGGCTTCGCGACAGCCCTTATAGAACGTACGCGCCAGGTGGAATTAATGAACTCACGTTGCTAGGTACTTAAAATTCATAGTGGGCGCGTGCGTAGTGCTGATTTTTCAATGGACTGAAACAGCCTTGCAGGCATGACCACAACGTGGTTGTTATACGCATACAAGATAATGGAATTATACTTCATGCAGTAGAACTATCAGTATACTAGTTATACTCAAGTTATACGAATTGAGTAGACACATAGAACAAATTGCAAACAGTCTGAATACACAAGTCGCATAACTAAATTTTTTTTCAGTCTGTGATGCACACATGCAAGTAAAACGTCGATCTTTCTCTCTTAATTGCTTGCCTTCTACTATATACATGTAGTGGACTCAATAGTAGTGTTTCTTTATTCCATCGAGATAGTTGTCAGCCACTTTTAAGGAACCTCGATAATCAATCAGAGTTCCTTCTATTGTGACAAAACGTCATAAGCGTATGACATTAATTATTCATCGATTGGCTCGAATAAGGTCTATATGTCCAGACCTTCTCACTGGCCTTTACTTGCAGTGGTATGCTCAGATTCAACTGTTGCCATGGTATCTATGATAATACCAAGAGCTAGAGAATAACAATAATGGTCATTTAAAATAGGACAAAGGAATACAAGCAGAATGCGTGTGTGATCGTGTGATCAATATCGGCATTTGGCTTTCATTTCTACAGCTGACCTGGAGAACATGAGTTCAAGTAATTGCCCTTGTAGATCACTTTCCTCCATGTTGAATCTGCATTCAACCCCACAGCGCACTGTCACGCAAAAATTGTACCGGGCGAAAATTGCACTGGCGGTACAATTTTCGCAACCAAAATTGTACCGCCCTGTAGTATCTCGACTTGTAAACACACACAACAGTTATAAAAGTACAGCATATACAACACCATTCACGGAATGGCCAAGTCCAGAAGAGAGGGAGTGACGGGTAGAACCTCAATAGTCCAGCTATCTAACTCCGGGTTGCCAACTGACTCGTACTTACAATTCCAGCGCTTAAAAGAGTCTGCCTCACGTGCCTGTTAGTCTAGAAGGTTGTATTGCAGCCCCATAGTCTGCTGTTAATAATCAATTACAATTACTACACTTTTATAACTGAGATAAGGATGCATGTCTTCTGCATCTAGATGCAACTCATTTCATTCATCCAGGCATAAACAATTTTCTTACATGGTCATTAAGTAACATTGTCATTAATTATCTTTAAACTACATCTATACAGGTAGAAATGAACGTTTCTAAATTCGTTACAAATATTATTGAACGCTTCACAGTGTGTTGATTTGTTGTGCAAAGTAATTGTTTTCATATAGGCAATAATTAAACATCTGTTATGAAATCAGCCAAAAAGTGATTCAGACACGATTCATACATGAGTTTATACTATTACATTCGCCTAACAGGTTCATAGTGGTTGGATCTATTGACCAAATAAATTGGAATGCACTGCACATACAACACTGCTGTCTTCACAGGGATGTGGCAAAAACTGCAGCCACTTGTATGTATGTCCAGATTTACAAAACACCATTATAGGTGTCTGTAACATATTGGACACTGCAAATATTTCAACTTCTGTAGCCCAGACAGATGAACTGTGCATGTCTGTTCTTGCTAGATATTCATCCATTGTTTCATGAGCATTAAGGTAGCATAATAAAATTCCAGCATTGTGTTGTTGTATGCTCTGAGTTCTTGATGTTCATCATGGGAGCCAGTTATTACAAATGCCAATGCTCTAAAAAAGCAGTTACAATCTCCTCAAATTCTTACTGTTGCGGCAGGCTGGTGGGAAATTCCAAATTCTATAAGGTTGAAGAATGTGAGTAATATTCCTTCTTACAAATATCATGCCAAGCAATTGACATAGACTTTTTTACCACTCATCACATGCTGGCAAGTATGAGATAGTAATTGGACAATTTTTTGGCAATTTCCTCTACCATAGCATCTGGGTGTTTTGAAGTTTGATCTTCACTTTCCACAATTCTGTTCAAGCTAAATTCATCTTTGCAAGAGAACAAGCTTCGTTTAGCATACACCCACTGGCACAATGAATCAAGCTGTGCTGAAGACATTAGAGTATATGCTTCCCATTAAATGCATTGGCTTCAGAGTTACCCCACCACATGATGTACACTAAACATCAATTAACTCTACTGCTTTGACAATGCTGAATGCTCTGTCCACATAGGAATACACCTTCTTAAATGTCTCAAATTCATCATACAAATCATCGCTTATGATTACAAAGTCACCTCCAGATACTTCTTGCAGCTGTATTCCACCAAACCATGTTCTGTATTCTGTCCATAATGACACTGTGGTGTCCTTGCTAAGTGTGAATTCTCATTACTTTAGCTTTAAATCTTGTAATAACCCTTGAATACAGAATATAATTATGTATTAAATATACATACAACTCTTTCACTTACATCTAATGTTTCATCATCCTCCTTAGCTTCATAGTGAAGTTCATTTGCACCAGTTCTCTACAATCAAAGAAGATTTGAAGAATTCAACTGCTCCCATATACTAGAGCAATTGATTTTGCCCAATTCAATCACTTCACATTCCAATTCAACAGGCTTTTGCGCAATCATTTCTCTTTTTTGTAGCATCTTTTCATCACCACTCTGCACAGCTATGTAAGGCTTAAGATGTGTTCCACTTACCCTTTCCACAATACACTCTTTATTTTCCATTAGTAGTAGGCGGTAAGTTCCTTTCCCATGTACCTCTGTTATGATGTAAGGTCCAACATACTGTGTATCCAATATTCCTCCAGCTCTTTTCTTTCTTTTAAAATCCTTTTTTAATACTAGGTCATCTATTACATAAGAATTGGATAGTGCGTGCTTTCCATCATATGCATCTTTTTGTTTCTTTTGTGCTCGATGAATGCACTCTTTGACCATGGCGAGGGTTTTCAGACGCTGATGTGATCATTTTCCTGTTGACTCGTTGGCACACATCACATGAGTGAATCTATGAAGATAATATAAAATTTACATGTAATATAATGAGTACATAGAGTGTTGTATTGATAAACATTACCATGAGAATAACAGCTTAACGTATCTCACAAAAGGTAACATTATATAGTGTAGCATACCATTTCTTTCACATCTTTGACTATCCCATTCCAAATGTAGCGCTCAGTTATCCTTTTGACTGTTCGCTTCTCGCCTATGTGCCCAGCAGTTGGATCGAGATGGCAAGCAGCTAAAATCTTCACCTGCTCTTCTCGGGTTCTGACGAACCTCAATTCAGTTATCTAAAGTCCACAGAGTGATGATATTAATTCTAATTCTTGTACGACTACTTACGATTAACCCCTGTACACTTACGCTATTGTCTTTTTTCTTCTTTTGAACGTACAAAACACCATCCCGAGCAACGCACACCACAGCCTTCCTTCTGATGGCTCTTTTCAGGATATCGCTAGATCCGCGAGGGTACCTGGCTTCTGTGAGATATAGAAAGACTGCATCGATCAGCATCAACCGTGGCAGAGTCGGACAAAGGCTGTTCAGCACTCTTGGTAACCACACTCTTCTCCATTTCTGTCGATCGCAACTAATAAGGTGATAATTCCCCGATTGATAATACATGTATAGGCATGTAAGAATTGGTTGAAGATAGGCATGTAAGAATTGGTTGAAGATAGTCATGTACGAATTGGTTGCATGACGAAGTATGCATCCTGACAGATAATTTACAAAGATGGAGAATTGACAGAAAATAATGTGTTATGTAGCTATATTGATCACTTACATGCAACAACTATATACAACTGTAATTTCAAGTGATCTATAGTTTTAATTTCAGTAAACTGTGAATAGCACATATTAAACATAGCAGAACACTTAAACCGACATCCTATATAGCTAACGGCCCTTTCTCACTACCCGGTACATATTTGGCAAGGCCGGTACACTTTTCGCAACCAAAATTGTACCGGGCGGTACAATTGTGGCCCGGTACAATTTTTGCGTGACAGTCCTCCGTGCATCTGGCCATGGCAAGTACAGTGGAAGCTCAAACTGCTGAGGAAGAGCCAAAAGTTTGTCCAAGACAGAGTCATGTGACCGGAAGCGCTGCAGATGCCACCAGCCGGAATCTTGCAGTTAACAAAAATATCAAACAGTTTCAACGTTTGATGCGTAGCCATGCATGGTGCAGTAAATACCGGTGCCGGAGTAGTAGAAGCGGGCCAGGATTTGAACGTGTGTTGGCTGATCAAAGACAGGCTGAGACGTTGACCTCTGACTTCAAAGCATTTCCGCAAATGGTTTATGTGAGGACCGATCTGAGATCTCGTGCTTACATTAGTAAACTAGTTCGTGACGTAAAGCATGATCATACATGTATATATTCAGTCCCATTGGTCCAGGAATGGATATTTAGTTACGAGGATCTGCATGTGTTGAAAGCAACAGGGGGTGGTGTTTCGGAATATAATTGGTGATGGGGCAAAAAGAAGTTTTCCTTTCGTACCATTACATGGCATGCCATGCAGTTATAGTAAATGGTGCAGACAAGCCCGATCAATTGGCTGAATGGCAAGTTACATGGCATGCGTAAATCAGGGGGTCAGTAAATCCCTTGTAATGGTGTGCATCTTGTAAATGTAACATCTGTAGCAACTGAATGCAACTGAATGTCTTGAAACTATGAGTGTTACTGATAGATGTTGCGTGTTGCCTACTCAATCCTTCTTGTCTCTCTCTCTCACCCCCCCCCCCCCCCCCCCCCCCCCCCAGGCTTCTACTGATTACATTATGTCATTAGTAATTTAAAAACATACAAGCTACACATATAAAGGATGGCAAGAACTGGACAGGATGAAGAAGCAGCGAATCATGATGCCAGTTGGTAGAATGCAGCCATTGCTTCCATTACCTCCAAGTACAGAGGACGTGGTGTCATTAAACTCATTTGTCTTTGTTTCTGTCAGTCACTGTGTAATGCTTGCAATGGGATTTCAGCTTCCCACTTCATAAGCTGAGACATGCTGTGTGTGTGTGTGTGTGTGCACATCAACATCATATTTCAACAAGTCAAAGAGTGTATGGAAGCGCTTGTGCCTACAGTACATGTACACAGATAAAGCCCATTACATAGAGGTGTAGCTCCTCCCATGGATGTGAGATAAAATAACCACAGGCATTACCACTTACACACACACACACACACCCTCCCTCACAAGTAGTCCAATCTTCATGTACACGTATCTGCCACACTATCTGCCAATCAAGTGAAGGTCTGCTCACAAGATGCTTTGATTGTATTCATTTTACCCAGGACAATGGTTGTGTACACCTTGGACTGCCCTTGTGGGTTTTAGCAGTCAGGCCCCAAGGCCAACATAAACAACAGCAGATAGAAGGCCAACAGTACACTATATCAACGCTAATACACTACACATCTGTATCTGTACTGACTTGTTGGAGTCATGAATGTTTGGGGCAGTATGCTCCACTAGCAGAGAGGAGAGTTGTAGAAGGATGCACATGGGGTCCTGGGGAAAAGTGCTAAGGTATGACCGTATAATATAAGGTCTAGGCATATTGAGTGGAGTATCCACTGAGGAGCCAAAGGACTTGTCAGGGTTAATGATCGTATTAATAAATACGCTGATGACAATGTCATTAGTGTCCGACTCAGGATCAGGGGGTCCCCCAGGAGGGCTGTCATGCTGAGAAGGTTGGAATCACAATGTACTGGAGGAGCAAGGGAAAGTGAGGAGGTGAAGGTGAAGGGAGGTAAGAGGGAGGATAAATGGTATGTGTAATTTTGCCAGAGATGTCCCTGCTGGAAAGAAAGGAAGGAGGAGAGAGGGATAAGAGCAAAGAAAGATGGAACACAAACTAAGTGATTGAAGTGTACACAATGTACCTGGGCAGGCTGGCTGCAGCACTGATGACGCCCAACACCACGTTCCAACTGGAGTGCAGTGCCTGTGGGCGTGACTGGAGGACCTGTCCAACAGATAACGTACTGAGCACAGATCATATACATGTACCATGCACACTGTTATTTGCGCATGTTGCACACAGTAGCAGAGAAGACATACATGTACATGTACAAAGTGAAGGGGAGGAGGCCGGTGGTGTTGTAGCTGATCACAGTAAGGGGCAGGACACCCGCCAGAGCACCATTGCAATACAAACTGAAGTTGATGAGGATGCCATTACTGTGAGTTGGCAAGTCCCAAGACACAATGATGTAGGTGGAGCCCACATTCTGCACCGACACAGCATCAAATCCATCCGGTGCTGGGGGAAGGAGGGGGAAGAGGATGACATCACATAACGACAATCACATCACACATACATGTACATGTATCATAGATTATCTATGCATGTATATAGTCAGTGACACACACATACACATGCACACACAATCACACACACACATACACACACGCACACACTCATGCACACACATATGCACACACACACACATACACACACACACACACACATGCACACACACACATGCCCAAACATGCCTGCTTCTCCTGTTGTGATATTCACGTATACGATGTAACTGACTACGCCGCTGGACACAGCTATGGACATGTACATGTAGCCCACTTGGGGGAGGGGGGGGGGGGGGGTACGCTACTAAATTCACATAGTATACTCACCAAAACACCTGCGTCTCAAAAGATGAAAGCATGAAGGGCATACGTAGTTCGATCCCTCATTGTGCCTAATTGATGCGCTCCACTTCTCTACACCACCAGTTTTCTACCTATATGATTCACGCTTGAAAAATTTTCACTTCCGCAACGTCCGTGAAATAAGAAGTGAATCACGAATGATTGCGAATTTGACCTGATTCAGCCCGCGAAGGAGTGGTTTGAATCTATAACGATGTTTAACTGCCAATTTTCTACCTACATGACTCACGCTTGAAAATATTCACTTCCGCAACGTCGTTGATAAAAGAAAGTGAATCAAGAATGATTGCTAATGTAACCTTGATTCAGCCCGAGCGTCATACTGTTACGATGTTTATAGAAACATCGATCACTGCTGTTACACAGACCCCTGTTCCATTCCTACTATGTGTATTAATGCGCGCTGTGTAGGAGCATTAATTGGATGCACATATAGGATAAAATAATCATGAAGCAACATTCGTATACCAAAATAAAATCAACTGCATGAGCTCAGTCAGTGATGAGTGAAGAATAATGAAATGATTTGCTGTATGAAGGAAGTTATGATGACTACAAAGTTTTACATCGTTATTGGATGCCCATTCCATGACCCAATGACTGGTAATCAAATGCAGCATCTTCTTGCATCAATTCTTGCCATTCGTCTTCATCAGGGGATGAGTAATATGAATCCACCCAGTGACGGTATTCAGAATGGTTCACCTGATTCTCACTACTGCAATGGCGTATGAATTTCCGCTGCAAGGAATAGAAATGAAACATAAGCAATACAAGGAGCTAAACATTACAAAAAGTGCTAGATTCTGGCAGTATGCCTCAACATCATTCACATCATCCAGCCCACCCATGGACTGGATAATGCTTTTGGCGAGCTCCTTTGTAGCCATAAACTTGCATCTAGGAAATGGGTGCTTTCCTAAACACTGTGGACAAAGATGTTAAAAATCATTCCATGTGATGCAATAGCAAATTAATTTATGTTATCAAACCTTTCTCCGCTCATCGGTTCTGGCATCTGTCAACCTTGACTTGAAAAAGCGAAGTGCTTCATCAAATTTGTACTTCTCGTCTTTAATAACTCGAATTGTCAACACTTTAGTGACTGCCATCTATTGTTGTGAATACATAAATAAAAACCATTTATTAGTATTATTCACATGCATACTTAACTCTGATGCTTTCATCACCAGGATCACCACAGCGAAACCGCTATCCGGAGACGGGTTGCAACGGTGCCCCGTCACTTTCGATCAAGACGGACTTCCACGTAAATTTCACGGAAACGTTTAGTGACGGTATCCGTGTATTTATGAACGGTAATCGACGAACGCTACCGCACGGTACCGCGTACCTCCACTATTATTGACGCATGGTCACGTGATACAAGTAACTCCTTCCGAATTCAAAAAATGAGCGGCAAGTGACGTTACTGTCACCACTGCGGGGAATACGTGTGTAGATCTACATTTTTTGAACACCAAATGCTAGTAGAGTCGTCATCCAAAGCTGATAGTTCTCTTCAAGCTAAACAACAGCTTCCTGCGGAAGGTATGTATCGTATATCATACACGTGCACCGATTATGTATGCATATGCGCAGCTGCATATGCGTATACTCGATTCGCGAGATATAGCTAGTGCTGAGCGGTAGCTATTAGCAGCTAATTGTATCCTTTTTTATTTTACAGATGTACCGGTACTATGGCAGATGAGAGCATATAGAATACCTCTCCGGCTCTGAGTCAGATTCGTCATCAAGTAAAGAATCTTTACAGCAAGGACTCCATAACTATAAATGGCACCAGTTGCCTGTGTGTGTATGTGATGTGTGCCTCTGTGTGAGATGTGTGCCACTGTGTATGTGTGCCTGTGTGTTGATGTGTGCCTCTGTGTCAATGTGTGCCTCTGTGTAATATGTAGCCTTAGTGATGAGTGCCTCTGTGTGATATGCGCCTCTGTTTATGATACATGTATCCCTGTGTGTAATGTGTACCAATATGTGTAGCCTGTGTGTGATGTACACATGCCTCTGTGTGATGTGTTCCTGTGTGTGATTTGTGATGTACACGTGCCTCTGTGTGATGTGTCCCTCTGTGTTATGTGTGCCTAGGCTCTGTGCGTGATGTATGCCTCTGAGTAATGTGCACTTGCCTCTGTGTGATGTATTGCTGTGTGTGATGAGTGCCCGTGTGTGATGTTTGCCTCTCTGTAATGTGTAGCCTTAGTGATGAGTGCCTGTGTGATGTGTTCCTCTGTTTATGATGTGTCCTTGTGTGTGATGTGTGCCAATGTGTAACTTGTGTGTGATGTGTGCTTGTGTGTGATGTGTAACCTTAGTGTGTGTGTGATGTGTGGCTGTGTGTGATGTGTGCCTCTGTGTGTGATGTGTGCCTCTGTGTGTGATGTGTGCCTGTGTGTTTGATGTGTGCCTGTGTGTGATGTGTGCCTATGTGATGTGTGTGTGAGATGTGTGATGTGTGCCTGTGTGATGTGTGCCTATGTGCGATATGTGCCTGTGTGGGATGTGGCTGTGTGTGATGTATGCCTGCGTGTGATGTGTGCCTGTGTGTGATTTACACATGCCTCTGTGTGATGTGTGCCTCTGTGTGATGTGTGCCTATGTGTGATGTGTGCCTGTGTGTAATGTGTGCCAATATGTGTAACCTGTGTGTGATGTGTGCCTGTGTGTGATATGTGCCTATGTGTCATGTGTGCCTGTAGCCTTAGTGATGTGTGCCTAAATGTGATGTGTGTCTGTGTGTGATGTGTAGCTGTGTGCTATGTGTGTCTGTGTGCATACCTCTGTGTGATGTGTGCCTGTCTGTAATGTGTGCCAATATGTGTAACTTGTGTGTGATATGTGCCTGTGTGATTTGTGCATGTGTGTGATGTATGCATGTGTGTGATGTGTGCATGTGTGTGATATGTAGCCTTAGTGATGAGTGTCTATGTGTGATGTGTGTCTGTGTGTGACATGTGCCTGTGTGATGTGTCTGTGTGATGTGTGCCTGTGTGATGTGTGCCTCTGTGTGTGCCTATGTGTGATGTGTGCCTGTGTGATTTGTGCCTGTGTGTCATTTGTGCCTGTGTGTCATTTGTGCCTTGCGTGATGTATGCCTGTGTGTGATGTGTGCCTGTTTGTGTGATGGTGCTTCTGTGTTATGTGTGCCTGTGTGATGTGTGCCTCTGTGTGTGATGTGTGCCTGTGTGATGTGTGACGTGTGCCTATGTGTGATGTGTGCCTCTTTATTATGTGTGCCATTGTGATTTGTGCCTGTGTGTCATTTGTGCCTATGTGTGATGTATGCCTGTGTGTGATGTGTGCCTGTTTGTGTGATGTGTGCCTGTGTGTGATGTGTGCCTGTGTGTGATGTGTGTCTGTTGATGTGTGCCTGTGTGATGTGTGCCTGTATGATGCGTGCCTGTGTGATGTGTGCCTGTTGGTGTGATGTGTGCCTGTGTGTGATATGTGCCTGTGTGTATTTGTAGCCTTAGTGATGAGTGCCTCTGTGATGTGTGCCTCTGTGTGATGTGTGCCTGTATGATGTGTACCTGTGTGATGGTGCCTTTGTGTTATGTATCCTGTGTGATGTGTGCCTCTGTGTGATGTGTGCCTCTGTGTGATGTGTGCCTATGTGTGATGTGTGCCTATGTGTGATGTATGCCTTGTGTGATGTGTGCCTGTGTGTGATGTGTGCCTGTTTGTGTGACGTGTGTGTGGCTGTGTGCAACATTATAGAAGTACTTCGTTCATTCTTTACATGTGTAGGGATAAAGGATTATGTCTTCCATCCTCACTCAAACTAAAACTGATTCCATGTACATGTTGTATGTTCTGCATTCTTGTATTGGACCTTAATGAATCAATTTCAAGGCTGATAAAAGATTTAAATCGCACATACATGTACTGGACTGTTACCTCATTGCCATGGCAACAAATCGCATACCAATAACAAGCGGTATAAGCTCGCTAATTGCAATTGATTGACAGTTGTTGGTTAATAACTGTCCCTTGACCAATTCACGTGACTATTAATAATAGGTTTTGGCGGGGAAACAGTGGTGTACCGATGGATGTTATCGCAACCTATTTTGGCGCCAAAGTACAACGTACATCAGCGCAGCAAAGAGCACGATATGGTAAGCGTTTCGCTATCGGCCTTTGTCCTCCTCTATCTATAGCAACTTTCAGGTTCAAAGATTGGCGTGGAACTTATGGATCCGAATAAACTTGTTGATTCGCTACATACTAATGATAAGACATGAGTGCTGCGTAAGTGCCATTTTGGGGGTTTCGAAGATATCACAACCACTTTTCTTCCATCTACAGGAATAGGTTGTAACGCGAACACATATTAGTAGGTGTAACGTATTATTGGTGCGTTATTTGATTGTATTTCCTCTACCCAGCGACCTTTATTTTTTTTTGGCTTTGGAACGCAATGAGGTATGTACAAGGGTCACTTTTTTCCTCATCTGTGACTTTTTACACAAGATGAACGTTTGATGACGTGAGTGGCTCCACCGTTTGTGCCAGTGTCATCGCGCGCAGATTGTCAATACCGGCGCAAATGTGTAAGCAAGTACTTCTGTGGTTCATGCATTCATGATTGATGCTATACATAATAATCTTTCAACAGAACGGAATCCGGCTTTTTGCCTAATGTGGAGACCAAGCAAAACTGACACTTGCTCTTCCTTTTTATATGCATTTGTATTTGTATATGGTTTTTTGAAGAACTAACCCGGAGAAAAGTGAATGGGATGGTGCACGTATACGATAAAGCTGCATGGATAGAAAGTAGAAGCGGTACCGCTGTAGTACTGGTAGCCAGAAATCCAACCTTACGTACTGACGGTACGATGCGGTAAAAAGCGAACCGCCTTTAACCGTGGATTTCCCGGACTGACGGATTATAACGTTTGAAGACGTGACAGAGCGACGGAGGGGAAGGACGTTGCCGTCCACTCTCCGTCCACAGACGGACCGTTGGTATTGATATCAACGGTATCCGCCTACATCTGAGTGACGGGTAAGGTCACGTGATGAGACGTTACCGTCTCAATGTAATGGTTTCGCTGTGCACGTAAGAGTGAGTGACAAAACAGCTTTGATACTTCGACCTTCAGAGGTGACTACAAACACCAAACAGTAAATACCTAATGTTAATGACGGGCTGTACCTCATAAGTACTTCCTTTTATTGTAAAGCTTTGAGATGAATTTTTTTTCATCTCCTCGCTGAGGTCTTTTAAGGCAGTCTCAACACTGCCTAACTGTTTTTGCATTGCTTCAAACTTCTTGTCAACATGATCTGTTAATGTTTTAAAATAGGCTTTCGCCTGTTGCAATGGAACCTGGATACTTAGATCCACCTGTGCATTTGACACAGATGGGATGGCCGAGGTACTTGAGAGCTGTGCAGTTGAATCATCCTGATATGCGGTGCCAATCATGGAATCTGGTAGTCTTGGTGACAGACTCCTTGCGGTGCCAATCATGGAATCTGGTAGTCTTGGTGACAGACTCCTTGCAATGGGTAATGGTGAGGCAGAAAATCCTGTATCTCCACCTGTACTGCTGGTCCTTCTGGAGGGAGGTCGCGCGTGACCAAACGACAACATTTCGTGCAATGAACACGTCACGTGAGGAAGCGTGACTGAGACAGAGAATCATGGCGGGTTTTTATTGTGCTCCTTGCCGATTGAATTTTCATTTCAAAAGTAGATATGAACGGCATTTGAAAACTTTAAGCCATCAGAGATACGCTCTGTGTGTAACTGAGGAAGACGAACCAAGTGCAGCCCTGTTTGATCAGGAATTGGCGATAAGCAGTGATGCTGAACTCATCCAAGACAGTACAGCTAGTACTACATTGCAACTCTCTAGCGATGCCAGTGGTAAGAGGTGTAGTAGCTTAACTGGTGATAACTTCACTTTTAGGTAGCGAGCAGCCTGATATTGACGGATCTAATGACGCCGCAAACGTTCCAGTTACTAACCCGGATCGTAGCGAGGAGGAACTTGAAGCAGACACTTCTATAGGTAGAAGTACATTTTAATACTCTTTGTTTATGTTATAAATTCCAAATCGTTTAGTCCCAACCTTAGATGCAAATCTTTACAAGCCTTTTGGATCAAAGTTGCTTGCAATGGCATACCTTATTGTGCATAGTCCACGTCCAATGGTATGTTAATAGGTTATGTGAAATAGACAATGTTGATAATTCCTATACTACTAGGGGCATAAGAACTTGAAATTTATTCTACATACATTGCGTGTTGCTTGTCCGTCTCTTTCAAGTTTGTCACTGCTTGTCAAGTATCGGCTACATGGATACTATGCACCAAAGATGGTATGTTATATGCTTCAAATTGCGGTAATGACTACTGTTTTTGTGCAGCACTTTACAAGGACCGGAATTCCTTTTTATATCAACCCAGTCTCAAACACTTAAAAAATGTGTTTCGGTAATCCTGAAATTTCCCACAACCTTGTTCGGTATCCAGTTATACCAAAAGGGGAATTCAAGTAAGTGTATGTGTGTGTATGTGTGTGTGTGTGTGTGTGTGTGTGTGTGTGTGTGTGTGTGTGTGTGTGTGTGTGTGTGTGTGTGTGTGTGTGTGTGTGTGTGTGTGTGTGTGTGTGTGTGTGTGTGTGTGTGTGCGTGCGCGTGCGTGCGTGCATGTGCAAATGTTTACATGCATGGGAGATTTTATGAATTGGTGTCCATTTATAATATTACAGGGAAGTGTTTCATGGGTTACACTGGAGAACTGATAGACGGTTTTTCTCACCAAATAAAAGGCAATGAGTACAACATCTTGTGGGAATGTATTTATTGGTGATCTTATTCAGTATCAAAGCTCGGGCTCTTCATGTATGGGTTGTGTTGTTCAATTCGTTTGCCAGGTAGGATAAAATAAAAACATCAACGTACGTGAATATTTATATACATCCATCCAATGTACAGGAGGGTCAAGATGCCATTCATTGTCGTGTATGCAAATTGGATCATCATCCACAGTTATCTGCAAAAAGTTATGTTATTGGTGAAACCCTTTCGATACCAGTATGTTGTATAGAAGCTGTGCTTGATGTACAAGCTCAGGCTCTACATGTACTGAAGTGTCATGAAGGTCATTTTGTGCAACTTACTGAAAATGTAAGTTTCTTAATTGTGATGCAAGTGTTACTATTTTTTCTTCTAGGAATATACCAGTTTATTTTCACCACATCCTATGAAGATAAAGTCAATGCAGTGGGGAGGAATTCCTGTTGTCATGGTCCCTATTACTTTATTCACGGATGACACTAGTGGAAATAAGTCAAAACAATGGAACAAGTTTGACTCCTGGAACTTCCGACTTGAGGGTCTTTCGAAAAAGGAAAATGGCAACCTCCAGAACATCCACTTCATCTGTGCATCGAACAAAGTTCCTGTGCTTGATATGGCTGTCCCTTTAGTGCAAGAGTTCACTGCTCTAGAGAATGAGGGTATCATTGCATATGATGCCTTTTTGCAACGCAATGTCATTGTAGTGGCTCCAATATTAAATATTATATGTGACAATCCTAGTGGAGCAGAGGTGTGCAGTCATTCTGGAGCAACAACAAGCAAGTATTGTCGGATTTGCATGGTAAGTTATGTTGGTGTATTATGAATTTCTAAAATGAATCTTGTATCAAGGCTGATGTAACTACTGGTTTGCACAGCATTGGCTGTCTCAGGAATAAGCCTGACACGCTGTGTCAAATTGCTCGCATACAGTCTGCAAGGACTCAAAAGGAAATGAAGCAGCTGCAGAAAGAGTTTGGAGTAAGTGCTAAACCAAATCCACTTTTGGAACTCTTCATCGATCTGCATAGGTATGTAATCATCCATAATAATTAACTGGATTTACTGTGTTAATCAATAGGTGTACACCAGTGGAAGTGTTACACACCTTACTTCTGGGTCCATATAAATATCTTTTTAGAGATTTGATGGGTCGTCTTACTACAGTGCAACGAAAGGAAATTCAGGCTCGAATTTCATCGTTTTCATTCTCTGGATTTGATATGAAACTATCTAGAAACGTAGCTAAGTATTTCAAGTCATTTGTGGGACGTGATTTTAAAATCTTAGCACAATTAGCTCTCTTTGTTCTCCCTCCCTACTTAACCCCTGGTGAGACTGAAGTGTGGTTTGCACTTTCTAAGGTACACCACTGCTAATGCACTGGCAAGTTATGTGGTGTGTTTCAATACATACAGGTGTTCAAGTTTGTATATTGTGATACTTTTTTACCTGAGATGGTTGATGTGTACAAGTCTCAATGCTTGGCCTTTACACATGCTGTGGAATGGAACTGCCCTGAACTCAGGAGGAAGCTTAAGATTCACATTCTCCTTCATCTGCCAGATGATATGCTACAGTTTGGACCAGCTTCAACATTCAACACAGAAAGGTTGTAACTTTATTGCAAGTACAATTGTGTGTTTTATACTTGTATTTGTATTCTACCAGATGTGAGAGCTATAATGCTGCTATCAGAGGTCGTAACATCTATGCAAACGGACATGCTCCGAGTAAAGATATTGCCACAAGCTTTGCAATTCAAGAAAGCATACGATTCGTGTGTTCAGGAGGCCATTACGATGCATTAGAAAAGTAAGTTCTTAAACTTGTATATTGGGAATGTTCTATAATTCATCTTTAGGTGTGGGGATGAACTTGTAAAGCTGTACAAGTCATCAGAAGTGGATGACTTTCTTAGAGGAGGAGCATCCGCATCATGTGAGAAACCCACGTATCTCCGTGGTGCTATCCGTAAGGTATGCTATTGTGTGTTGCGCTCCAACATGTACAATAGATTATCTGCCAGGCAGCTAAAACATGTTGCATTTTCTGTGGTAGTAAAATCCTATGTAACTGTAGTCTAC
Organism: Ephydatia muelleri; assembly: GCA_013339895.1. Classification (NCBI taxonomy): domain Eukaryota; kingdom Metazoa; phylum Porifera; class Demospongiae; order Spongillida; family Spongillidae; genus Ephydatia; species Ephydatia muelleri. The sequence continues at coordinate 11,951,931 of JABACO010000002.1, read as the reverse complement.
TGTTTTATCACTTAAAGCGGCTGGTGATCAGCATAGGGGAGCTTACAGATCTCTCCCATGCCATCTTAACTGTGCCTCCAATTTTAAATAATGCACACGTTCTTTTCACACTACCTATTAGGTTGGCAAAACAAAGGTTGCTCTTGGGTCTGTATTGGTTCGTGTGCAGGAGATTGAGGGCAACATATCTATCAGCAGTCTAATGGAAAATCACCCGCAGTTCACACTGCTTCTTCCTCCCATGCTAAGCTCATTTAATACTCTTGTTTCTTGGGGTAAAGCAACAGTAGGAACTGATAGAAACATTGTCAATGTTGGTGACTTTGCTCAATACAATGATGGTACTGGATCGGTATGTATGAGCAGATATATTTGTGTTTGTTTTGGATGTACTTTGTTTTATGCATACAGACAGCAGTGGGGGTCATCCTATGCTGCATTGAAAGTAATTCAAGATGCTACGTCATTGTGCGTCATCTAGAACCCCTCATGGCAGGCACTGAGCCTATTTGCAATGACTTCGATTGTCCTCTGTACTCTCTCACAAGCATACTGCGCAGTATTCCTTCAGCTGCCATCATTCGGCCTGTTTCTGTGGTTCACCAATGCACTTCTACATGTTCCCTACAAAACAAAGATGTTTCAATGACACTGGAGCGGCAAGTAGCGTCACAAAAGACATTATGCTTCTCGCATGACTGGAGTAACACATTGTATTGCTATAATGTTTATTGCAAATCAAACGTTTTGTAACGTTGTGTGTATACGGCGCTGTACGAATAGAATACTTATGGATTCATGCCTGATCTCAGTCGGGAATCATTTGTGGGCAACGATGATTCTTCGGTGAATACATAAGTCTTGATTCCGAACGCTGCCGAAAGTTCATGATTCAATATTGATTTTTCGTTATTGACTCGTTAATTGTACCGGATTGATTCAATGTAAAAATATTGGCCGTGTAGTGCAAGTGACGCACAGCTGATAAGTTAATTTTAATTTGTGTATCGATACAACTAACTATAATTGTAATTCAAATTGTCTTGATAGTTATGTCACAGCTATTAAAGTTTATAACCGTTAACCCGACGTAATTTTGTAACTTTATTCTAAGATGACGCAAGGTATTACGCAATGACTACTCCGTTTAATTATGCGCGGTAGAAATTAAATTTTTGTCTTGATTTTAGTTTACAAATGGTTCATGATATAATCTTATAAAGCACAGATTCACAATCAATCCTATTTATCGTAAATTATAAACGTGTTTGAAATTCAATTTGAAAAAAAAAGCAAGATGACCTCCTATGTATGGCCATTTCTCCATATGGATCTTGGCCAACTCCTCATATGCATGCGTGCTGCACTCTTACCTTAAGTACATGATGTACACGTTTGTTTACTACAAGATATTCATTATTAAGATGACTTCACTTCAGTAATAACGTATCACTTTGGTACTAGGAATGTCACTTTAGTGATTCAGAAGTACAACATGTGTTTAAAATGCCTGTTCACTCCTCCGTTTTGCCAGTTCATACAGTACGAAGTATGAGTTGTCAGGTCATATATATGTACATGAATTACATAAACGTCAATTGATGTGATTTTTATAATCAAAATGATACACAGCACTGCGTGAGTGGTTGCTGAAATAATTATGTGGGTTGTGTGAGTATGAATTTATAAATGCAGTTGGCGTTTAGATAACACATGTGTACAATCACGACTCCAACTGTATGGGGGAGGATCTGGGGCGCTTGGGGGAGGATCTGAGGCACTTGGAGGTAATGTTGAGTTTTGGGGAGAGAAGTCCTACGTACGGTCGTTGCGTTCTTACATGGACACCCGGGAGGCCTATAATACACGCACCACGCAAGGAATCAAATGGCTCAGACTCACTCAGTACATCTGCAATTATATAAACCACACGCTAATAAAGACCATCAGGCCACGTAAAATCATGTACTTGTACATCAGTGCATGTAGGATTCTGCTTCGATCCTAGTGATAAAGATAAACAACTATACCTCTGTTTGTATAGCACTGCCGAAAGTCGTTTTAACCTACTGTATTAGCCCACAAATATTAACCATTAAATACTGCAATACCATTTTAATAAATATCTAACAAGTCATACATCATTGAACGAACTTCTAAATGGTGCGCATCGAATTAGGTTATAGTTGTGGACACAATGTTACAACTGATGCATTCCAGCGTGAATTCGTCGGCACATTGTGGCACCGCTGGTATACGCTGTAAATGGATCCATACTCATAAGACAGCTAAAGCTTTTATGATACATGGTGAGAACATTTCGGTGGAAATGAAGAATAAATTGCTCATATTGTCAGTTCATAGTATGCTCTGGAAGGATTTATATACGCTACATGCATGTATATAGTCACACAGTGTATAACCACACTGGATTTGAAATGGATCACGTGCTTTATACATTCTGGGTCATAGCTGTAGGGCAGTAATCCTGCATGGCACAATTTGAAATGACTATGAGTTGTTCTAGAGAGGTAGTCTAGTCTTCCAGTTGGCAGATTGTACTGTATTCGGCTGTTGTACAGGACAGTACGTCCTTAGTTTACTGCTCGACTGGCGCAATAACTGCAACTTATCTACTTATATATGTATACGACAAGATTTTAGGCCGCTTCAATGTCATATCATGTCATGATCAGCCGTTGTTTAATTAAAATATACATGTGCATAGCCAATTCGAGTACAAAACCCTGTGCCAGGCATTGAGTGACTTTTCTTAGCTTGCTGCATTGCTTCCACATGAAGGAAACGTTTATAAACGCCCAGACATGGTTTTTCAATGCGTTTTTTTTAACATAAAACCACTCTGGGATTGGATGTCTAGCGTGGGAGTAGCGTATAAACCATCCTGGGATTATAATAGTCCTGTGTGGGAACGTCCTAAAAACCATATGGTGTTGTCCTGGTTTTGTCGAACAAAACATGTTGAAGCAATGATTGTATTTATTACTTCAACATGGTTTTTGTTCGACAGGACAAGACCTATGGTTTTACGATATTCCCACCCTGACTCTTAATCACAGGATGGTTTATACGTTATTCCCACGCTAGACATCCAATCTCAGAGTGGTTTTATGCTAAAAACCACCCTGAAAAACTATGCCTGGACGTTTCTAACTTTTTCCTATGTTCATCACTCTTTAGAATAGGTTAACGTTATTCTTGAAATCTGTGTGCATGTAAATGTGTGTGTATGTAAATGCGTGTGTATGTTTGTTGGAGATTTTAAAAGACAGTTTCAGAACCATATGCATTTTATATTGCAACCTCTACCCACGACACTTCCACTACCACAAACATCTCCATCACGCCAAGGCCATCCCACTTATCAACTTGGCACTTTACGCGAGACATGTAGGTGGAGGCGATAACAACTCACGCATTCACAAGTTATGCATGTCTTGTAGTGGTATGATAGTGGTAATTCCATATAGCACTCGGGATTATTTAATGCGCATGCGCTAAATCACGCTACACCCCGCCCCCACCCAGGGTATATGAATATGAATTTCAATGATCAAAAAGTGACAATCACTAGCTATGTTAATGACTGCATGTTGGTCTAGTGACAATCACTAGAATGACTGCAAGAAACTAGTGAATTCCACTCTTTTTTATTGTCATACGAAATAATTTTGAATGACATGTAGTGACATGGAGTGTAATGCTTTTCTGTGAACGTACAAAAAGTTGCGCGTTCTCATTTTAAGGCCTATCGTTCGCCATACATCCAAAAGTGCTTGAAGGGCGAGGGCATGGTGGCTTCTCGACGTGAAATTTACAAGTTCATAAAGCGCTTCGTTGAAACAGGTAGCATATTTAAAAGGCGTCGCTGAATATGGCGAGACCACTGAGTCACTGTGCACGGAGTCACGTTTTTAAACACGGTAAAAATTAATATACGGTGTATGCGTTAGTCAAACGTAGCTGTACCGTGACGTAATACGGTTACGCCGTGCAACGTATGTACCATAACAACGTTACAGGAAATGTTTGTTGACCACTACTTGCGACTATTACAATAATAATTACGCTGGAGCGCGCGCGTTAATTCAAATGCAAATGCATTTTTAACTGCTTCTCCCGTGTATTTAAACCTCGAGTTTGCGTATATAGATCGTTAAGTAAGAAAAAATGCAGCTGTTAAGTGTGACGGTTTTGTTAGCCGTTGCTTTGCTGTGCAAGGCCGCGTCGATCGGCACACGTAAGTGCCTCGGTTTAGCTCTGACATTTTGCATGCTGATATTGTCTCTCTCACAGTGGACGGAGGGAGTACCTCCCCGAAGTATGGCGCCACTGCACAGCAGGCAGGCAATAGTGAAACCACGACGGTGAAATCGGATGGTACCACAGCGATGAAGTCGAGTGACACGGCAAGAGGACAGTCGACGCTTGAGGAACTTGTCAAACAGGTATTTGCAAGCGACGACAGCACCGGCCAAAAACCAAAACTGGTTACGGTTGGAAACACCGCAGCTGACTTAACGGCTGCGCATACGGATACGGCAGTAATATCCGGAAACGGAGGAAGCACCTCTCCGAAAGCTCAGGAAAATGACATGAAAACCACATCTACCGGTACGGTTGCACTTTTGAGAGGCGGAAATGGAGGTAGCACCTCTCCGAAGGCTGAAATAGGTACGTTTCACGATGAAAAATGAATAGAATGAATGTCCGCTATATTTCAACCTCAGAATTTTATAAATATCACCCTTCGCAGCTAGTAATATGCAATGATGTCCAAAAGCCTTTATTTCAGTGTCATAATATCATTCATATATTTGATTCTAATGTACAGCTAACATTTTAAAACATATCCACATATCTGTTACGGATATCACTAGCGGTATTAAATTGTAATTTCTCTATGGATCATGAACATTTGAAAGTCACCTTCTTTATTCATTTCATGATCTTTAGTAACATCGAACCTGAATCCCAAATGATCTCATTGCATGTTACGAAACGGTTCAAATTGTTCTTGTGACCGTGAGACCTACAGGTTGTTTTAGTTGACCTACAGTAGACACATTGTCTCGCAATTCAAGAGATTAACTTATCCGCGATCCGCGATTTTGTAAAACACATGCAGTTCAAGGTACTTAAACCAAGTTAACCGACGAGTTGGCTGAGTTGGGAAATGCCCTCGCCTCCACGCACGTGCTCACCACGGATACGACAGCGCATGCGCATTCATGCAGACACTTGTCGCAGTCGGCAGTCGCGATTTTCTTTGCATGCATAATAAAAGGTAAATTGCTAATTGGATTGATATTGCTGATTTGCTGCCTCAACCTATAATAAAGACTCATTTTTAAATCTAACTTACACTGGCTATCTGAATCCGAGTTGATCTCACAACTTTAGCATTTTGTAGATCATAATCGAAAGTAACATTTGCATATACTGCATATACCCTCCAATCATTTATAGATGCACAAGTGAAAGACCCTTCCTCGAGTATCATTGGTATATACTACGTTCGCATTTTGAAGATGGCTTGAAACATAGTCGTTTGCACCTGCACTGAAGGGTTAGGAAGTTGAGTCCTACAAAAAATACGCCCTTAGCATGCAGAACAGACTACTGCATGCATCCCAAACTGCAGTATACTTTCAAAAATATATATCACTGCTAATTCGCGCTGTGGATATACTCAATCTTAAATGACTATATGGGCTGGAGTTTAATACCATAGCATTATTTCTTTCAGTTTAATATGACCACACTTAAGCATGAGCTTGTGAAATTGACTATTACGTTTACCAAGAGAATTAAACTGCAGAGCTATTTTACCCCATAGAAGTTACGCCACAAATGATAGTGTCAAACTTCAATCATCCTCTTTTTATTCTTATACTTTTAAATTGATTGCACACTGTTGGCTGAAGTATTTGTAACTAAAATTATTCTATCATTTGCAATCCAATCGTATTCTAAATAATTGTTTTTCATGACGAAAATGACCAAAAGTATAATGTGTGGGCGTGTTTCCCAATGAATGTGGGGCTATACGGAGCTTGGAGTCAGGTTGTCCAAACAGCACAGTCCAGCATAAAGAAGAAGCAACTAGACACTGGTCAGAGCTAATGCAAGGGCCTTGCTAAGTAGTTATTATCTCATTCTTATGATCTTATTCAATCATCATCCCATTCTTGATCCTAATTACGTGGCTGGCTTGATTGTGCTAAAGAGGAAATTACGGTGCACGTTCTTATGTTCGGCTCTTTTCCAGCCTCTGTTCCATCCGCTGGTGTGGTGTACAACTATTTGGAGAGCACTCTCGTCCAAAAGGGTTTTACCAAATGCTATGACCAGCCCTATAGCCATTACACAAGCTCAGCTGATCTCAGTGCATGTGCTGGATCTGAATTTGTCTTTGTTGGAGCCAAAAGCTCAGCAAATGCTAATGTTTTTTCACTTGGAGCTTTTGGGGCTTCAGTCAATGTCTTCAAAAATACAAACTCCACCTCTCAAGCGTACTATGATGCTGTGGGAGGCGCCTATTGGTATCGCTATCCGGGATGGAGCTTTGGGTTTGCATCTTCCTCAACGGTGAACTTGAACAGTTGTGACTACAACAATCCAGACTGCTCTCACAGGCTCTGTTTTCATCTGGATCAACCATTTGGTGGCTATCGTGCCGGCTGCACTGTGGGGTTGAATGGAGATTCAACATGGAGGAAAGTGATCTACAAATGTGAGTTAGCATCAATATTTACAGACACTAACTAACTAGCTAAGTTTGAAAAGTAGATGATAACATTTCCCACTCCCCCGATCTCTCTACATCCCAGCTTCTCTACCTACCTGCGGCGTTCAGTACGATTACAAGGAGAGCGATCTCATCCAAAAGGGCTACGTTAAGTGTTACGAGCAGCCCTACTCCCACGCTACTTCTTGCGCTAGCCTGACCGAGTGCGCTGGATCAGAGTACGTCTTTGTAGGGGCAAAGACATCTAAGGGAGCAAGCTCGTTTGCCATTGGAGCCTTCGGTGTGACATCGAACGTCTTTAAAAACACCTACGAACAAACTAAGGCTGTTCTAGATGCAGGAGGCGCGTACTGGTATCGGTATCCGGGATGGAGCTTTGGGTTTGCATCCTCCTCAACGGTGAACTTGAACAGTTGCGATTACAATAATCCTGATTGTGCTAGCAGGATGTGTTGGCATCTGGATCAAAACGTTGGTGGCTATCGTGCTGGGTGTACTGTGGGCTTGAACAGTGACTCGACCTGGACAAAAGTGATTTACAGCGGGAAAAACCTACCAACCTGCTCCCCTGGTAAGCCCAATTACTCCACTACAAGTATCACAAGTGCACTATTCGCGATAGTAAACGTTTCAGAGCACTAAATATGCTGCGTTGGATTTTTTTTTAAATAGTTGCCACATATATTGTTTGTTGTAGGAACTGGGTGATGAAAAAACAACAGGGTTTATGCATGTATTTGTATTTCTATCATACTAACATTGACAAACTCACATACACTGCACACACACGCACACACACACACACACATACACACGCACACACACACACGCACGCACACACACACACGCACGCACACACACACGCACGCACACACACAAACACGCACACATAACACATGCACAAGCTGGCAGTCTTCGTATTGAGCCGTTGTGACCTATTGAGAATTTCAGCAGTAATTGGGATCGTAGTAAAAGATAAATTGGTTTCTATTAGAACACAGTTAGTTACTCTTATTTATAAATATTTTGCCTTTTTAGTCATCACTGTTTGTGACATCATTGCACCTTATTGCACAACCAATTATATGGAATCGCACTTGTTAATTTGCAGCGGCTGTTCCATCATGTGGAGTACTATACAACTATCCTGAAAATGCTCTCATCCAGAAGAGCTTCACCAAGTGCTATGACCAGCCTTATTCACATGCAACGACGTCAGCTGACCTTGCAAACTGCTTGGGGTCCTCTCTGATCTTTGTCGGGGCAAAAAGCTCTGCGGGCTCAAATACATTTGCTCTCGGAGCATTTGGTGTCTCATCTAATGTTTTGAAAACAACTTCATCATCAACACAAGCTTATATTGATGATGGAGGAGCATACTGGTATCGCTATCCTGGATGGAGCTTTGGGTTTGCATCTTCCTCAAATATCAACCTTAACAGTTGTGACTACAACAATCCAGACTGCTCTCACAGGCTCTGTTTTCATCTGGATCAAAATGCTGGTGGCTATCGTGCTGGGTGCACTGTGGGGTTGAATGGAGATTCAACATGGAGGAAAGTGATCTACAAGGGCAATTACTTGAACTCATGTTCTCCAGGTCAGCAGTAACAATGAAGCTAAATGCCGATATTGATCACATGATCACACACGCATTCTGTTTGTATTCCTTTGTCTTATTTTAAATGACTATTATTATTATTCTCTCTTGGTATTATCATAGATACCATGGCAAGCGTCGAATCTGAGCATACCACTGCAAGTAAAGGCCAGTGAGAAGGTCTGGACAAAGACTGCTGCTTAGAATGTAGACTGTAGAATGCTAGCATTCAGTGACTCAATATGCTGCACTATGAAGCTTATAAATAAAAAAATTTGCCATTCGTTCATATCAATGGTCAGAGATAATATATAGAGGCTAGATAATTAACACCTAATTAACACGAGCAATCCTAGCTAGGGTATAGAATCCATACAAGTTAAGACATACATACACTTCTGGATCTAAGTATTCAGTTTATTTTCTCAGTGCCTTGGCCTTCTGCAGGTTCTTCTTTTGCGCTGATTTGTATCTTTCTATCCATGCTGTGGCTTGTGAGAAACCTCGGATGCAAACCCACATATCAACAACCATGCCCAAGAGGTAAGTGCAGTGCTGTTCTTTCCAGCCAGCACCAATTATTGCCCATAAGAAGAGAACATCTTCACTCTGTTTCAGGTGTATTTTTATGTCACTGCCACCAAACTCAGGGTTGCTGCTTAGATGAAAACGAAGTTCTCTCTCCATGGTAAGAAAGAGCTCAAATGTCATGTTATTAACACAAAGGAGTCCTCCATGATAGATAGCTTTCAGCCAGTCAGTCGATTCATTTTGCTCTTCACTTTCATCCTCCAGTAGGTCATCCAGACACAGCATTAGATCCACCTTGTTTGCAGTTTAGGACCTAGAAATTCTTTTATTAAGAGTTCTGGGTACACATCCAGCTGCATAGCGAATCGCATTTGTTTCAGCATATGTAAGGTCATCTGAACTGGACATTGCATTGGACTTGTTCAGTGGCCTAAATGTGGCTTTAATAATACCTTTGAAGATGTGATGGCCTACATATTGATTAAAAATTGGTGATGGCTTGCATTGAGTGTTTATTTGAATGAAGGAATTCCATACTTAATGAAACTCATCTGATGTGCGCAAGGTGTGATACTTAGTCCACATCACATTAGTACTGCCAGTAATGCAATCTTTGAAAAGCTTACAAATCTGTTGCTCAAAAGCGTCTACTTGTGATAAATTGAGTGGAATCCAAACAGACAATTTAGCAGCAATCGGAAGAGCAAAATTTTCTGAAGTAAGAGAAAAAGCACTGTCTGCTTGCATTCCCTTTATGGCCTGCATCAAAATTCCATCATTGTCGACATGGGTAGGGGGAAAAATGCATTAGATTCATATATAAAAACTCTACTACAAAGCTGCATTCCTACCGGGTGATCATGATGTTAGTTACAACGTGGTGAACCTTTGATCTGGAACAACGCCGTTTTGGAAGTGGCTCCACATTTTCATCGGGCATCTGAACATTCCCACCACGACAGTTTCCTTTACTGGCAACATGACAAAATGAGTTTATTACACGTACGCTGCGTCTATATATATTTAGCCCACATACCCTGCAATCCGGTGCATGTATGTAGTACACAACACAGTACATGCACAACACGGTACAGTGCAAACGTATGAGTATCAACACATGTACAGTGTTACACAATTAAAATTTAAAAAAAAAAAGTAGAATTCTTATCACGTGACACAATATTCAGGCACTGTGTATGCACTTTAAGTGCACTGCATACATGTATGCTATGTGCATGCATGCACATTGCAGTATGAATGACTTGTGTATGGCTAATTCAAAATGGCACAGTTTATTTTTCCACATAAATTTAACGGAAATGAGGGCTTAAGAGTCATACACAGCTTGTTGAAATAGAAAAGAATAATCCAGGTTCCACAGATATTTTAGAGGGTAGTGTGGTCGACATATATTACCCTACTAGACCGGAGAATGTGTGCCTGTATGACTTTGTAAAGTGGTATGCATATTCTGGGACTAGGGACAATGGTACCAGAGTATATCAGAAATTGCAGAAACCTATGCTGCCATATCACAAACTGTTTGAACCCTCAATTGAAAACCAGAGAGAGGAGTACCATGATTCTGTCATGCTGCTGTTCATCCCATTTCGAGATGAGAGTAATCTACTGCAGAGAGTGAAACAGCTGAACTTGCTTTTAATCGCTTCATTGTTGAAAATGCATCAGTCTAAACACCACGACAAATTACAGTCACTTCTTTAAGCACAGACAGCTGTAAGAAAATTTAATGAAGTCAGACAGGAGCAAGATGCACCAGCACCTCCTGCAGAGGAAGACGCGTTCTTCCAGAGTGAAGCTAAGGCAGCAATGGAGGACGTGTTCCACCTGAATGAGTGTAAATGAGTGTAAATCAGGGACAGAGACAGTAGAAGATCGTGTTGCAAAGCTCAATGACGATCAATTGCGAGTCTTCAACAATGTCGTTGACCATCTCTCGCATCAAAAACGGCACGAAAATGGTCAATGTTCCCTGTACTAAGAATAGCCTGTTGTGTATGTTCATGAGCGGGGTTGGTGGAACAGAAAAGTCCTTCCTCATTCATACCATCAGAGCCATGGTAAATGATTTGTGGAAAGAAAAGCATGAGTCTGTAAGGTGTGCACTAGCTGCACCAACTGGATTGGCTGCATTTAATATAGATGGTGTTACCATTCATAGACTATTCCAATTACCAATAGAGCATGATTCAAAAACATCTACCTATAAGAATCGTTGAAAGTCATGAGAAATGGTTTCAAACACCTTAAGCTGATCATTATCGATGAGGTCAGCATGCTCTGTTTACGTGTAGCTTATATACACCTCAGAGTAGAAGAATTATTTGGTGGTGATCAATGGTTTGGCCCATGAATATTCTGTTTGTTGGAGACATTGTTCAACTCCCATCAATTAATGGTTCAATGGTGTTTCGGAATATTTCCAACAAAGTGATTGCCTCAAGGCTAGGTTGCATGGCATCAGTGAACATGCAGTAGCGGCCATAAAAAAAGTACACGTAACTTATGCGTAGCGTTTACGTCGCACGCTACGTTCCCAATACGCTACGTTATACCTACGCAAACGTCACGCTCACGCTTTATCATTCCCTACGCAAACGCTACGCTTACACTTTACCACGCCGTGATTCGAATATTAAAAAAAGAAAAAATTTAAACCGATGATGAATCCTTCCTGTACTAGTATGATCCGGCCATGCATACACGGCCGTGCCATTTCGTTCGGCAACTATGTATACATGTAGGCCTACGTTGAATGTCAATTCGTTTGATGGTTTTACCACATTTCCTATCTTTAAAAAAAAAAAAAAAAAACTTTTGGGACGAAGCATATTGCAGTCGTAACTCATATAAGTATTGCACGTTGTTACAGACGAGCCACCAGGCCGAATGATGTATACGTAACGTATACATCATTCGGCCGGGTGGCTCGTCTGTAACAACGTGCAATACTTTTGTATAAATTCATTCCTAGCTATTTCAATCAAACTGAGCTGATCTGCATGTAAGATGGTTGTGAATATGCAGAACCTTAATATTGTTCAGTCTTGTTTGGGTCATTGTAGACCTCAGATATGTCTTCAAAAGTCTCAGAGCACTGAAGGACCTTTCACTTACTGCATTGGTGGCAGGCATAACAAGGATCAAAGAAGCAAGGATGCATACTTCCGACAGCAATGTCTGGGATAGCTCTCGCAAGAATGTAATGATCGCATCAAAATTCTGAGTTGCTTCACATGGAATATTACTTGCTAAAATTCCAAGCTGCATGCATAATTGTTCTTGGTTAAAGTAATCCTTTTAAAAATTGGTAACAAATGCTAGTTCTGCATCGTACTCTCTCTTGTAGCAGCTTTCACTAAAAGGCTTGAATACAGGAAATGTAGAAGCTTAAAAAAAAGGCCGGTCCGTATGGCCCATGCGCAATAAACAAAGGGAGCGTTCCAGACATCACGACAGAGCCGTGGAGGGCGCCTCCCAACACTGTAACGGATTATCATGACATTGGTTAACGCCTGTATTCACGTAAGGGCTTGTCCCCAGTCTTTCATAGAGCGATTATGATACATATATGTTATTAAAAAAATAAAAATAAATAAAAAGATCCATACTGAGTGATAGAAAAGTGTAGCGGCCATGGCCGCTACAGCCGCTACAGTTCCTACGCCACTGACGTTAATTCACACCAATCTGCGTAAATAGCCGCCATATGCATTTAAATTGTAATTAATGTTTTTTTGTTATTTTCAATTGTAGGTACTCCATAGCGCGTCACTTTGGCAAGCTGCTAGTATAGGAAGTTAGAAAATTTCGGGCCATGCAGATAAGGACTTGCACTACAGGGTAAACCAGTAAGCTTGAGTCTCAGATGAGTAAAGCCATCAGCATGGGTGTGCCTAGGCCCATCTTCGTAGTCTCGTACCCAGACCCACCATGACGTAAGTGATTATCGCTTACATAGTGTTTATACAAACACTTACGTCATGGTGGTCTGGGTACGAGACTACCGTCTTTGCGCGTGGAAAGTTCATAACATCCGTGCGTTATGTTTGGTTTATTACATGTACATCTAGCTTTAAAAAAAGAAAAGATGTTTGTGTGCCGTAGGCCTACTTAGCGTAGGCTTAAAATATGCAATCTAGCTTCCATTAAGATAAGTGTTGTGGAAGCAACACTTAGTAGGCGTAGTCTGATTTAGAGAGTGTATTAGGAATTCATGTTCTTTTCAGAGAGTACAGGGTTAATGTCTGACAAAAGTGCCCTGTTGGATGTGGTCTGTTCTGTAGAATGCACAGGGTTAAGTGAGTTGCGGACACAAAGTGCCCTTTTGGGTGTGGTCTGTTCTGTAGAATGCATAGGGTTAAGTGAGTTGCGGCCCTGTTGGGTGTGGTCTGTTCTGTAGAATGGACAGGGTTAAGGGAGTTACGGTCCCACTTGATTGGTATTGAAGGTGGATTTCCCCCTGTAGCTTGATTTCATTATGAATGCTGAGTTACCCAAAGTTGCTGAAAAGCCCAGGCCATCTCTTTCCTCAACTCCACTCCTGATTGATGGCAATGATGATCATAATAAGTTGACTTTGCCCTTCTGGACTTATATGTACTTATTATTCATATGTATACACATCTTTGTGATTCAATTCATGCATCTAACACTTGCAGTGCAGCTGTTTTGGTTGGCTGATGCTGCTGATGTGTACTAGACAGGTCTTAGTGATCCACAGAATAGGCACATACTACTAGTACAGTATCTCCTATATGCAGGTTTTACCACACCATCAAGTCAGAGTGGGGACAGTGTACACGCCTACAGTTCTGACTCTAGCTATGGTAAGCAGGAGCACATGTGTATAATGTATGAAAGTGTACTTTGCTCTTAACCTGCTGTAGGTCTAGATCCAATCGTACTGTGCACAACAGTGCAGGATTTGGCCATATGACTCAAGGATGTAGAGAAGACCATGAAATGGGTGCAGGAAACCTTGAGGATGCTGTAACATGAAGGCAGAATATTCACACATCGCATCCCAAGGTATAAGTTTTGAACTGGTGTCCTTCAGAAATGAAAAAAAAACTTAACTTGATCTTTCGACACAGGCAGCATTCCAGTAAGCAGGCGGGTCACTCGAGCCCTCAAACACTCACCAACACAATCCGAGTCTCAGCAAAGAGGATAAGCCACATTCTTAACACAAACCCTCAAACGCCCACCAACCTGTCATCTGCATGTAGCTTCCAGAGGGATCCACCTTACCCTTGGTCTCTGAAGACCAGTGGGACCCACCCTCACTGTTGGCCACTGACTGCCAGCAGGACCCACCCACGCCCTTGATCACTGACTATCACAGGGAGCCCTCTTTCATTAAACATTTGTGTAGATTGTAGTCCCATACCCAGTAAAATACAATCCGCAATTTTTTATAGCTCGAGTACACCATTTCGACTGTATATTATAACTTGAATCATAGATATTATAGTAGCGGATTGGAAACGGCGCACGTGAGCCACCTAATTGAGTGAGGTGCCGTTTGCACGTATCGGCGCGACTCAAATAAAACGTATTTTTCGACACCCATTGAAACTTAACTTGCGGCTATAACTTCAATAGGTTGGTCGCTAAAAACAATACAAATACAAATAGTCCCCGATAGAGCATAGATGTTTACACTGCAAAGTCTCAGTTTCGATGATGGGAAGATTTAAATAAGTACGAGCCTTATTTTTTTTTAAATGCGCAATGGTTATACAGTTGTTTATGTCATTCGCACACTAATAAAAACCTTAGTTCAGTGTAGTTATAAACATGACTTACATACCATCATCTATATTTTGTTCACAATCCATGCATATCCATAACCATATCCTGTGCCCCATATACATGTAGTGTCTGAATGTGCGGACTGCAGGTGTCAGCTAGTGTTGATTTGGCTCGTTCAGGTATCATCAGACTGATAAACAGTGGCAACAGGAAAAGTGCAGACAACTTAACCTTGTATATGTTAGTGCACATCACTTTCTTGAGCCTGGCGGCCCAAATATTGTTTTGAAACGTCCTAATCTCAGAACTGTGGTGAAGGGAGTAGGTGATGGGAACTGCCTGTTGTGGTGTTTTTCATACATCCTGACAGGATCACAAGATCAACCTTTGGCTATACGCATGGCAATTGTTGCACACATGAGAACCATAGCACATTTACTGGAAGCATGTTATAACGAGCGTGTAAATGACTATGCTAATCTGGAAGCTTACATTAATAGCTCATACTTGGAGTGTCCTAACTCAGAGGGACGTTATGGTTTGGGGCTCTGAGACAGAAATGTATGCATTTGCTCACATGATAAGATGCAATATATATTCATACAATCCAACAGATGAGTATTGGATGGAAGTAGTGCCCCATGTCCTGGATAGTTCTCTACCTTTTGATGTGTCAAAAGTCTATGTGGAAATCATTTTGACATAGTCAAATCTCAGTCCCAGCGATGTACTCCGGTTCACACTGTACCTACTGATATGTACACATAGTCACATGATTACATCAGCTCACAGTGTATTGAGCATACAATCATGATGCTTTTATGCTCAAAATGGACCAGTGCATTGTCAGTATCAAACCTTGGTCATGAACAGGGCAATAGCTGGCTATGTGCTGGCAAAGCTGTTATTTAACAGCTAATCAGAGTCCCTAGAAAACCACATACGCTGTGGTCATGAACAGGGCAATAGCTGGCTACAGTATGTGCTGGCAAAGTTGTTATTCAACAGCTAATCAGTCTCCCTAGAAAACCACATACACTGTGGTTCATTCAACAGGGCAATAGCTGGCTACTGCTGGCAAAGCTGTTATTCAACAGCTTACGAGATGAATGTCCCTGTGATAACTCAAAGCTCTGTGTCCCTGGTAAACCACATGTATGTGAGCACATACCAACTGGTGGGGACAAAGGGTTGTGGTGGGTATGCACATGCAATGCCACATAGAATTTATGTTAAATATATGGCCCAGTACAATTTGGTCTATGAGAATAGCAGCTCTAATAACAACTGCTGAAGCTTTTGATAACATATTCTATTCGTGTTATTGCAGAAAGAGCATATTATTATGCATGTGTATACACCAGTGATTGGAATGGCTCACAAACAAGCATTCTGGTTGTGCAATGTAATTTGTATCATTTCTAACAATTGTTTTTGAGTCTCTAACCACATCAGGAAGGATCTGCAAACTACATCCCACAAGAAGCTTTATGCATCTCCATTGGACCAGAGAAAGAAAGTACTTCATCCATTGTGCATGTAAGTATATTGCGGTGCATGTGTGTGTGTGATCATTCTTTGATCTTTAGCAATGCCCATAGCCCTTCCAGTTCTCCTGGATATGGCTTCTGTTTACTTTCAATAGATTTTACCAGCGACGTTGATTTGTCTACTAAAGTTCTCCATTATCTCACACAATTTGGCCAACAATTTGGCCAAAATTTTTGTCAAGGATGCTATTGTTTGCCATTTGCTTCTGGACACTCACCTGCACCGCTCTGTCCAAGGATGTTGTTGTATACAAGGACTACTCTGGTGTACAAGGGGTAACCTATTAGGAATATGTGTGACTATTACCTCTTTTGTGCTTTTAAAGGGATATTCCCCCTTCCGTATTGCAAGGTGTTGCAGGCAAAACTTCAGTGATGATTATTATCCAAACTATTAGTGTGTTGTTTTGTATGTTTTTTGTCAGCATTATTGTTTGTTACTTTAATGTGAAAAATAAAACATTACACACCACCTACAAAAGATTGGTAGGGTACTAGTGTGGTTTCAGTTGGAGGAGAAATTGTCACAACACTCTGCACTTCAAAGAAGTTGAAGTCCAACTTTCCTAGCAAATAGGAATATTAGTCCATGTGGATTCAGTTGGAGGAGGAGAAATTGACACACTTCAAAAAGGTGAAGTCCTGCCTTTTTCTAGCAAATAGGAGTATTAGTCCCACTTCCAAAATGCCAAAAGCCCATCTTCAGCCACATGAATTAACACTTCAAGAATCAAGTCCAGCCTCTTCAGCTTCACAAGGTCTATATAAGCGATTCCTAAAGCCATGCTCATAACTTGGATATGGCAGAACTTTCAACTGTAATAATAATGAATACATACATTATCGCCATTAACATATTACGAGGACGTCCTCGAAGCCAGTCGTAATACGTTAATGGCGCGTAACGCCCGGGAAATATGCAATTTCTTTGCACACTTGTATCTCCATAACGGATAAAGTAAAAATTAACGAACAGAACAAACCAATAGCAGTAGGACCCTTCTACATAGGTACCTATTTTGAACCGATTTGGACACTCCTACCTGAAGATGTGGCCGTTTTGAACCCTATGGGGTATCGGACCTTGAAACGTCGGTACCCCGCATGTGTAAGACACCAAAATGGATTTTCACATATAGTAATGGTGTGGTATGTTGTGTTAAAAATAGGAACCCGATAGCGTTAATATTTCGGAAGATATATCGATTTAAATTTTATGTTATAAAATAAAATCCACAAGACCCATTTTCGTATAGAACGTTCCATATTATTCTTAAAATTTAAAATTTCTTGTGTCAATCAAGGATGCAGGATCAGTTTGTGCGTTGGATGTTAGATCATGGCCAAGATCTAGGGGGCAAGGAGGCAAGATCATGGCCAAGATCTGGGGGCAAGGAGGCAAGATCATGGCCAAGATCTAGGGGCAAGGAGGCAAGATCATGGCCAAGATCTAGGGGCAAGGAGGCAAGATCATGGCCAAGATCTAAGGGCAAGGAGGCAAGATCATGGCCAAGATCTGGGGCAAGGAGGCAAGATCATGGCCAAGATCTAGGGGCAAGGAGGCAAGATCATGGCCAAGATCTAGGGGCAAGGAGGCAAGATCATGGCCAAGATCTAGGGGCAAGGAGGCAAGATCATGGCCAAGATCTGGGGGCAAGGAGGCAAGATCATGGCCAAGATCTGGGGGCAAGGAGGCAAGATCATGGCCAAGATCTGGGGGCAAGGAGGCAAGATCATGGCCAAGATCTAGGGGCAAGGAGGCAAGATCATGGCCAAGATGAGGCAAGATTGTGGCTAAGATCTTGGGTCAAGATGCCAAGAAATTGGCCGCCATAATCTTGGCCATCTAGATCTTGGGCCAAGATCTTGCTCAAGATCATACTCAAGATTTTTTCCGCCTGTGACCTTCTTGTTAATTGACTCTATCTATTCAGCTCACTTATAGGAATCCCACTCCTGACACCATGTTTCGCCGAGGGGTGATTAGCCCTAAAATACTGATCCGATGCACACAGATACAACTTCAATGCACTCCACGTTCTAACTCACAAACACGTTCTCACTCTAAAATACAGGCCACACCCACACAATTGTCACGTGATCCTAAACAACAGACATACATACGCAATGACACTGTTGATTTCCCAACAAGTTTCTGCAGAGCGTACAGACGTGCTATGTGCAAAGTACAAGAAGCAGCAGTAAAGAAAATTGCATACAGGTGTATGGTAAAGCCATACAACTGGCTACAACATTGTTCCGGTAATATATATACACATAATGTGACACTCATTTACCAAGTATGTATACCCGTATTACCTACACTTGTAATTATATTTACCACACAGGAACCGACACAGCAGAAGCTGGCTCCACTTACATGTAAAGGAGGTAACCCACAGAAACCAGGGCGACAACCAGGCATCACACCAAATGCCTTGCTTGATTACATCAATACTACTGCACCCCCAAATTAAAGGTTGTGTGTCACAGAATGGAACCACAGTTAGCCCTGGCCAACACAAGTACTTCCAGTAACAGACTTACTTAAGTGCCAAATGTGTGAACAAATGCTGGTGCAGCCACTTACATTGCACTGCAATGCAGTTGTATGTACAAAGTGTATCACTGACTACATGTGAACTTACTGCCAAGCTCATTGCAGCCGCACCAGCACTGCAGTTAAGGACCTTACTACATACAAAGACCATTTGCCTAGAACAGTCAAGTGTGAAGAATTTGTTCAACTACTCTGCCATGATTGTAGGAGCGTCTATAGACTCTCCTACAATCATGGCCGCCTTTTCTTACGTCGCCTGATCCACCTATCTAACACAGCGAGAAGGTTCAACCATCGGATTCGTCTCAACACAGATGCCAGAGCTGATGTTGCATGGTAGGATCGGTTTCTGCCA
Organism: Ephydatia muelleri; assembly: GCA_013339895.1. NCBI lineage: Eukaryota > Metazoa > Porifera > Demospongiae > Spongillida > Spongillidae > Ephydatia > Ephydatia muelleri. The sequence continues at coordinate 11,932,785 of JABACO010000002.1, read as the reverse complement.
TCCTGCAATGGTATCGCCATGTTTATTGCTCCAGTTGGAGAGATGCAGACTCCATCAATCTCTACATCGACGCATCCGGTTCCCTAGGGTTTGGTGCATATTTCAATGGAGCTTGGATCAGAGGCCATTAGCAACCCCACCAGCTTGCTCCACACAGTGGCAGGAGCTATTTGCCACTTTGGCTGCAGCACTCATATGGGGGCACGTTCTGTCAGGGCAACGCATACGATTCCATTGCGATAACCTCCCCATCATTCAGGCATGGGCCAGCCAGGCCTCCAAACACCCAGGAATCATGAACCTGCTGAGGACATGGTTTTTCCCCACTGCTCAGCACAGCTTCACTGTCTCTCTGAATAGCATCGCAGATGCCATATCTCGTAACCAAATGTCACGGTGCTTCACCCTTGCCCCGCAGGCCAACCGATGCTCCACACCTCTACCTCCACTGCTGGCAGAGCTCTAGAAGACCACCTGCAGCTCCTCATCACCAGGGCCATGAATCCATCAACCTCCATGCACCTACATGGCAGGGACCCGGAGGTACATCTCCTTCTGCCAGGCCTATGGACATAAATCTCTTCCTGGGTCCAGCACACTATTGTGTATGCTGTTTGCTGCGCACCTCAGCAGGACACTCCAGGCAAACACCATCCTAGTATACGCAGCAGCAGTGTCCCATCTACACCTCTCTCTGGGCTTCTCTCTTGGCTTCAGTAGTCTCATCTCCACCTCTCTCAGGGCTTCAGTAGTCTCATCTCCAACAATGCCATGCTGAACCTAACCATCCGAGGCCCAGTGCTCTCAGGCCCCAGCCCACCTCAGGTCTAAGTGACTCCCACTCACCAACACCATGTTGGACAGGATATTAGGTTTGCTAGACACTGACTCCCTGAGTACACATGACAGGCTGATGTTGAAGGCCGCCCTGACCCTTGGCTTCTTTGGACTGCTGAGAGTCAGTGAGTTCACCGTCACAAGCAGAAGGGCTTTTGACCCAAGGACACACCCCACAACGAAAGACATTGCCTGGACCAAAGGCAGCTCTTCTTCTTCATTAAACAGTCCAAGACTGACCAGGCTGGCAAAGGAACCCCTATTTCAGTGGGCTGCACTGGAGGAACAACATGCCCTGTCTTGGCCATGCAAGCATACCTTGCAGGCCATGCAAGCACACACAGATAAATATACATACACAGGGACACATACTTAGATACATATACAACACACGCACACATGTTCTCTCTCATACCGTGATCTGTTCCAAAGTCGTCTTGTCTTCTTTCATTTTAATGAGGTCAGCACTCTCCCCCTCCCTCTCACTGTACAGGAGGAAGTGATGTGAGGGTGGAAGTGCATAATGTCCTACATATATATTCTCTAACTTCGATAGTAATGACTATAAGGACAATTTTTAAATGGGCTAAGTCATCTTACCACACACACGTGCACATTCACATTGTGCACACCACACACAATTCAAACACACACACAACAGCACAACACACACAACAGCACAACACACACAACATGACACACACACACACACACACACACACACACACACACACACACACACACACAGGGTCCCCCTGCAGCAATCCTTTGGTGCAGCTCCAAATCCAAACACACTAGTTGAGAGGGAGGAAATCTGTTTAGCTACAGGAAGAACCGATTCCGAATACATCCCCTCATATGCATAAATCCATACAGCCGCTCGTGTCTGCATCCTCTCTGCATGTTTGGGATTGTTCTGCGCAACTAACCGTTGTTCGTCATTCCACACAATTTCAGCTTGAAGAAGGGGAAGACGTATATTGTCTAGAAGAAATGCAGGTAGTCAGCACAAGGCTAGCAGCACTTAATTAGATTTAATTTTAAGAGTGAGATATATTTTAGTGCATGCATCAATTTTAACTTACCGTTGGTATCCGGGTATGCACTGGCCATATAAAATGCGCTTTAATTTGAATCAGACACATGCGCAAATTAATAATGATATTATAAAAGGCGGGTTGGTCTATCATGGCGCAGTGCATTGGGTGTTAGCTAGCTAGCTAGCGAATAGTCTTTCAAATATGGACCCATCATACTAAAAGCGATCTTTCCGGCTTAGCTAAAAGTAAGCAAATACTTCGTAATGAAAGAATGGTGTACATTTTACATTGACCATATCCGTGGAGCAGCGCAAGGTTAGTGATGCGGTTGTATCGTGATGCTGATTATTTTGGATATGCGCACAGGCTCCCTCTTCGAGTGGTACCAGAATATCTGGTGGATATCGTTCGAATTGTATACTACGCGTGAATACTATATTTGTTCATTTGTGTGTGAGCTTATATTTCCTACAGTTACGCATAAGAACAGCTTAAGTAACGAGTTCAAGATCTCAACCCAGCGTCCAGGGTCGGATCCAGGAATTTAGGAAGGGGGGGGGGGGGGGGGGGGGGGGGGGCAGGAAGGGGGTGGGTGCGGGAGGGGATGTGCCCCCTCCCGCGGAAGCTTTGAGCAATATAGCAATACTGACACACATTAATAATGAAAAGTTAGTACTTATAACCAGGGCTGCCGCGATATGCGATTTATTTTATATATCGCGATATTTTTTTAGTCATATCGCGATACAAACGTGCATGGGATATACGGAGATAGACGGAAGAATAGACGGAGAAAGATAAAAATATACGAAAAGTCATTGAGCAGCTGCAACTAGTGTTGTGCCGCACACATACATTCGAATTCCGCTGCGGTGCTGCGTACATGTATACATATATACTGTAGATTTACCGCCCCCATCGAAATAAAAATCAGCCGCCCGTGTAAGTATTTCAACGATTATAATGAGTACCTTTTTTTCACCATATTATATATGTACGTGCATAATTTCCTAACATATTGTCACGGAAGAGTTCACGGTTATGGAGATAATATCGTAACACGACCATAAAATCATTTTGGAATCATTATGTGATCGGAAAGCATATCATTAATGTTCAATCACGTAGTGATTTAATCCTCTCTTAAATTCTTTCCTGCATGTGATATTATGCTACAAAAATGTATTTATCCGGCCGGTCGAGTAAGTAACTTCATGCATGATTTCGTTTCTGGTGTATAACTCATGCCGTGGAGCAAGCCCTTTCTAAAGGTACAGTCATAGCTAGATACTTCCCGATACCATTTTGGCAATACTCTATTCATGTACATCTATACCGGTATATGTACCAATATACAGTGTCTCTCCCCCCCCCCCCCACCCCCCCCCCCTCCCGCACCCTATAGCATTTTATGTGTTTGTTCTTGTGTCGCCACCCCTACAACGCAACCTCAACTTGCATGAAAATTGTATGGTTATTGACAAATTTGCTCGATGAATATACTTAAAATTATCGCGATACAATATCGCGATATCGCGATATAGGCGATATCGGCTAAAGACCATATCGCGGCAGCACTGCTTATAACTTAATACAAAAGCATGAAAGTACATGTACTACTAATACTAGTATGTAGCTAGTTTATGCATTTTTGTCATACAGTGAGGCGAAGAGCCTTCGTGGTCGCTTTTGAATGGTTGCGAAGCGTTAATACTTCTTTCATACGCTACATCAGCAGTTACACGGTACGATTACGTAACATGAATATATAATTAGATGAACGGAAGGGGGGGGGGGGGGGGGGGGGGGCACGTGCCCCCCCCCCCCCCCCCCCCCCCGACCCTGGCGTCTTAGTTCGTTATTTCGTTGATTAGATTCCGTGGAGTTTGAGCAGGTGGCTGTTTTGCGGCTTGAAATAAAGTTTATAATTAGAACATTACGGTACTAAAAGATAAAGACCTCATTATGGCTGGTGAATGTTCCAACGCTCGGCTATTAGTACTCTTCAATACATTAAATAGCGTTCTACATGAGTCTAGAATATTAAACAATTGTCACGCATGCTCTACATTAATCGTGCGCAGATAAGGCCACGCGGAAGACATAATGGAGGGGTGTTCAGAAACCTCCTTACAACGGTCCTCTGGAAGTCTGAGTGTAAACTTGTCATCTTGACAATTGGCACACATGGTACAGCACGTTAACACGTACCTGAAGAACTAACGAATTTTCTGTAAACCCGAAATCCATCTGTGTTTATTATGAATAAAAAAATGCTTGTTAATAAACATACAGGCATTGCTGAATCAATACATAGGAATTGAGTATCACACGAAACAAGTGCAGCAGCATTTCATGTGTAGGGCCAACGTTTGGCAAGCGCTAGAACAAAAAGTACATGCATATACATATATGTATCAATTTACAAAAATGCTGCACTGAGACAGACAGCCTTTGGTGACACTAGTTATGATGATCCACACATACATGTGCATCCAGAGCATGAGTATATGTTGCAATCTGGCGTTGGACAGAGTGATAAGTGCTAAGAAGAATAAACTGCATCACTGGACTGCTGTTCTGGTCCAGTGTGAGAAGTATTCTATTCAGGAATGCAAGGTAAATGTGTATAGTGGGGAACATGTCACTAAACTGCACCTGTACAGATGTGTGAGCAATTTCATGCCAGTGCAAAAGGTGACAACCCAAAAGGGCCAGACTAACTACTGAGAGGTTGCATCCCAGGTGTAAAACCTAATCTCATTTAGGTTGATCACTAACAAAGCCTCATCCAGTCATCTCACCAGAGCATCCTATTCCAACACCACTACTATCAGAAACCAATCTTTGGCTGCTGTGAAAAACTGCAAGGTCAGTACAGTGAGGCTGTTGTTACCAACCACTCAATGTACGACACATGCCAGTGTGCTGCATGGCAACTGTATCGGTTGGACCAAAATGTCAAAACATAAAAGGCACTACAGATTGTTGAATAACAAAAACAGACTCTTTCAGTAAGCTTTGGACCTGATACTAAGTTATTAAAGGATGTTTTGGTACACTGTATGAGCTGTAATACAGACATGAGGGACTGGAGTTAATGGAGACACAAATGTTCAGTTGCTTATACTCTCTAGTGAAAAGATAGCAGCAGCTGGTTTACTGAAGAGGGTCATCATCCAATAACTTGCTTCTGGTGGAAACTTATGTGTATTCAGTGTCAACAACACTCAGTGTTTACCACTTTTGCTCTACCACTCTTGTGTGTTCAGGAACCAACCCTCAAATCAAAAAGTTGCAGAGCAATCGAAGTGGTGGGGGCCATTTGCACTCCTTCAGAGCAACAGAGGGCCTTGGTAAAAATGGCTGGCATCTCTGCTGAGAAAACAATTGGACCAGCGAGTATAGCAGGCCTTACAATAATCTGTAAATGGTTAGAAGGGCCTATGGAAGGTATAATGCATTACAGTGATACCATCCATGTAGCTGTCAAATGAGATGTAAATGTCTTTCCCACGTGGCTGAAAGCAACAAGCAGTGCCCTGGCATGTGAGAAGAAAATGCATGCACCATACCTCTAGGGAGGCTGTAGGAGTAAACCTAAAATGAGAACTTGCTCCATTTCCTTCCCACTACCTTTTGGTAGAGAGGAGCTTTGAGGACTGAGCTCCGATCTGATGTTCATTCCTGACATGATCCACTAGGTTGTTGAGCTGTTGAAGGAGAATGACCGGAACTGGTTTATGCAACCTCTCATTGATTACCATAAACCACATGACTCCTAATGTTTTGCACAAATCTGGCAGGCTGATCTGGCACAATGGCGTTATACCAGCTAGTGGGATCTGGATAATACTCGGGGGGGGGGGGGAAAGGATGAGAAGGAGGAGGAGCCTTCCAGATGAACTTCCAGGTCATGATATTGCTGCTCCCTACTCAGTGAGCAACACATGTGTGCATGTTTTGAGGCTGGTCATAGCTCCACTAACTTGCATGTAGCCCTTGGGTTATACAAGGAGCAAGTTAACACCTACAAGGGATGACTTGGATGTGTACCTTATTTTACAATGAGATGCTCAAGTGTGCATGACACAAGTAACACAAGCAGTATACAGTCATGGTGATTTCAAGTTCCTATCCAAGATATATCAATTCTCTGCAATTTGTGGTATGTAAATCATTATTAGCTCGATTGTGATATCTTATACATGTATATGACAGGATCACATCCATGCTTGTATTACCTAAACCCACAACGAAATGGACCACCTCTCTTGGCACATGGGACCACACTCCATTCAGACCCCTAGACTCAATCCACAATTACCATCATCAATATGATGGAGTCAGAAAACAGCCCAACACTCACAACTGCATCTTTGAACCCAATCTTTGACATCCAAATCACACGGGTACAACGTTAGTCATGATTTCAAGCTACTATACTCAAATGCATAATACTTAAATAGGTTTATCCATCTAGCAGGAATGTTGGAAGAGCTATGTGACACTCTAGATCTAGAACTAGAGAACCAATCTTTTGTACAGTTTCAAAGGTTTCAGCTGTACAACGTTCACCTAGCTACACTGTAAGCAATCTGAAGCAGTTTTGCAGCAGTTGACCACTTTCATGGCTATGGTCATTGGAAAGTGAATGTAGACCTATTACGTCACTTGAACAACATGTCTAGAAAGTATAGTAAAGGTGCAGAATTTAAAATGCATACTTAATTTGCATTGCACGTGCCGTGCAGCTATACCACATCTAAAAGAAAAGGAAGAATTAAGAGAGAATTACAGCTTTAAACACATGAACCATAATAAATAGCCCTTTGATTAAGATTAAAAAGTCTGGAGACGCTATAACCATAGATATTAGAGTCTACTCTAATATCTATGCTACAACGCATACATATAGCCACACATGTACAACGAATCTCACCCATAAAAATGGCGTATCACCCATAGAAATGGTAGATTTCCAAAAGCTTGAAAACCGCTTCAAAAAATTCGTTAGTCTTAGTCTTGGAAAGATATAGGTAGCATTTTCTATGTAGTTTAGCTTGAATGTTGCGCCCAGACAACTTCCAGAGGGTAGCTATCATTTTTTAAGCCCACATCGTCCGTGTAAGCCAATCTTAGGTCGAGTGTTTTCGAACGCCAGAACGATCAGTCGTTGCATGTCGGTCACGTGGATTATATGTTGTTTTATAACGTTCATAGGTGATTCTAAACGAAAGTAAGGTTTTTAGGTGTTTTTTATACATCGTGTGCTTTATGTATAGCGCATTCCAAAGGTGCATCGATTGTCTGGCTCGTTGCTATGGGACTACCGAACATTTCAAAATTTTGGGGCGTAGGGCCTACCCAAAATTGGGCTATTCCATAATATAATTGTACACCCCTACTGATGACTAATATCAAGGTATCCCCCCAGGACATAAAGCCTCTACACCATACCCCCCCAGGACATTTATTT
>JABACO010000002.1:11783724-11924429 GCA_013339895.1 Ephydatia muelleri | reverse complement strand
ACATAATAATTTTATTTTTGCTCCAAAGCATTCGACCGTTGCCGTCACCTGATGACTGATGAGAAAACATCGCGTGTCTGCACCACCCGAGGGTAAGTGCATGATTGCGTGTTGCGCCACCCGAGGGTAAGTGCATGATTGCTTTTGTTATGATAAGCAAATAACATGTGTTGTCATTACAGCCTATTCAAGTCCATCGGATAAGGTGAGTCGAATGCACACGTGCACCTGCACATGTTGAAATGTATATAATATAGACGCATTGCATAACAGCCTGTGTCTATAACATTTTATTATCTCAAACTGTTTATTATGAAAATTGCTAGCTGTGACTTTGAATACTTGAGCACTTTTTGGTCGAACAGCATCCAGTGCTTGCCCATTACTACCAGCTGTACTATTCAGTTTCCGACCAGCGAAGTCGTAGCATAAACCTTAGATGCACACGTGAACCATTATGATAATGCTTAATGCATACACCGCCAATGACTCGCGCCATTTCGTTATGCAAGGCCGTGACCATTAGGGACGATGGTTAATTAATTAATTTTTTCGAGCATTGGTAAACGTGTGTGATCAAAAGTATTATGAACCTTAATCATTTAAATGTGTTAAGGATGGAAAAGTGTCCCCACGATCAAGTGACTACGAAGATATCGAGGACGCGTCACTGGAGTATCCAGAGGAGGCTGCCACTCAAGAGAAAGACACTGAACAACGACAAGACCCTACTCAACGAAATGACGTTATTCCGAAGCAAAACCTTACTGAGGGGCACGAGGTGACTGAAGTAGACGGCCAAGCCGGATGCGCAGCTCTTGAGGAGTGCAACGTCGACAAGAGCAGCAAGATAAACGTAGAAGGAGACGTGAAAGATAATGTATAAGTTACTATACTTGCACATTGTAACCACGCGCAAAGTACATAGATTAGCAGGATATGAAGTACTGAAAAGCTATTAATAGCCAGTTCCAGTATTATTGTATTGGAGTGCAGCATACGCGGCGTAAGTGTTCACAATAAAATAAAATAAGATGGACAACTTGCTTGCTCTGCAGAAACTACAGTTACGTATTTGAAAAATAGGATGAATGTATGATAAAAGCATTTCATTCAATAGTCGCCTTGCAAGCGAATAAATAACGTGTACGCAAAATTATTAGATGATTGTTTCGTAATATCTATCTTGTATGCATTTATGTAGTTATATCTTAATGAACGTAATTGACCAAATCTTTGAATTCTCCGTGTTAAAAATTCCATGCTTTTTGTATTGAAGCAGACACATCAAATGCTAGAGATAAAATGGCACGTTCTTTAACAAGGGCTCGGATTAGTGTACAGACGCTTCGGAGTATATTTGATTTCAATCCTTAAAGTACAAGTGGCATCATAGCAGATACTCTGATTATTTTCTAAACACAACTACACTGTTCCTGCCCCATTCCCTCTAATCCATACAGCTATCTCAGAATAGTTATGAAGCAATCGAGTATCAGACAGAAGATGAATTGGAAAACACATCAGTGCACAAAGATGAAAGTGAAAGTGACACCAAAAAAGGCATAGCAAATGCTACAATGGCTGAGGGAAAATCAGAGGATGACAATATACCTGTACCTGAGTAAGTGATATACTGTAATGGGTTTTTCATATCATACGCCTAAAAGGTAAAGTGGTAACTAATTGCAAAACTTCCTGCCCTTTGCAATGATGATACCATCTGTACTTATTGGTTCAATGAAATTTATCATCACAATATAACTGCTTGTATTTTTATCTCCAATAAAGTTGCAATGAAGGTACCATTTATGAAGGTGCCTTTTATGAAGTTCCAGTGGAACCACCACTCAATGGGTACCCATGGTTTCATAGCAACATTGATGTCGTTGCTGCAGAAGAAATTTTAAGTGCACAAAAAAAAGTATGTTGGAAAGACTTTGCAGTTAGATTTATGACATAAGATGCACATAAATATTTATTTGATGATGCTGAAGATTGGATTAATTTTTTGACCAACTTTGATATACATTTTAGCATGTCAGATCCACTCAAAATGTGCTGCAGGTACAAAGAATTGTTCTGCACAAAGGTTGTGCATATGTATCATGCAATTCGAGCAATTCAATATTATCATGATTTAAAATCAATGCATATCAAACTCTAATTATCCAAATTTAAAGTACAAACATTACCTAGCAAAGCTAATTCATATGAGAATGTATGAAAGGGAATGTCAAAAGATCATAGCATTTTAATTAACATGCAATGTAATAACCCATTGTTTCATCTTGCACTCAGGATGGGACATACCTCATGAGAGAAAGCACTTCGATACCAGGGCAATATACTCTGTCGTTATACTATGATCGAATGCTCTCCCACTTGCGGTAGGCCATCTCCACATAGCATCACTGCCAGTGCTCTAGTCTATCCTCCACACACCTCCTTCCCAGTATATCGCTCCATAATGGATACTACACATTAGACAACCACAAGGTAAGCACATATGCAGCAGAGATAAAGAAAGTTGCACTAGTGAAGAAGGGAGTATTGCATGCCACAGATTACTGAGTCATGCCATTTAAGAGCTTAACCATGAATATATATATTCTATGAACTTTTATAGCCATTGGAAAATAAATTGGCATTTTGGCGGATAGTGTCATGACTGGTTCTTTGCCCTCCCAGATCAATAGTGTTAGATTTTGCCTACAGATGTATATTTATAAAGCTCTCAGTCCTTGGATCTTATCACATGGAATAAAACGGGCTAAGGAAAATCTTTCAATATCAAGTCTTATCTTAGATGCATTAAAGGATCTGAACTGTTATAGCAGAGAGAGAGAGAGAGAAGAGGAGAGAGATGAGTTGAGAGAGAGCTAGAGGAGAGAGAGAGAGAGAGAGATGTGAGAGAGAGAGAGAGAGAGGAGAGGGGGAGAGAGGATAGTTGTGGGGTTCCCCTTCTTCATTACTGAATTAATAGTTTCTTTTTGCTTGCATGTAGTAACTCTGATGTATGCAGAGTTGGGTTCGGTGCCTATCTCCCGAAGCCACTTTTAGGTCAACCTAATAGTAACATCGAATTTGATCAGATGTGACATGTGTATTGTTTAATCCACATATGTATTTTATTGTTTTCTTTCTATTACTAGGTATTCAACAGTATCGTAGAACTAGTTAAGTACTATCAATGCCATAACATTGGAATCGGCAAATGCAGTCAAGCGTGCCTCAAGTACACGTGTTCTTCAATTAGCAACTCCGTAGCAATATAGTGAGGCATGGAACATCCTTCTGTATATATACTGAGATCAGGCATTTGGTTTGACACTATTTAATTTTGCAATGCATTTTTGTAAAGCCGGCAGACAGACATTTGAGTGCACTTAGATACAGATAATATATGCCTCGAACGTGTAAGAGAACAAAGTTTTGTGTCACATTATATGTACATTACTCACAGTTATAAGCAGTGAATGATAACGATCTTTTCAGTACATGTAAATGTAGGTAAGACCTAACAATATCAAACAGCTTAAGCCTATCGATCGTTATAATTATGTCACGCAGTAGTATCCAGTGCATACACTTTCATGTATTTCCTGACAAATTCATGATCTATTGCCTGTGGGGTGAGCTACATTTAAAACAGAGATTGTACTCGCTGCTTCATTAGGGAAAAAGCACTGAAGAAAATGTGTGTATTATTATTATTCATGTTTTTCATCTTATATTCATAGAACAAATGTGTCCGTATCCTAGGTTATTGTAGGGAAGTACGGGGGCGGTTTCTATGATTTAACAACTAATAAAGTATATAATACTGAATGCATAACGCAACAATAAGAGCGCTGGATATGCGAGGGCAAGGCGTTTAATTTTTCTCGTCCCATTGCCATCCTGAGGTATAAATCAGTCGTTTAGAACGCGTCGTGCGTGACAAGACGCTTTATACAAGGATCAACTGACAAAAGGATGGAAGACTCTGTTTTTGTGAAGCGTTCAATCAATCGTCACTGTATATCTAATTGCAAACACTGACATTTACGACTGAGCTGGCAGCAAATACCTTGGCTTCTTAGATCTCCGAAAAGGATAGATACTTCTACTGCTTCAGCCACATGCAGTTCATTGACACCACATTACTACCTATAACGCTACAGAAAAAGAAAATCTAGTACCATGCAGATTACTTACCATATATGGTACTTCATTATGTAAATTGACATGTACATGTATATTATTAAATTAGTATGATAGAATTACGTCAGGTGCTTTTAAAATCCCAGCAACTGATCTCGGATGATGTTTTGGCGTTATCCGCGTTTGTGCGTATGTGTGGTGTTGGTGTTTGTGTTGTGTGTGTGTGTGTTGTGTGTGGTGTGCGTTTTGTGTGTGGGTGTGTGCATGTGTGTTCGTTTGCGAGTCTGTGTATGTGTGTTTGTGCGCGTGTGGTGCGTGTGTGCGTTGTGTGATTGTGACTGTGCGTATGCACCGGGTATTTGTGTATGTACTGTTTCATACAGTCATGTGTGCGTTGTGTGATTGTGATTGCACGTATGTATTTGTGTATGTACTGTATCATACAGTCATGTGTGCGCGTGCAGCTGGGGGAGGGGGAAGGAATAATGACATGCACGTACGTGCAATCCGTTTTTAATTGCCCTTGAAGACTAGATGAATTAAAAGTATCAGGAGTATGGCTGGAGTCTCCCAAATGTGCCATCATTATGTACACCTGTATGTATGTATGTCATTCTCTTTTGACCATGCAATTTGGGCGGCTTTTCGACAATTCGCCATAATGAGAAACGAGATCTCACTGCTTCCTTATTGTCAGAAGTATGCCATAATGTTGCCATTGAACCTCACTTACAACCACTGAATGGTGAAGGCTTTCACCACAAATCTGCCAACACTGATGAAAATTCACGTCTCGATATACATGTACGTGCCAAGCGTTTTTGGAATCGTGGTCAGGATGCTTATTTTGATGTAAGGGTTTTCCACCCTAATGCTCCAAGCTTCCGTTCCATGGACTTGCCAGCAATATACCACAGACATGAATCGGAAAAAAAGCCTCTTTGAATTACACACACACAGCACACACAAACACCACACACACCACACACACACACACACACACACAACCACACACACACACACAAACCACACAACACACACACACACACACACACAACCCACTCACACACACACACACACACACACTGTACATCTGATTATCTGATGCATGCAGCTGGGAGAAAAAGAAATTGATTTCATTTCTTAGTTCAAATCACACTGCATGTATATACACGTACCTGTGGTTATCAAAATTCAAACCTCATGGAGGGAATGAGTCCTAGTACAATTATCCTACCCTGGTATAGTTCATCCTACCCTAGGAAACTACCTTACATGTTTTATCCTATACATACATGCATGAATGTATTTTATCCTACCTAGGACAAACTTTCTTTATCAGTTAGAAAATGTTATCATACAGGTACATGCATGCATAATGTACATTAATACCGGGTGTCCACGAAAGAACGCAATGCTTTTGAACGGGAATAATGATAGGAGTATGAAGAAACTAACAACTTGAGGTTAGGCAAATAATTTTACTACAAGTTATTAACGATGATTAATTAACTTTAATAAACACAACAACTAACAACTTTTAAAAGTGAAATCATGTTTAGACACCGTTTCGAAGCCAAAACAATTTTTTTTCAACTATTTTCACCTCGGTTACGCAGCGCACAAGTTCCAAGACTAGTGACCGCCACATTAACGCACCATATTAGCTCCACCCCTTCACTTGCACATTATCACGTGCTACTGAGCCCCACCCCACATTCGTCCTCGAATTGCTTAATTCTTAATTGTTTATTCAGCGAATAGCCCAATCCTTGTGAAATCATAGATACTAGTAAATAGCCGTACCTGCGTCTGCTTATCTTTCGCTTTTAGAAAAAACTAGCTGCATTACTACCTCTTCGTAAAAAAAAAATACGCCCGACCGTATAGGTCATTCATACAGGCGGTGCGCACAAATTAGCGTTCTTGCTACGTGTTGTGGACGAGATCGAGATTCACCTTACGTAGTACAAAACCACACTGGAGAATGTCTTCGATGCAAATGGTTGTTTAGTTAAAGGCACGAACGACTGGGTGCCTATTGGCATACAGTTCACGTACGGGTACACGCACACATGCATAGTGCAGTCCATGCATCAAGCAAACTATAGATCCTTCCAGCTAGCTCTACATTAATAGCTAACTGGTGTATGCCCGTAATACTAGAGAAGCCACGTGTATACTGCCTATAGCTCCTACTAATATTGAAGCCTAAGGCTTCTTAGTGTGCTGTTTAGTTACCGATGTGTGTGTGAAAAGAAGTGCCGAACTGTTTGAGCATTCTTTTCAACAGTATTCAATGTCATAGGAACTGTAGATATGGCTCTCATCTGGTATGTATGTGTATTTGTGTGTCATGGTGACTTGTGTTCAAATCTGTGGTGTGTGCTAAGTCTAATCAGTTTTAAAACCAACGTTACCTAGAGAGAATGTCACTTTGTCATGGAAGGATGAGCCAACAACTTCACTCAAGCAGTTAAAAACCCTTGTTTGGTATTTTTGTTGTCATCCTTCCATGACAAAGTGACATTCTCTTTAGTGACAAACAGGCATACAAGCAGATTGCTTCCATTGCATGAGAATAATACTTTTGAAACACGCAATGACTAGCATAAAAAAACTAAGCTCTAACAGGAAGCATGTGAATCTTTTTCAAAGCTACTCAACAGTACACCCACCTACAACACCAAATATTTTTTTTACAAACTGTATAAATTTGCATGAAACAACCAGATATGAATTCACTGACACTTGAAGATTATCTCAACATTACATTTAGATCTGAGAATTAGGTGGTATTATTGTCACAAGTCATGCCCAGTTGCAAGCGCGGTGAAACTGCTCACTCTCTTACGTAATGAACAACGTTAGTTTTAAAACTGATTAGACTTATCACACACCACAGATTTGAACACAAGTCACCATGACGAACTACAAGGGAATAAGGTTTGTTCTGCTTGATGGAAATTACGTCTGCTAAACGCCTGTAAAATGTTGAACACTCATGAGCCATTCCTCCTGTTGCACTAAAAACCAGCGGTGTAAAGATTCAATGCTCAACTTCTTTCACCCGTTGACTATATATGAATATACATACGCGTGCAAATAGGTGCTCACAGATATATATTTTTCAATTCTATTTTGTGATGTGTAATTTTGCTGACTATCCTTAATTAATATCCTAGGATATTGACCGACCAGACACTATATCCTATAGGACTGGGTGCGGACGCCGGGTCCTAGGATACAATGTCCAGCTGGTCAATTTTTAGGGGGGGGGGGGGGGGGGGGGGGGGGGGGACGACGCATTAATGTTGTGTGATATTGTGTGAAAGTGTTTATCTTGCTTATGCAGGTACTAGATACAGTAGCCCTGTAGTTAGAATTAGGTGGCGGTACTACTCCACCCTCATCCACTGGCAGTCAGCTTGGGCACCGAAAAACCAGTCAATACCACTGTAATTGAGGTTTTGTCACAGCTTAAGAACAGTGTCTTAAAAGGAATTTCAATTCGCAGGACTTATAAGTACCGTGCGTATGGAGTGATGGAATGATCTACTCACACGATGATGAGTAGGAAGCGTTGTCTCTATAGCTTAATAGTCCTGATAAGAACAAATTGCAACATTTTAAAAATAAACTTCACAGTGCAGCCTATTGAGTCACTGAAGCTATGAGTCCACTGAATGCTAGCATTATACAGTCTACATTCTAAGCAGCAGTCTTTGTCCAGACCCTTCTCACTGGCCTTTACTTGCAGTGGTATGCTCAGATTCAACGTTGCCATGATATCTTTGATAAACACCATGATACAGGAGAGAAGAATGATAAATGGTCATTTCATGTAGGACAGATGGATGTATGCAAGCATGCGTGATCATGACTGTGTTTTTTTTTTGCATTTGGCTTCATTTTTATGCTGACCTGGAGAACATGAGTTCAAGTAATTGCCCTTGTAGATCACTTTCCTCCATGTTGAATCTTCATTCAACCCCACAGTGCACCGGCACGATAGCCACCAAGCATTTTGATCCAGATGAAAACAGAGCCTGTGAGAGCAGTCTGGATTGTTGTAGTCACAGCTGTTAAGGTTGATATTTGAGGAAGATGCAAACCCAAAGCTCCATCCAGGATAGCGATACCAGTATGCTCCTCATCATCAATATAAGCTTGTGTTGCTGAGGAAGTTGTTTTTCAAAACATAGATGAGACACCAAATGCTCCAAGAGCAAATGTATTTGAGCTCGAAGAGTTTTTTGCCCCCGACAAACATCAGAGAGGACCCTAATGCAGTTTGCAAGGTCGCTGACTGTCGTGCATGTGAATAAGGCTGGTCATAGCACTTGGTGAAGCTCTTCTGGATGAGAGCATTTTCAGGATAGTTGTATAGTACTCCACATGATGGAACAGCCACTGCAAATTAACAAATGCGATTACATATAACTGAATGATAGTGATAATAATAAACGAAACTATGTATAAGAGTAACTAACTGTGTTTTAAATTGTAACTAGTGGCTTAAAATAGCACCAATTTTTCTTTAACTACGAGAATGTTATAAACACTTCACATCCCAATTACTACTGACATTAATTAATTCTCAATCAGCTCAATACGAAGACTGCCAGCTTGTGCGTGTGTTATGTGTGCGTGTGTGTGCAGTGTATGTGAGTTTGTCAATGTTAGTATGATAGAAATTACAAATACATGCATAAACCCTGTTGTTTTTTCATCACCCAGTTCCTACAACAAACAATATATGATGGCAACTATAGAAAAAAATCCAACGCAGCATATTTAGTGCTCTCAACGTTTACTGTCGCGAATAGTGCACTTGTGATACTTGTAGTGGAGTAATTGGGCTTACCAGGGGAGCAGATTGGTAGATTTTTCCCGCTGTAAATCACTTTCATCCAGGTCGAGTCACTGTTCAACCCACAGTACACCCAGCACGATAGCCACCAGCGTTTTGATCCAGATGCCAACACATCCTGCTAGCACAATCAGGATTATTGTAATCGCAACTGTTCAAGTTCACCGTTGAGGAGGATGCAAACCCAAAGCTCCATCCCGGATACCGGTACCAGTACGCGCCTCCTGCATCTAGAACAGCCTTCTTTTGTTCGAAGGTGTATTTAAAGACGTTCGATGTCACACCGAAGGCTCCAATGGCAAACGAGCTTGCTCCCTTAGACGTCTTTGCCCCTACAAAGACGTACTCTGATCCAGAGCATGTGGCCAGGCTAACAGAAGAAGTAGCGTGGGAGTAGGGCTGCTCGTAACACTTAACGTAGCCCTTTTGGATGAGATCGCTCTCCTTGTAATCGTACTGAATGCCGCAGGTAGGCAGAGAAGCTGGGATATAGTGAGTGGGAATAGTTATCACCTATACATTTCAAACTTAGGTAGTTATGTACCAATTCAGAGCTCATGTCCTGACTAAGATGCAAACTTAATAAAGTCTGGTATATGTCAATTATTTCTTTCATTCCACTTACTTTTAGCAGAATAACGTAATTGAATAAATAATACATGCATAATATTGCGTCAGTGTAGTAACTCAATACGTTGTAGAGAATTATTAAACATAAAATTGTCTTCCTTTCATAATACTGATCTAGCTTGACGAGAGGTCTAATTTAATCGATGTGGTTATGGTCGATAGACAATTTATTTTACTCTAACAACCCACTATAATAAAAAAAACGCTACTCGAGGGTATCAGTTACCACTTATATGAGTCAATCCATTATAACTGGGTAAAATGTTACTTGCAACATTAAAAAGTTAATAAACTTAATGGTTTACGAATATACTGCACTTAATAACCTGGCAGGCTCATAATGTTGCCATTGTTTGTCTGGTAGCGAAATGTATGGCGTCAAATCGAAGCTCTGAATCTAATATAATACTTAATAATTTTTGTTGGTGATGAATGGGTTTAAATAAACATAATCATTATAGCGCAGATTTCAAAATTGAGATAGTTTCTGGATCGACGCTACACTGATATTTTATTTATTTACAGGACTGAAGGGACAATTAATACTGTTGTCTTTATGAAATAAAACGTTTGTGTACACCACATCGAGTTTTACAAGTGATCGCAGTCTTTAATGTTATGCAGTTTATTTTAGCACAAATACTGTTACGCAAGTATCGCGAACCGCAGCTACGAATTCGAACACTGCCCACACAATCGGTAGTAATATCATTTGCGCTCAGCTAGTAAAAATAAACCTTTTGATAAAAGACGCGTATCTTTTAGAAGAATGGTCACGCTGCTTAGAAGTATAATAAGCTCACGATCGACTGTAATGCTCGAATAGAAAATTGCCTTCATTCTTGTGTTGCAAGTAAAAAGCAACCAGCTATGTCCACGGCTACCAATAACCCGACGGCCCCTCATGTCCCTGCGGGTTGGGGCTGAACATACCTTGTACTGAGCGTTCTCCCAGAGACTAAGCGTTCTTTAAATAGAATGCAAAAAGGCGGGTGCATATAGATTAGCTGCGCCATTACAGAAAAGTAACCTCAGTTTGATAGCTATGGTGTGATGCATGTAGTTACGTACACACTTAGTAATGCAAGCCGAGTTTAAAAATAGCTGCCACATCATCAAACGCATGCGGTTCTACATACACAGAAATTGATATAAACGAATAACCGTGATTCTTAGTAGTCTCTTGAGGTCTGTTAAATAAATAAGGCTAAGATATGAGCCACCTAAGTTAAACATGTTCTGCAAAAATTAATTATTCAGAGAGCATATTTCGTAAACCATTAAAGTTATTAACTTCATTTATGGGTACTCATTCCAAAGGCAACTAGTATAAGAGATTACACGGAAGACACGAAGCACGCTCCCATATCGAGTCATAGTGGGAATGACCCCTGAGACAAATGTGCCTAAACTACATTAGAGGAGTGAGGGTACTATCGTGTTCGACTTCAATCAATGAACTAAAATTATAAACAATGCACGTCCAACCCATTATAGCACTGTATAATCAAATTTGTGGTGACAAAACATTACGCACATCAATTCTAACTCACATTTGTAAATCACTTTCCTCCACGAGTCATCGTTCAACCCCACAGTGCACCCGGCACGATAGCCACCAACATTTTGATCCAGATGAAACAGAGCCTGTGAGAGCAGTCTGGATTATTGTAGTCACAGCTGTTCAAGTTTATACTTGAGGACGATGCAAACCCAAAGCTCCATCCAGGATAGCGATACCAATAGGCGCCTCCCACCTGCATCATAGTACGCTCGATAGGTGGAGTATGTATTTTTGAAGACATTGACTGAAGCCCCAAATGCTCCAATTGAAAAAAACATTAGCATTTGATGAGCTCTTGGCTCCAACAAAGACAAATTCAGATCCGCACATGCATTGAGATTCGCTGAACTTGTGTAATGGCTATAGGGCTGGTCATAGCATTTGACAAAACCCTTTTGGACGAGAGTGCTCTCCAAATAGTTGTACACCACACCAGTAGATGGAACAGAGGCTGCAACAGAGTCGAACATAACGCACCGCATTTGTCATAGCACAACCAAGTACATACAATTAGATCAAGAATGATTAATCGTAAGAATGGGATAACAATTAAAATTATGAATAAGGACGAATAATTAGATCATCATTATCCCTACAGTTAACCTAGATCAACCCTGCTTAGCAAGGCCCTTGCAATAGCTCTGACCAGTGTCTAGTTCATTCATGTGTGATGGTATGCTGGACAGTGATGCTTGGTTGTTAGGACCACCTGACTACAAGTCCCCTCAGCCATTGGGACACACGCCCTTGTCAAGTACAATTACACTTTTGGTCATATCGTCATGAGAAGATAATAATTAAGAAATATGAATGGATTGCGAATGCATAGAATTAATTTTAATTACAAATTAATTCAAGCCAACGCGTGCCAATAATAAGATTATAATTTAAAAGCAGGAGAATAAAAAGTGGATGATTGGAAGTTTGACACTGTACGGGAATAATTGCTCTGCAATTAGGTTTTAAACCAATTTCTCTTGGCAAAACTTAATGGTCAATCTAACAGGCTTGTGCACTAATTAGTGGTGGTCGTATTTAAATGAAAGGGATATGTCCTATGATATTGAATTCCAGCCCACATAGACAATGATGGCATACACTGTACGTACATTTAATGACACAGCCCATAATATAAAATATTGGTATTTTAAGATTGAATATATCCACAGCGCGCATTTTGCAGTGTTTTTAGCAATGCATGTTTGAACCTTGCCCGCTGTGTTCAAGTCCTGTAGTTTTACGATGCATGCAGTAGTCTGTTCATTGTCCAGCATGCATTCAGTCTAAACTGTTCCTAGCCCTCCCACTGCAGGTACAAAGGACGATGTATCAAGTCTAACCCTGAATCCATCTTCATAAAGAGAGCATTGTACAGCAGCTTACCAATGGTACTCGAGGGAGTGTCTTTCACTTGTGCATCTATAAATGATTGGAGAGGTGTATGTAGTTAGCATACAGGCAAAACTTTGACACATACACGCATGCATGTGCAAATGTCATTTCCGATAATCTACAAATGCTAAAAGGTAGAGTCTACTGTAAGATCAATTCGGATTCAGACAGCCTAAAACTGATTCAATTTCAGTCTTGTTATAGTGTTGAGGATTAGAATCATTACTGTTTTTATAAATGGTCTTCATAACGTTGGTTATCAGCAAGTATCGATCCAATTAGCAATTTGCCTTTTAATATGCGTATCATTGTGCACTAATAATTACTTCAATCCGTTTACAAAATCGCGGGTCGCGATTAATAAAACATTCTCACATTTCTAAAAATTGCGAGAAAATGTGTCTATACTGTAGGTCAACTAAAACAACCTGTAGGTCTCACGAACACAAGAACAATTTGACCGTTTCATACATGCAACGAGATCATTTTGGATGAGGTTCGATTTGCTGAGATGAATCTCCTCACGGAAGCAAAATAATTTGAATAAAGTTGAATTCAAGTGTTCGTGATCCTTAGAGAAATTACTATTTACCGCTAGTGTCAGATACGTTAATGTTAGCTATGCAGTGCGGCATGGAATCAAATATTGTTGGAATGATAGCAATGATGATGACAATGTACTGTAATGAAGCTTTTGGACATCATTGCGTATACTAGCAGCTGCATGCATGGGGATATTTTCATTACATCCTGAGGTTGAAACATAGCTGCACATTCTTCCAATTCATTTGAATCATGAAACGTACCGATTGCATTAACACCAGCCTTCGGAGAAGTGCTACCTCCATTCTCCGCCTCCCAAAGTGTAACCGTGCCTGTAGATGTAGTTATCATTTCATTTTCCTGAACTTTGGGAGAGGTGCTTCCCCTCGCCTCCGAATAATACTGCCGTATCCGTATGAGCAGCCGCGGTGTTGCCCGACCGTCACCACCTTTGGTTTTTTGGCCGGTGCTGTCGTCGCTTGCTAATACCTGTTTGACAAGTTCTCAAGATCTCAAGCGGCGACTTCCCCTTGCCGTGTCCCTCGACTTCATCACTGTGGTACCATCCGATTTCACCGTCGTGGCTTCGCCACCGTCTGCCTGCTGTGCAGTGACGCCATATTTCGGGAGTACTCCTCCGTCCATGTGAGAGAGACAATATCAGCATGCAAAACGTCAGAGCTAAACCGAGGCACTTACGTGTTGCCGATCGACGCGGCCTGCCACAGCAATGCAACGGTTAACAAAACCGTCACACTTGACAGCTGCATTTTAGCTTAGTTAACAACCTCGAGGTTTTAATATGCGGGAGAAGCAGTTAAAAAGCATTTGTATTAGCGTTCCAGCGTAATGATCCGTAATTGCCAATTACAGCGGTTTTCAACAAAAAGTTCCCTTAACGTTGTTATGGTACGTACGTTGCACGGCGTTGAAATGTATGGTAATTAACAATTCAGCCTTACAACTCCATGACAAGTACTGCAATTCTCTGTGCGTTAGAACGCAATGTGTAGAGGACATTGAAGACTTTTAGAATATCAAAAAGTTTGAAATCGTGAAAAAAATATGCGTTAGCGCAAACATCTGTAAGATAAGTTTGGTTTTTTATTTATCTGGGCCCGTAAGCCTTGCAGAACACACACGTACTATGAATAATATGATGATATAATGTTTTTTGGAATGAACACAGGAGCAGAACCATCTTCATGGTCTCCTCCTCCAGGAGAAAGCCATGTCAGCAGGAGCTCTACCACCATGGGATCTGGATTTGGGAGTCTCATTTTGTTCGTTTTTGCGGACAGTGCCTGGACGGAGAAACATTTGAGACAGGTTTAGCGTCATTAGAGTGTAACACTGGTGTGTTCCTATTGTGGATATTATTAGTCTGTACAGCTTTTGTGGTTTTATCATTGTTTGAGTTGTGGTAAGCATGCATGCGTTTGTGTGGCAAAATGAAATATTCATGTGTGTTTCAGGCCAATATGGATCATAGGCTCTGTGTGTTTGACAGGCCTTGTTTCTGGTCGTGTTTTTGCTAATGAGGGCCATTGAGTGTTCGGGGATCGGTTTGGGGGTGGGACAGCATAGGGAAGTTGCATGAGAATAGGTAACGTCTGGACAAAACTATCTCCCAAATCCAGACACCATGGTGGTAGAGCTCCTGCCGACATGGCTTTCTCCTGGGAGGAGGAGACCATGAAGATGGTCCTGCTCCTGGGTTCATTCCAAAAAACATTATATCATCATGTTATTCATAGTACGTGTGTGTTCTGCAAGGCTTACGGGTCCCAAAAAAAAAAAACTTATCTTACAGAGGTTTCCGCTAACGCTAATTTGTTTCAAGATTTCAAACTTTTTGATATTCTAGAAGTCTTCATGTCCTCTACGCATTGCGTTCTTACGCACAGAGAATTGCAGTACTTGTCATGGAGTTGTAAGGCTATGAATTGTTAATTAGCCATACATTTCAACGCCGTGCAACGTACGTACCATAACAACGTTAAGGGAACTTTTTGTTGAACCGCTACTGTAATTGGCAATTACGGATCATTACGCTGGAACGCTAATACAAATGCTTTTTTAACTGCTTCTCCCGCATATTAAAACCTCGAGGTTGTTAACTAAGCTAAAAATGCAGCTGTCAAGTGTGACGGTTTTGTTAACCGTTGCATTGCTGTGCAAGGCCGCGTCGATCGGCACACGTAAGTGCCTCGGTTTAGCTCTGACGTTTTGCATGCTGATATTGTCTCTCTCACAGTGGACGGAGGGAGTACCTCCCCGAAATATGGCGTCACTGCACAGCAGGCAGACGGTGGCGAAGCCACGACGGTGAAATCGGATGGTACCACAGTGATGAAGTCGAGGGACACGGCAAGGGGACAGTCGACGCTTGAGGATCTTGAGGAACTTGTCAAACAGGTATTAGCAAGCGACGACAGCACCGGCCAAAAACCAAAGGTGGTGACGGTCGGCAACACCGCGGCTGCTCATACGGATACGGCAGTAATATTCGGAGGCGAGGGAAGCACCTCTCCCAAAGTTCAGGAAAATGAAATGATAACTACATCTACAGGTAGGGTTACACTTTTGGGAGGCGGAGATGGAGGTAGCACTTCTCCGAAGGCTGGTGTTAATGTAATCGGTACGTTTCATGATGAGAATGAATTGGAAGAATGTGCGCCTTCATTACATTGTCATCATCATTGCTATCATTCACAACAATATTTGATTCCATGCACTGCTAGCTAACATTTAAAAACGTATATGACACTAGCGGTAAATAGTAATTTCGAATTCTTGAAATTCAACTTTATCAAATTATTTTGCTTCCGTGAGGAGATATCATCTTTAGTAACATCGAACCTCATCCAAAAGGATCTCGTTGCATGTTACGAAGAGGTTCAAATTGTTCTTGTGTTCGTGAGACCTACAGGTTGTTTTAGTTGACATACAGTATAGACACATTTTCTCGCATTATTCAAATCTAGAAATATGAGAATGTTTTTATTAATCTGCGACCCGCGATTTTGTAAAACTGGTTGAAGTAATTATTGGTGCAAAATGATACGCATATTAATAGGCAAATTGCTAAATTGGATCGATATTTGTTGATAACGAACGTTCATTTATAAAAACAGTAATAATTCTAATTCTCAACACTATAACAAAGTCTGAAATTGAATCATTTTTAGGCTGTCTGAATCCGAATTGATCTTACAGTAGACTCTACCTTTTTAGCATTTTGTAGATTATCGGAAGTGACATTCGCACATGCATGCGTGTATGTGTCAAAGTTTTGCCTGTATGCTAACTACATACACCTCTCCAATCATTTATAGATGCACAAGTGAAAGACACTCCCTCGAGTACCATTGGTAAGCTGCTGTACAATGCTCTCTTTATGAAGATGGATTCAGGGTTAGACTTGATACATCGTCCTTTGTACCTGCAGTGGGAGGGCTAGGAACAGTTTAGACTGAATGCATGCTGGACAATGAACAGACTACTGCATGCATCGTAAACTACAGGACTTGAACACAGCGGGCAAGGTTCAAACATGCATTGCTAAAAACACTGCAAATGCGCGCTGTGGATATATTCAATCTTAAAATACCAATATTTTATATTATGGGCTGTGTCATTAAATGTACGTACAGTGTATGCCATCATTGTCTATGTGGGCTGGAATTCAATATCATAGGACAATCCCTTTCATTTAAATACGACCCCACTAATTAGTGCACAAGCCTGTTAGATGACCATTAAGTTTGCCAAGAGAATTGTTTAAACCTAATTGCAGAGCAATTATTCCCGTACAGTGTCAAACTTCCAATCATCCACTTTTTATTCTCTTGCTTTTAAATTATAATCTTATTATTGCACGCCGTTGGCTTGAATAATTTGTAATTAAAATTATTCTATGATTCGCAATCCATTCATTTTCTTAATTATTATCTGTCATGACGAAATGACCAAAAGCGTAATGTGCTTTACAAGGGCGTGTGTCCCAATGGCTGAGGGGCTTGTAGTCAGGTGGTCCAACAACCAAGCAACACTGTCCAGCATACCATCACACATGAATGAACTAGACACTGGTCAGAGCTAATGCAAGGGCCTTGCTAAGCAGGGTTGATCTAGGTTAACTGTAGGGATAATGATGATCTAATTCTTCGTCCTTAGTCATAATTTTAATTGTTATCCCATTCTTACGATCTTATTCAATCATTCTTGATCTAATTGTATGTACTTGGTTGTGCTAATGACAAACGTTCTTATGTTCGACTCTTTTGCAGCCTCTGTTCCATCTACTGGTGTGGTGTACAACTATTTGGAGAGCACTCTCGTCCAAAAGGGTTTTGTCAAATGCTATGACCAGCCCTATAGCCATTACACAAGTTCAGCGAATCTCAATGCATGTGCTGGATCTGAATTTGTCTTTGTTGGAGCCAAGAGCTCATCAAATGCTAATGTTTTTTCAATTGGAGCATTTGGGGCTTCAGTCAATGTCTTCAAAAATACATACTCCACCTATCGAGCGTACTATGATGCAGTGGGAGGCGCCTATTGGTATCGCTATCCTGGATGGAGCTTTGGGTTTGCATCGTCCTCAAGTATAAACTTGAACAGCTGTGACTACAATAATCCAGACTGCTCTCACAGGCTCTGTTTTCATCTGGATCAAAATGTTGGTGGCTATCGTGCCGGGTGCACTGTGGGGTTGAACGATGACTCGTGGAGAAAAGTGATTTACAAATGTGAGTTAGAATTGATGTGCGTAATGTTTTGTCACCACAAATTTGATTATACAGTGCTATAATGGGTTGGACGTGCATTGTTTATAATTTTACTTCATTGATATGAAGTCGAACACGATGTACCCTCACTCTCTAATGTAGTTTAGGCACATTTGTCTCAGGGGTCATTCCCACTATGACTCGATATAGGAGCGTGCTTCGTGTCTTCGTGTAATCTCTTATATTAGTTTGCCTTTGGAAGAGTACCCATAATGAAGTTAATAACTTTAATGGTTTACGAAATATGCTCTCCTGAATAATTAATTTTTGCAGAAAATGTTTAACTTAGGTGGCTCATATCTTAGCCTTTATTTATTTAACAGACCTCAAGAGACTACTACTAGATTTTTCGTTTATATCAATTTCTGTGTATGTAGAACCGCATGCGTTTGATGATGTGGCAGCTATTTTTAACTCGGCTTGCATTACTAAGTGTGCCACGTAACTACATGTATCACACCATAGCTATCAACACTGAGGTTTACTTTTCTGTAATGGCGCAGCTAATCTATATGCACCCGCCTTTTTGCATTCTATTTAAAGAACGCTTAGTCTCTGCATTGTATTGGAAGAACGCTCGGTACAAGGTATGTTCAGCCCCACCCGCAGGGACATGAGGGGCCGTCGGGTTATTGGTAGCCGTGGACATAGCTGGTTGCTTTTTACTTGCAACACAAGAATGAAGCAATTTTCTATTCGAGCATTACAGTCGATCGTGAGCTTATTATACTTCTAAGCAGCGTGACCATTCTTCTAAAAGATACGCGTCTTTTAATCAAAAGGTTTATTTTTACTAGCTGAGCGCAAATGATATTACTACCGATGTGTGGGCAGTGTTCGAATTCGTAGCTGCGGTTCGCGATACTTGCGTAACAGTATTTGTGCTAAAATAAACTGCATAACATTAAAGACTGCGATCACTTGTAAAACTCGATGTGGTGTACACAAACGTTTTATTTCATAAAAACAACAGTATTAATTGTCCCTTCAGTCCTGTAAATAAATAAAATATCAGTGTATCGTTCGATCCAGAAAACTATCTCAATTTTGAAATCTGCGCTATAATGATTATGTTTATTTAACCCATTCATCACCAACAAAAATTATTAGTATTTATAGATTCAGAGCTTCGATTTGACGCCATACATTTCGCTACCAGACAAACAATGGCAACATTATGAGCCTGCCAGGTTATTAAGTGCAGTATATTTCGTAAACCATTAAGTTTATTAACTTTTTTAATGTTGCAAGTAACATTTTACCCAGTTATAATGGATTGACTCATATAAGTGGTAACTGATAACCCTCGAGTAGCGTTTTTTTTTATTATAGTGGGTTGTTAGAGTAAAATAATATTGTCTATCGACCATAACCACATCGATTAAATTAGACCTCTCGTCAGCTAGATCAGTATTATGAAAGGAAGACAATTTTATTGTTTAATAATTTCTCTACAACGTATTGAGTTACTACACTGACGCAATATTATGCATGTATTATTTTATTCAATTACGTTATTCTGCTAAAAGTAAGTGGAATGAAAGAAATAATTGACATATACCAGACTTTATTAAGTTGCATCTTAGTCAGGACATGAGCTCTGAATTGGTACATAACTACCTAAGTTTGAAATGTATAGGTGATAACTATTCCCACTCACTATATCCCAGCTTCTCTGCCTACCTGCGGCATTCAGTACGATTACAAGGAGAGCGATCTCATCCAAAAGGGCTACGTTAAGTGTTACGAGCAGCCCTACTCCCACGCTACTTCTTCTGTTAGCCTGGCCACATGCTCTGGATCAGAGTACGTCTTTGTAGGGGCAAAGACGTCTAAGGGAGCAAGCTCGTTTGCCATTGGAGCCTTCGGTGTGACATCGAACGTCTTTAAATACACCTTCGAACAAAAGAAGGCTGTTCTAGATGCAGGAGGCGCGTACTGGTACCGGTATCCGGGATGGAGCTTTGGGTTTGCATCCTCCTCAACGGTGAACTTGAACAGTTGCGATTACAATAATCCTGATTGTGCTAGCAGGATGTGTTGGCATCTGGATCAAAACGCTGGTGGCTATCGTGCTGGGTGTACTGTGGGTTTGAACAGTGACTCGACCTGGATGAAAGTGATTTACAGCGGGAAAAATCTACCAATCTGCTCCCCTGGTAAGCCCAATTACTCCACTACAAGTATCACAAGTGCACTATTCGCGACAGTAAACGTTTGAGAGCACTAAATATGCTGCGTTGGATTTTTTTCTATAGTTGCCTCATATATTGTTTGTTGTAGGAACTGGGTGATGAAAAAACAACAGGGTTTATGCATGTATTTGTATTTCTATCATACTAACATTGACAAACTCACATACACTGCACACACACGCACACATAACACACGCACAAGCTGGCAGTCTTCGTATTGAGCTGATTGAGAATTAATTAATGTCAGTAGTAATTGGGATGTGAAGTGTTTATAACATTCTCGTAGTTAAAGAAAAATTGGTGCCTATTTTAAGCCACTAGTTACAATTTAAAACACAGTTAGTTACTCTTATACATAGTTTCGTTTATTATTCATCACTATCATCAGTTATATGTAATCGCATTTGTTAATTTGCAGTGGCTGTTCCATCATGTGGAGTACTATACAACTATCCTGAAAATGCTCTCATCCAGAAGAGCTTCACCAAGTGCTATGACCAGCCTTATTCACATGCAACGACATCAGCTGACCTTGCAAACTGCTTAGGGTCCTCTCTGATGTTTGTCGGGGCAAAAAACTCTTCAAGCTCAAATACATTTGCTCTTGGAGCATTTGGTGTCTCATCTAATGTTTTGAAAACAACTTCCTCAGCAACACAAGCTTATATTGATGATGGAGGAGCATACTGGTATCGCTATCCTGGATGGAGCTTTGGGTTTGCATCTTCCTCAAATATCAACCTTAACAGCTGTGACTACAACAATCCAGACTGCTCTCACAGGCTCTGTTTTCATCTGGATCAAAATGCTGGTGGCTATCGTGCCGGGTGCACTGTGGGGTTGAATGCAGATTCAACATGGAGGAAAGTGATCTACAAGGGCAATTACTTGAACTCATGTTCTCCAGGTCAGCAGTAAAAATGAAGCCAAATGCAAAAAAAAAACACAGTCATGATCACGCATGCTTGCATACATCCATCTGTCCTACATGAAATGACCATTATCATTCTTCTCTCCTGGTACATGTGTTATCAAAGATATCATGGCAACAGTTGAATCTGAGCATACCACTGCAAGTAAAGGCCAGTGAGAAGGTCTGGACAAAGACTGCTGCTTAGAATGTAGACTGTAGAATGCTAGCATTCAGTGACTCAATAGCATTCAGTGACTCAATAGGCTGCACTGTGAAGTTTATTTTTAAAATGTTGCAATTTGTTCTTATCAGGACTATTAAGCTATAGAGACAACGCTTCCTACTCATCATCGTGTGAGTAGATCATTCCATCACTCCATACGCACGGTACTTATAAGTCCTGCGAATTGAAATTCCTTTTTAAGACACTGTTCTTAAGCTGTGACAAAAACCTCAATTACAGTGGTATTGACTGGTTTTTCGGTGCCCAAGCTGACTGCCAGTGGATGAGGGTGGAGTAGTACCGCCACCTAATTCTAACTACAGGGCTACTGTATCTAGTACCTGCATAAGCAAGATAAACACTTTCACACAATATCACACAACATTAATGCGTCGTCCCCCCCCCCCTCCCCCCCCCCCCCCCCCCCCCCCCCCCTAAAAATTGACCAGCTGGACATTGTATCCTAGGACCCGGCGTCCGCACCCAGTCCTATAGGATATAGTGTCTGGTCGGTCAATATCCTAGGATATTAATTAAGGATAGTCAGCAAAATTACACATCACAAAATAGAATTGAAAAATATATATCTGTGAGCACCTATTTGCACGCGTATGTATATTCATATATAGTCAACGGGTGAAAGAAGTTGAGCATTGAATCTTTACACCGCTGGTTTTTAGTGCAACAGGAGGAATGGCTCATGAGTGTTCAACATTTTACAGGCGTTTAGCAGACGTAATTTCCATCAAGCAGAACAAACCTTATTCCCTTGTAGTTCGTCATGGTGACTTGTGTTCAAATCTGTGGTGTGTGATAAGTCTAATCAGTTTTAAAACTAACGTTGTTCATTACGTAAGAGAGTGAGCAGTTTCACCGCGCTTGCAACTGGGCATGACTTGTGACAATAATACCACCTAATTCTCAGATCTAAATGTAATGTTGAGATAATCTTCAAGTGTCAGTGAATTCATATCTGGTTGTTTCATGCAAATTTATACAGTTTGTAAAAAAAATATTTGGTGTTGTAGGTGGGTGTACTGTTGAGTAGCTTTGAAAAAGATTCACATGCTTCCTGTTAGAGCTTAGTTTTTTTATGCTAGTCATTTGCGTGTTTCAAAAGTATTATTCTCATGCAATGGAAGCAATCTGCTTGTATGCCTGTTTGTCACTAAAGAGAATGTCACTTTGTCATGGAAGGATGACAACAAAAATACCAAACAAGGGTTTTTAACTGCTTGAGTGAAGTTGTTGGCTCATCCTTCCATGACAAAGTGACATTCTCTCTAGGTAACGTTGGTTTTAAAACTGATTAGACTTAGCACACACCACAGATTTGAACACAAGTCACCATGACACACAAATACACATACATACCAGATGAGAGCCATATCTACAGTTCCTATGACATTGAATACTGTTGAAAAGAATGCTCAAACAGTTCGGCACTTCTTTTCACACACACATCGGTAACTAAACAGCACACTAAGAAGCCTTAGGCTTCAATATTAGTAGGAGCTATAGGCAGTATACACGTGGCTTCTCTAGTATTACGGGCATACACCAGTTAGCTATTAATGTAGAGCTAGCTGGAAGGATCTATAGTTTGCTTGATGCATGGACTGCACTATGCATGTGTGCGTGTACCCGTACGTGAACTGTATGCCAATAGGCACCCAGTCGTTCGTGCCTTTAACTAAACAACCATTTGCATCGAAGACATTCTCCAGTGTGGTTTTGTACTACGTAAGGTGAATCTCGATCTCGTCCACAACACGTAGCAAGAACGCTAATTTGTGCGCACCGCCTGTATGAATGACCTATACGGTCGGGCGTATTTTTTTTTTACGAAGAGGTAGTAATGCAGCTAGTTCATTTCTAAAAGCGAAAGATAAGCAGACGCAGGTACGGCTATTTACTAGTATCTATGATTTCACAAGGATTGGGCTATTCGCTGAATAAACAATTAAGAATTAAGCAATTCGAGGGACGAATGTGGGGTGGGGCTCAGTAGCACGTGATAATGTGCAAGTTGAAGGGGTGGAGCTAATATGGTGCGTTAATGGTTGCGTCACTAGTCTTGGAACTTGTGCGCATGCGTAACCGAGGTGAAATAGTTGAAAAAAAATTTGTTTTTGGCTTCGAAACGGTGTCTAAACATGATTTCACTTTTAAAGTTGTTAATTTGTTGTGTTTATTAAAGTTAATTAATCATCGTTAATAACTTGTAAGTAAAATTATTTGCCTAACCTCAAGTTGTTAGTTTCTTCATACTCCTATCATTATTCCCGTTCAAAAGCATTGCGTTCTTTCGTGGACACCCGGTATTAATGTACATTATGCATGCATGTACCTGTATGATAACATTTTCTAACTGATAAAGAAAGTTTGTCCTAGGTAGGATAAAATACATTCATGCATGTATGTATAGGATAAAACATGTAAGGTAGTTTATCCTAGGGTAGGATGAACTATACCAGGGTAGGATAATTGTACTAGGACTCATTCCCTCCATGAGGTTTGAATTTTGATAACCACAGGTACGTGTATATACATGCAGTGTGATTTGAACTAAGAAAGAGTGAAATCAATTTCTTTTTCTCCCAGCTGCATGCATCAGATAATCAGATGTACAGTGTGTGTGTGTGTGTGTGTGTGTGTGAGTGTGTGTGTGTGTGTGTGTGTGTGTGTGTGTGTGAGTGTGTGTGTGTGTGTGTGTGTGTGTGTGTGTGTGTGTGTGTGTGTGTGTGTGTGTGTGTGTGTGTGTGTGTGTGTGATGTGCGTGTGTGTGTGTAATTCAAAGAGGCTTTTTTTCCGATTCATGTCTGTGGTATATTGCTGGCAAGTCCATGGAACGGAAGCTTGGAGCATTAGGGTGGAAAACCCTTACATCAAAATAAGCATCCTGACCACGATTCCAAAAACGCTTGGCACGTACATGTATATCGAGACGTGAATTTTCATCAGTGTTGGCAGATTTGTGGTGAAAGCCTTCACCATTCAGTGGTTGTAAGTGAGGTTCAATGGCAACATTATGGCATACTTCTGACAATAAGGAAGCAGTGAGATCTCGTTTCTCATTATGGCGAATTGTCGAAAAGCCGCCCAAATTGCATGGTCAAAAGAGAATGACATACATACATACAGGTGTACATAATGATGGCACATTTGGGAGACTCCAGCCATACTCCTGATACTTTTAATTCATCTAGTCTTCAAGGGCAATTAAAAACGGATTGCACGTACGTGCATGTCATTATTCCTTCCCCCTCCCCCAGCTGCACGCGCACACATGACTGTATGATACAGTACATACACAAATACATACGTGCAATCACAATCACACAACGCACACATGACTGTATGAAACAGTACATACACAAATACCCGGTGCATACGCACAGTCACAATCACACAACGCACACACGCACACACACGCGCACAAACACACATACACAGACTCGCAAACGAACACACATGCACACACACACACACACAAACACGCACACACACACACAACACACACACACACACAACACAAACACACACACACACATACGCACAAACGCGGATAACGCCAAAACATCATCCGAGATCAGTTGCTGGGATTTTAAAAGCACCTGACGTAATTCTATCATACTAATTTAATAATATACATGTACATGTCAATTTACATAATGAAGTACCATATATGGTAAGTAATCTGCATGGTACTAGATTTTCTTTTTCTGTAGCGTTATAGGTAGTAATGTGGTGTCAATGAACTGCATGTGGCTGAAGCAGTAGAAGTATCTATCCTTTTCGGAGATCTAAGAAGCCAAGGTATTTGCTGCCAGCTCAGTCGTAAATGTCAGTGTTTGCAATTAGATATACAGTGACGATTGATTGAACGCTTCACAAAAACAGAGTCTTCCATCCTTTTGTCAGTTGATCCTTGTATAAAGCGTCTTGTCACGCACGACGCGTTCTAAACGACTGATTTATACCTCAGGATGGCAATGGGACGAGAAAAATTAAACTGCCTTGCCCTCGCATATCCAGCGCTCTTATTGTTGCGTTATGCATTCAGTATTATATACTTTATTAGTTGTTAAATCATAGAAAACCGCCCCCGTACTTCCCTACAATAACCTAGGATACGGACACATTTGTTCTATGAATATAAGATGAAAAACATGAATAATAATAATACACACATTTTCTTCAGTGCTTTTGTCCATAATGAAGCAGCGAGTACAATCTCTGTTTTAAATGTAGCTCACCCCACAGGCAATAGATCATGAATTTGTCAGGAAATACATGAAAGTGTATGCACTGGATACTACTGCGTGACATAATTATAACGATCGATAGGCTTAAGCTGTTTGATATTGTTAGGTCTTACCTACATTTACATGTACTGAAAAGATCGTTATCATTCACTGCTTATAACTGTGAGTAATGTACATATAATGTGACACAAAACTTTGTTCTCTTACACGTTCGAGGCATATATTATCTGTATCTAAAGTGCACTCAAATGTCTGTCTGCCGGCTTTACAAAAATGCATTGCAAAATTAAATAGTGTCAAACCAAATGCCTGATCTCAGTATATATACAGAAGGATGTTCCATGCCTCACTATATTGCTACGGAGTTGCTAATTGAAGAACACGTGTACTTGAGGCACGCTTGACTGCATTTGCCGATTCCAATGTTATGGCATTGATAGTACTTAACTAGTTCTACGATACTGTTGAATACCTAGTAATAGAAAGAAAACAATAAAATACATACATGTGGATTAAACAATACACATGTCACATCTGATCAAATTCGATGTTACTATTAGGTTGACCTAAAAGTGGCTTCGGGAGATAGCACCGAACCCAACTCTGCATACATCAGAGTTACTACATTGCAAGCAAAAGAAACTATTAATTCAGTAATGAAGAAGGGGAACCCCACCAAACTATCCTCTCTTCCCCCTCTCCTCTCTCTCTCTCTCTCTCACACTCTCTCTCTCTCTCTCTCTCTAGCTCTCTCTCTCTCTCTCTCTCTCTCTCTCTCTCTGCTATAACAGTTCAGAATCCTTTAATGCATCTAAGATAAGACTTGATATTGAAAGATTTTTCTTAGCCCGTTTTATTCCATGTGATAAGATCCAAGGACTGAGAGCTTTATAAATATATACATCTGTAGGCAAAATCTAACACTATTGATCTGGGGAGGGCAAAGAACCAGTCATGACACTATCCGCCAAAATGCCAATTTATTTTCCAAATGGCTATAAAAAGTTCATAGAATATATATATATTCATGGTTAAGCTCTTAAATGGCATGACTCAGTAATCTGTGGCATGCAATACTCCCTTCTTCACTAGTGCAACTTTCTTTATCTCTGCTGCATATGTGCTTACCTTGTGGTTGTCTAATGTGTAGTATCCATTATGGAGCGATATACTGGGAAGGAGGTGTGTGGAGGAGAGATAGACTAGAGCACTGGCAGTGATGCTATGTGGAGATGGCCTACCGCAAGTGGGAGAGCATTCGATCATAGTATAACGACAGAGTATATTGCCCTGGTATCGAAGTGCTTTCTCTCATGAGGTATGTCCCATCCTGAGTGCAAGATGAAACAATGGGTTATTACATTGCATGTTAATTAAAATGCTATGATCTTTTGACATTCCCTTTCATACATTCTCATATGAATTAGCTTTGCTAGGTAATGTTTGTACTTTAAATTTGGATAATTAGAGTTTGATATGCATTGATTTTAAATCATGATAATATTGAATTGCTCGAATTGCATGATACATATGCACAACCTTTGTGCAGAACAATTCTTTGTACCTGCAGGCACATTTTGAGTGGATCTGACATGCTAAAATGTATATCAAAGTTGGTCAAAAAATTAATCCAATCTTCAGCATCATCAAATAAATATTTATGTGCATCTTATGTCATAAATCTAACTGCAAAGTCTTTCCAACATACTTTTTTTTGTGCACTTAAAATTTCTTCTGCAGCAACGACATCAATGTTGCTATGAAACCATGGGTACCCATTGAGTGGTGGTTCCACTGGAACTTCATAAAAGGCACCTTCATAAATGGTACCTTCATTGCAACTTTATTGGAGATAAAAATACAAGCAGTTATATTGTGATGATTAAAATTTCATTGAACCAATAAGTACAGATGGTATCATCATTGCAAAGGGCAGGGAAGTTTTGCAATTAGTTACCACTTTACCTTTTAGGCGTATGATATGAAAAACCCATTACAGTATATCACTTACTCAGGTACAGGTATATTGTCATCCTCTGATTTTCCCTCAGCCATTGTAGCATTTGCTATGCCTTTTTTGGTGTCACTTTCACTTTCATCTTTGTGCACTGATGTGTTTTCCAATTCATCTTCTGTCTGATACTCGATTGCTTCATAACTATTCTGAGATAGCTGTATGGATTAGAGGGAATGGGGCAGGAACAGTGTAGTTGTGTTTAGAAAATAATCAGAGTATCTGCTATGATGCCACTTGTACTTTAAGGATTGAAATCAAATATACTCCGAAGCGTCTGTACACTAATCCGAGCCCTTGTTAAAGAACGTGCCATTTTATCTCTAGCATTTGATGTGTCTGCTTCAATACAAAAAGCATGGAATTTTTAACACGGAGAATTCAAAGATTTGGTCAATTACGTTCATTAAGATATAACTACATAAATGCATACAAGATAGATATTACGAAACAAATCATCTAATAATTTTGCGTACACGTTATTTATTCGCTTGCAAGGCGACTATTGAATGAAATGCTTTTTATCATACATTCATCCTATTTTTCAAATACGTAACTGTAGTTTCTGCAGAGCAAGCAAGTTGTCCATCTTATTTTATTTTATTGTGAACACTTACGCCGCGTATGCTGCACTCCAATAACAATAATTACTGGAACTGGAGCTATTAATAGCTTTTCAGTACTTCATATCCTGCTAATCTATGTACTTTGC
The DNA here is from genome assembly GCA_013339895.1 of Ephydatia muelleri. Lineage (NCBI taxonomy): Eukaryota > Metazoa > Porifera > Demospongiae > Spongillida > Spongillidae > Ephydatia > Ephydatia muelleri. Next base: position 11,896,163 of record JABACO010000002.1, on the reverse strand, counting down.
GCGTGGTTACAATGTGCAAGTATAGTAACTTATACATTATCTTTCACGTCTCCTTCTACGTTTATCTTGCTGCTCTTGTCGACGTTGCACTCCTCAAGAGCTGCGCATCCGGCTTGGCCGTCTACTTCAGTCACCTCGTGCCCCTCAGTAAGGTTTTGCTTCGGAATAACGTCATTTCGTTGAGTAGGGTCTTGTCGTTGTTCAGTGTCTTTCTCTTGAGTGGCAGCCTCCTCTGGATACTCCAGTGACGCGTCCTCGATATCTTCGTAGTCACTTGATCGTGGGGACACTTTTCCATCCTTAACACATTTAAATGATTAAGGTTCATAATACTTTTGATCACACACGTTTACCAATGCTCGAAAAAATTAATTAATTAACCATCGTCCCTAATGGTCACGGCCTTGCATAAACGAAATGGCGCGAGTCATTGGCGGTGTATGCATTAAGCATTATCATAATGGTTCACGTGTGCATCTAAGGTTTATGCTACGACTTCGCTGGTCGGAAACTGAATAGTACAGCTGGTAGTAATGGGCAAGCACTGGATGCTGTTCGACCAAAAAGTGCTCAAGTATTCAAAGTCACAGCTAGCAATTTTCATAATAAACAGTTTGAGATAATAAAATGTTATAGACACAGGCTGTTATGCAATGCGTCTATATTATATACATTTCAACATGTGCAGGTGCACGTGTGCATTCGACTCACCTTATCCGATGGACTTGAATAGGCTGTAATGACAACACATGTTATTTGCTTATCATAACAAAAGCAATCATGCACTTACCCTCGGGTGGCGCAGACACGCAATCATGCACTTACCCTCGGGTGGTGCAGACACGCGATGTTTTCTCATCAAGTCATCAGGTGTAGACGGCAACGGTCGAATGCTTTGGAGCAAAAAATAAAATTATTATGTTAGTGTATGTAATAGGTAACTCATTATTTAAATAATTATGATGATTGGAACAAATATAGTTAGTTACATTACGCTAAATCTGTTCATTGATATGTAAAAATTATGCTATTATTAATACATAGAATGATGTACACAAGAAACAACAAAGGAAACAAAATACTGTCAACCAGTGATGACCAATGAAGGTCCAGCTCTTGACAGCAGAGCCCTTGCACAGGACCTCACTAAAGTGAGTCTCAGTCTGCCATAAATGGCAGCAGTGGCCTGGGACTTGGTGCACCTCATGGGTATGGCCAGACGAGTGGCAAGACGTGATAGTGTTATTAGTATAATTTTGTATTTGTAATTATTATTATTATTATTTATCTAATTACATAAACTACACAAATGCAACAATTTAGTTTTATTATTAATGATAACATGATACATACGTGTACAATGCAGACACATTATTGCTATACCATCTATTTTAATGAATCTACAGTTCTACTTACAAACATAACTAATCAACAGTTCCACTAATCTACCTTGGACAGCTTCCCTTCCCATGATGGCCCTTGCCACAGACCTCACCAGGGACATGCGGAGGCGACTATTATTATTATTATGCTGTGCTCCAAAGCATGCTTATCTCCTCAACTGGAGAAAGGTCCAGGCATAGACTTTTCTAGGCCAGCTGATGTGCTGGTGCCAAACTGGTCCCTCTCCAACCCTGCAGCTTTTGACCTGAAAGTCATTCATCCGCTTAATACGGACTTGATTCTGGAAGCGAGTTTGGCTTCAGGCAACTCTGCAGAGGTTGGTGAGATTGAAAAGCATGCCAAGAATGATCAGATGTGTGCAAGGTTGGGCTGGACATGTATTCCATTAGTGGTGGAAGTCTATGGTGGTTGGGGATGTGAAGCCAAAGAATGCTACTCTAGATTGAGCAAGAGGCTAGCTATGCAAGTGGGAATCTGTGAAACTGAGGCACTGTGCCAAATGTACTGTCTGCTGGCTGTCACACTGATGAGACAGAATGCAAGAGCCATCCTCCTCAGATGTGCCCGTGCTCCCCTTCTTGAGTATTCTCATTAGTGTATTATTATTATTATTATTATTATTATTATTATTATTATTATTATTATTATTATCATTCATAATGATAATTATAATAATAATAATAATAATAATAATAAATTATATATCATTCATGTGGGCGTTTACTGTATTCGTTGCCTGCGAGTTATTATTATGATTATTATTATTTTATTTAGGAATTATTAAAATTGTATAAATATTACATACATAAATTTTTATTTACATCCTTATTTCAGTATATATATGCACCAGATAATAAAAGGTTTATGGCGGAGGAGCTATCCTAGAAAGGATAGCTGTGGCATTGGCATACACAAGGTTATTATTATTATTATTATTATTATTATTATTAATCATATTTATAATAATAGTAATTGTATTAACTACATCCTTATTTCAATACATATATGCACCAGATAATAAAAGGTTTATGGCGGAGGAGCTATCCTAGAAAGGATAGCTGTGGCATTGGCACACACAAGGTTGAGATTCAGCCGACCATAGATCTCGTGGAGTATGGTGGACTTTGGCCGGCATGTGGAGGTGGCAAGTCTTATTATTATTATTATTATTATTATTATTATTATTATTATTATCATGTTATTGTATTATAATAATAGAAATAAATGCACATTATTATTTACATCCTTATTTCAATATATATATGCACCAGATAATAAAAGGTTTATGGCGGAGGAGCTATCCTAGAAAGGATAGCTTATCATTATATTGTACTAAACATGAATATTTCAAACAACTTTTCAGATACAAATAGGTTTTACCCGCCGCAACGGAATATTGCTCGATACAAGCTCGTGATGGCTGAACCCATGCCGGCAGTGCCCGTCGCTTTATGCATTCCCTATGCATAATCACAATAGATCTGGCGCCTAAACATATAATTATCGCTAACACAACATGTTCCTCAACATTATCTAGTCGCATGCATATACGCATCGGACGTTTGGTCATGAACCTTGACACAGAAGGACCGCGGAAGCTAAGAAATTGGGTTTGGAAAATTGACATCGGTAAAGCAGGAAATCCTGCACGGTCTGCAGAGGTCTGATATCCTAGGAGACTGGCCTAGTCCGGCCGGACCGAGAGGAAAGGAGAGTGGAACTGCCTTCTCTGTTCCACACCTTGCTAGCTACGGCTCTGACCACGGACCATGAACTAACATTTTTCATGCGGGTATACAGCATGGCTCGTGCATAATGATTTACAGCTGTGGATGGACGCGGGCAAAGGGTACTGACAACAAAGGCATTACATGCAATCGTTACCTAATCTCAGTGCAAGGTCGTTTTTGACTTCGTTTTACAGATTGTGCATCTGGCAAAGTACCGGCCACCTTCCTAGGGATAAATCCGTCAGCTAAGTAAGCTGCAGACTGGCCGCGAGCTGTAGTTTGTGGCTTGAGTGCCTGCGACGTACATAAAGATGTAAGTAAAGTTGCATGAAAAATGTATTCGTGCAATATGCCATTGGGTTTCTGGGCGGCTCCGTAGCTGCATAATTGTAGCAGAGAATCTCTTCATTGTATATCGTTACCTTTAATGCATCCTTTTTTCGTGCGGCTCTGCTCCCAATTGTAAGTGTGAAAAACTTTAGGTGGGAGCGCCTTTTGTGTTCCATTTGTGCCTGAAGATATGAGAGGCGGAAGAAGGAGCGAGATGAAATACACTATGGCGCAATCAAGTGTCAAATCACGTGCCGTAGTGTGACTTACTGTACTCTCTGATTGAGAGAGCTGCCCTTGCAAAGCAGCCATCTCTTCTCTGAGTGCGGTGACCGCAGTAGCAAGCTGGGACTTCTCCTGTTCCAACGTCTGGCACCGCAGAAGGAGCTCGGCACTGTCCGCCTCGGCGCTTCCAATTAGAGCCATGCACTGAACCATCTTGCACTGCTCCGAGTACAGCTGGAGGACATCTGAAAATTCCTTCGGATGCTTCGCGGCAATCTCCTTCAAACGCTTGCAGGCGTTGTTTGCCCTCGGCCTCAGCTCCGGACTTTCGTGCAGAAAGCTGCTGATCAATATCAGCAGTGAACCCTCACGCTGCAGCAACTCGCTCTCACTCGGCTGCGCGACCGATCCCGACTCTTCCCTACCCGTGGAAAACAGGCGGAGGGCAAGCACACCTAAATGAAAGATGTCCGTTCTTCTCTGCAAGCGTGGAGGGTGGCCCTTGCTTTCGGGAGCTTGGCAGTACGCCGGTAGGGTCTTGGGCACCTTCCCTCCTACGGCGATTACCTCGTTCAGGTCCGTAAGAGTGCCCTTCATGTCGCTGGTCACGTGAATGCTTTTCGGCGTCAGGTTGCACAGGATGATCGACGGGTCCTGGATGTGGAGGTACAGGACACCGCGCAAAACGTCAAGGAGGACAGATATCCTAACCGACAGCGGCATCGTCGGATACGTTCGAAGGCAGGTCTCCAAGTCCATGTACGTGGATCCCGTGACCAGCACGAGATTGGCTGGATCGTTGTCGTAGTGAATGCCCATGAATGGTACGATGCTCTGGTGCCGCAGCCTGTTTAAGAGGACGCACTCGCGGTGAAGTCGACTGCGCAATTCGGTGGTATCCTCGGCAGCGTCGCCACCGGTGACACCGGTCTGGCGCATCGCCTTTACGAAGCACGGTGTTTCGGCCACTTCGGCATGGTGAATGGAATAATTTGAGGTCTGCTCCACTTCGCTAATGATCTTGACATTGTTGAGGCGCAGAAGACAAAAATCTTCCATTTCGTGTCGATTAACGAATACCAACGTTTGCTTGGGAATGCTGGGGACGCGGCGTAATTTTCGAAAGAAAACAAACAAACTCATTTATTTAATGAAAGTTTAAATAAACAGTCCTGCAACTGACCAAGCGAGAGTATCAGTTTCGTTAACACTGACCGCGGATGATTGCATGTATATAAGATAACAAGACATACATGTATTGCCGGCTTTGTGACGTACATGCATGTAAGTTGAAGTGCATAGAAATGCAACGTACTCCCAACCGCTCTTAAAGTGTATTCCTAAACAAATATATACGGTTACGTAACGATTGTACTGCACAGTAGATGTACCACGCCTTCCATCTTACTTGATCTGTTTTGGGAGTGTGAGGCAATTGCTTACACGTTATACTATAGGACTCGCCATGTATGCATGCGTGGTTATACGATCAGTGTATATGTTGTTCTAGAGGACCAAATATAGTCTAGCTATAAGATGGGGTGTTGTGTGCTCAATTGTTTGCTTATGTATAAGGCCACCACCTCGATCAAATTACGTAAAGATTACATGAAAGCGGTGTTGTTATATAAAGTCACTGGACGTTGCGTCGATCAGCGGGACGTTATGCACACTCTAGCTGTTACGTGATTGTACATACGTAACGTCTGCGACCTCTGATCTAGTATTAAGTATATGTAACTAATGTAAGTACTACATACATGTAGCCTGTAATGTAAGCCGGTTCGAAACTTTGTTCAGTAGCACAGGGAAAAAGTTGAAAATACAATGGTTATTTTACCATGTTTTACCATTCTCTACAACATAGAACAACCATGGTTTTTTCAAATACATCGTTGCTACTATACGTTGTTGTAAAAATTACAACAAATTACAACATTCGAGTGATGTACCATGACAAAACGTTGTAAGCTATTGCAATTGGGCAAACTAACGTAGTGAAAACATTGCGTAATTACAAATACAAGGGTTTACAATGGTTACAAATTACTGATCACGTGACTCCTTACTTAAAGAAATCTGCTTTTTGCTAGTGATGGTTGGTCTTTGTGTGAGCTCCTCAGGAGGACGAAAAGTTGAGTATCTCTTGTCTTTTGAACAACATGCTACTCAGCTTGTGCGTTAATCTTTCATTCTCGCATCAATCGTAAATGTGGTTTGGGAGGAGCGGTGTTTGAAGAAGTGCGTGCGTGTACTCAGTATGCTGAGCGGCGTTAGATAAGTGCGATTGTGTGTGCATGTGCGTTTCAATTCTAGACCACTTTCATCTTGTTTAGTGCGCACCGCTTTCGGTATTTACATATATAGGTGCGTGACGGCATGTGTTGGCCTACAAGTGTGCATTCTAATACATTCTTGTCTTGCTTCCCTTCATGCCCTCAGTAAGTGCGCAACAGTGCTGGCCTTCTACTAATCTGAATCAATGCCAATACACCTGTGTATGTGACGGTGGTCCGACATAGGGTGAGTCAACTGTTCACTCTTCTATGTGTTTACATGTACAGTATTGTAATCAGAACATTCCCTGGTATAGGTGTGTATTGTATGTCAGCTAGTGTTGCCCTTCTGACAGAGCTGTCTCTGTGATGGGCAGGGAGTGTGTTCTTGTTGTGACACTTTGGGTGTCTTTCCTCTTGTGCCTGTGTAGCATTCTGTATATGTATGTGGTGATTAATTAGAATATCAAGCCAACCGTATGTCGGCTAGTGTTGCCCTTCTGACAGAGCTGTCTCTGTGATGGGCAGGGAGTGTGATCTTGTTGTGACACTTTGGGTGTCTTTCCTCTTGTGCCTGTGTAGCGTTCTGTATGTGTATGTGGTGATTAATTAGAATATCAGACAACCGTATGTCGGCTAGTGTTGCCCTTCTGACAGAGCTGTCTCTGTGATGGGCAGGGAGTGTGATCTTGTTGTGACACTTTGGGTGTCTTTCCTCTTGTGCCTGTGTAGCGTTCTGTATGTGTATGTGGTGATTAATTAGAATATCAAGCCAACTGTATGTCGGCTAGTGTTGCCCTTCTGACAGAGCTGTCTCTGTGATGGGCAGGGAGTGTGATCTTGTTGTGACACTTTGGGTGTCTTTCCTCTTGTGCCTGTGTAGCGTTCTGTATGTGTATGTGGTGATTAATTAGAATATCAAGCCAACTGTATGTCGGCTAGTGTTGCCCTTCTGACAGAGCTGTCTCTGTGATGGGCAGGGAGTGTGTTCTTGTTGTGACACTTTGGGTGTCTTTCCTCTTGTGCCTGTGTAGCGTTCTGTATATGTATGTGGTGATTAATTAGAATATCAAGCCAACCGTATGTCGGCTAGTGTTGCCCTTCTGACAGAGCTGTCTCTGTGATGGGCAGGGAGTGTGTTCTTGTTGTGACACTTTGGGTGTCTTTCCTCTTGTGCCTGTGTAGCATTCTGTATATGTATGTGGTGATTAATTAGAATATCAAGCCAACCGTATGTCGGCTAGTGTTGCCCTTCTGACAGAGCTGTCTCTGTGATGGGCAGGGAGTGTGATCTTGTTGTGAGTGTTGAAGGGAGTCTTCAAAACTAGTGTGCTGTGTTTTGTATTCATCAGGATGGCCATTATCGATTATCATACCTTCTTCCTCCACAGGATGGCTGTCATTGACTGTTGTCATACCTCCCTCAACAGAACCTTCAACCTCCGCAAGACGCCTATCACTTTCCTCTAGAACTGATGGACTGCACTTGTATCGGAGAGCATGACTTACAGCTGTTCTTTTGTCACGCTGTTGGCCGTTACAAAGGGGGCAAGGACATGGAACCTGCTTCGTTAGTTTGGATTGAATTAATGCTGCACACATTTATCTATATGGTGCATAACGTTATATAGTCGGACAGGCAAATTTGTTTGTGTAAGTGCTTATCTTATTGCTTCGCACGTGATGAATGCGCGCGGTTTTGAATGAATAATTTAGCCGTCAACCGCTGGTAAGGTCATTCATTCAGATGGAGATGGCCGGAGCAGACTATATAGTTGTTACAGTTGAGGGTGTAGAACAACTAGAGTTAGAAGATGACTCTGAAGGGCGCTTTACTCCTCTCTCGACTCGTTAATCGGAGTGCCCACCTCTGGTTTGCGGTACAATTCGCGGTATTGTGGTGTGCGCGTGGAGAACGGCCAATTGATGAGGCCATACGACGGTTGGCAGTCGGAAGGAAGAATGTATATAGTGCTAGTGAAGGCAAACCAGCAAGTTTCTGCTGAGCCGCAAATGAAGTCAACAACTTGAAGCGTCCTCTAAAATCGGTACTGATGTAATCAATGTAACGGATATCTAATGAATGAACCATGCCACACACGCACACACACACACAAAACTTTTTTTTTTACTGTGCCACAGGGCAGTCACGAGTTACCAACTATTGAGGATTTCGAAACGGTTTGCAAATAGCTATATGATGCTGCTTGCGTTTCATTGCTGTTGCTTTCTTTATCATAGGTTCCATCCCCACCAAGCAGTCACGTCACTCCAGAAGCTGCCAAAAGGTTTATTCATTTTTTAATTGCAGGTTCACAACTGTTGTGCGTGTGCTAGAAAATCTCTGTGTTGCAAAAACACATGCACGCGTGCAGTATACCTCTACCTCTGTGACTGATTTGCCTTGCAGTACATCACATTCAAGTCAGCCAGCAACAACAAAGCAGGTATCTACACCTTCCAGATCGCAGATGGAGCTACCATTGAGAGCAGGTACAAATAGGCGCACTGCTCTGTCAGGATCGGAGGTATGCACTTTGCATGCATGTAAGAAATTATCATTCCAATCATTTAGTCAACAGCTAAACAGTGTCTTGTGAGCAAATTCATATGATGCAGTTCAATCACCTCAATTACTCATTAGGGTTTGGAATTGAGTGGTGCAGATTGTGGTGATGAAAGGTCTGACTATGAGCTACAGAGAGCTAGGTCGATCAGGCTCAACAAAGAATTTCTACATAGCCAACAAATGGTATGTTCAGGTTACAAAATATCCAGTTTTACTTTCAATTCTAATAGATCGCAAATGTCGTGGATGAAGCTGATGCTGTTCTGGTTACCAAAAAGTGGTGGAGTAGGAGTCATGCTACAAAACCAAGTCTTAATTCAGTGGTATCAGCAATTGATGATGCTGGCTTCCAAGGCCAAAGAAGAACTGTACGTTGAGAGAAATGATGGCACATGTTGGAAACCGGCTAATGGAAGAAAAAAGGGTTACCCTTAACAGAGCTGCTGGGCTATCAAAAGAAGACACTATACTGTAGTGCGTGTATTGCTGCTATATGGTTCGTAATTGAACGTTTTGGGAAACAAATTGTTTTGTGCACAATATTTGCATGCGGGTCTGGGTACGAGACGACAGGAAAGGCCTGGCACTGCGGGTCTGGGTACGAGACGACAGGAAAGGCCTGGCACGAGGCGTAGTACAACGTTGTTAAACGTTGTACAAACGTTGTAAAACGTGAATGCAATGATTGTATTCTATTGCCATTCATGCCGCGTGTAACGTTGAAATTTGATGTATTCTTACTGTAAATACGTTGTAATTCATAGTAAAATTTACAACCATTGTGAAAAATACAACCGTAGTAAAAGCACAATTTTGTTGTATTTCAAATAACGCATATACAATGTTTTACCACACGATATACACTGCATTACAACAAAAATACATTACATTTCTACCATCGTAAAATCATTTTTTTCCCTGTGTAGTATAGCCGATCGATCGAAAGACATAAAAGTACAAACAGCTCACTTGGATCATAATTATGTGACGGAGGGAGGGATGCTTGCATTGTCATTAGTTACAGTATTGGTGGGTTGTTTATGTATAACGCCCCTCACTGTGCAAAAAACTGGATATACGCTATCGGATATTTTGCGTAAATTTCGAGTTTACGCATCAAGAATCCCACTTGCGGAATGAACCAGTTTCGCAATGTACATATTTCGAGTATCCTCAACCGCATCACGTGCGCTTAGAAGGATTCACAAAACAATGTCTCCGTATACCACTTTGTGACACTTTGCACCGTATACGGTGCTGGGTACGCACTCCGATTCTGTTCATGGTATACTAGTTGGATTCTTAATTTACTACAATCTAAAACATACACGTACAACAATCAATATTCAACGTTCAAACTCTGCAGCTATCGAGGAAAGACTCCACTGCTGGCTCTTCAACTCGCTGCACGAGTTGCTCAGCAATCCATTGCAACGCGACAACGGGAGAGTTGCGCGTCGTGCTGGCCAGCGCTTCAAACTGCTTCCCCTCAGAACAGCTATAGCAAGAAAAACGGTCATCCGTAAAAATTAAAATGCACTCAGCTAGCCTACGCAGTTAGCGGGATTTCTTGTGCTTGACACCACCTTGATCTCTCAGACTCTTAGCTGAGAGTATAGAAAAAGAGGTAAAGAAAGCCTAGCGAAGCGTTTACCTTTTTACGCTCCAACTCCACTCTTTTATTTACATATAAGAAAAGACACAGATTAGCAGCAATTGTGAATGAAAACACAATCTCTTACCCGCGCCGTATCCGATTTTGCTGACCTTTTCATGACGTCTCTAATCATGACTCGAGGGGGGGAAAAACAAGAGAGACTTACTTGTGCGAACTAAAAGCCGTTCTGGAAGCCATGGTAACGGCGCGGTCACAAAGAAGTACGCTGCAGTGAAAGATCCTGGTGTGTGTGTGTGTGTGTGTGTGTGTGTGTGTGTGTGTGTGTGTGTGTGTGTGTGTGTGCGTGCGTGCGTGTGTGTGTGCGTGCATGCGTGTGTGCGTGCATGTGTGTGAAATTTACCACAAGTTGCATGGGGCTGTGCTACGGAAAACTTGGTAGGGAAAAACGACACAAACTAGCTACGACCTCGAGATAAGATTGAAGTCAACAATATACACTCAGCAATGAGAATCTGTTGGATGAAACACAATCGTTGCAATTTGCAATTGCAACCAACTAACCATAGACAGTTCCTTTCTTTCCTTACAGCACGACATCAATCGATAATATGCCACGTGGTGAGTAGCTCTATTAATTGACAAACATATTTTTTAAAAACTAATCAATACACAGAGCATTAATTGGAGATCTATATGTAGCTAGCTGGTACACTTGAAAAGTTTGTTGACCGTAACACTCTCATTGCAATGACTATTAATCATTTGATGTATGCCTAGTGATCTATAGGAAGTAATGACGATACATTGACAGAATGCAGGTGATGTTATGTTAAGAATTACTCCTCCAAATATGTCATTGCAAAAAGCAAAATGATAGTGTACAAATAAAGTCAATGTTTGTGGTGAAAACAAATGCTTCTTTGCAAAAGAATCCATGGCAACGACAGAAAAGGGTTTATAGACTTCCATGGAGATTCCCAGTGTGTGATGAGAGTGTTGCTCAAGGTCACGTGAATCCAATGACCCCTATGAGGTGAAAAGGTGTCACTGCATGAAACTCTTAAGGAACATCTTGTCCCCAAGTTATGGTGGTGAAATGGACAGGTGTGCTACAAATTGAATTGTACAACTCACCTGTCAAGTGCCACGCACTCCAAGGTCACATGAATCCAATGACCTCTTTGAGGTGAAAAGGTGTCACTACATGTACATAGCTTACGGAACATCTTGTCCTCAAGTTATGGTGGTGAATGGGGCAAGTGTGCTACAAAATGAATAGCACAACTCACCTGTCAAGTGCTACGCCTTCCAAGGTCACGTGAATCCAATGACCCCTTTGAGGTGAAAAGGTGTCACTACATGAATAGCTTAAGGAACATCTTGTCCTCAAGTTATGGTGGTGAACAGTGCAAGTGTGCTACAAATTGAATGTACAACTCACCTGTCAAGTACCACGCCCCCCAAGGTCACGTGAATCCTTTGACCCTTTTGAGGAGAAAAGGTTTCACTACATGAAAAGCTTAAGGAACATCTTGTCCTCAAGTTATGGTGGTGAACGGGACAAGTGTGCTTCAAAATAAATTGTACAACACACCTGTCAAGAGCCACGCCCCCCAAGGTCACGTGAATCCAATGACCCCTTTGAGGTGAAAAGGTGTCACTACATGAAAAGCTTAAGGAACATCTTGTCCTAGAGTTATAGTGGTGAACAGGGCAAGTGTGCTACAAATTGAATTGTACAACTCAACTGTCAAGTGCCACGCCCTCCAAGGTCACGTGAATCCAATGACCCCTTTGAGATGAAATAGTGTCACTACATGAAAAGCTTAAGGAACATCTTGTCCTCAAGTTATGGTGGTGAACGGGGCAAGTGCCTGGCCACACTACTCTTCCATCACCACCCGACACAAGTACACTACTGGCCACACTGCTCTTCCATCACCACCCTACACAAGTACACCACTGGTCACACTACTCTTCCATCACCACCCTACACAAGTACACCACTGGCCACACTACTCTTCCATCACCACCCTACACAAGTACACCACTGGCCACTCTACTCTTCCATCACCACCCTACACAAGTACACCACTGGCCACACTACTCTTCCATCACCACCCTACACAAGTACACCACTTGCCACGCCCCCTCCATCACCACCCTACACAAGTACACCACTGGCCACACTACTCTTCCATCACCACCCTACACAAGTACACCACTGGCCACCCTACACAAGTACCCCACTGGCCACACTGCTCTTCCATCACCACCCTACACAAATACACCACTGCTCTTCCATCACCACCCTACACAAGTACACCACTGGCCACACTACTCTTCCATCACCACCTTACACAAGTATACCACTGGCCACACTGCTCTTCCATCACCACCCTACACAAGTACACTACTGGTCCCATCACCACCCTACACAAGTACACTACTGGCCACTCCCCCTCGATCACCACCCTACACAAGTACACCACAGGCCACACTACTCTTCCATCACCACCCTACACAAGTACACCACTGGCCCCACTACTCTTCCATCACCACCCTACACCAGTACACCACTGGCCACACTACTCTTCCATCACCACCTTACACAAGTACACCACTGGCCACACTACTCTTCCATCACCACCTTACACAAGTACACCACTGGCCACACTACTCTTCCATCACCACCTTACACAAGTACACCACTGGCCCCATCACCACCCTACACAAGTTCACCACTGGTCAAACTACTCTTCCATCACCACCCTACACAAGTACACCACTGGCCACACTACTCTCCCATCACCACCCTACACAAGTACACCACTGGCCACACTACTCTTCCATCACCACCCTACACAAGTACACCACTGGCCACACTACTCTTCCATCACCACCCTACACAAGTACACCACTGGCCACACTACTCTTCCATCACCACCCTACACAAGTACACCACTGGCCACACTACTCTTCCATCACCACCCTACACAAGTACACCACTGGCCACACTGCTCTTCCATCACCACCCTACACAAGTACACTACTGGCCCCATCACCACCCTACACAAGTACACTACTGGCCACTCCCCCTCCATCACCACCCTACACAAGTACACCACTGGCCACACTACTCTTCCATCACCACCCTACACAAGTACACCACTGGCCACACTACTCTTCCATCACCACCCTACACAAGTACACCACTAGCCACACTACTCTTCCATCACCACCTTACACAAGTACACCTCTGGCCACACTACTCTTCCATCACCACCTTACACAAGTACACCACTGGCCACACTACTCTCCCATCACCACCCTACACAAGTACACCACTGGCCACACTACTCTTCCATCACCACCCTACACAAGTACACCACTGGCCACACTACTCTTCCATCACTACCCTACACAAGTACACCACTGGCCACACTACTCTCCCATCACCACCCTACACAAGTACACCACTGGCCACACTACTCTTCCATCACCACCCTACACATGTACACCACTGGCCACACTACTCTCCCTTCACCACCCTACACAAGTACACCACTGGCCACATTACTCTCCCATCACCACCCTACACAAGTACACCACTGGCCACACAACTCTTCCATCACCCCCTACACAAGTACACCACTGGCCACACTACTCTCCCATCACCACCCTACACAAGTACACCACTGGCCACACTACTCTTCCATCACCACCCTACACAAGTACACCACTGGCCACACTACTCTCCCATCACCACCCTACACAAGTACACCACTGGCCACACTACTCTCCCATCACCACCCTACACAAGTACACCACTGGCCACACTACTCTCCCATCACCACCCTACACAAGTACACCACTGGCCACTCTACTCTCCCATCACCACCCTACACAAGTACACCACTGGCCACACTACTCTCCCATCACCACCCTACACAAGTACACCACTGGCCACACTACTCTTCCATCACCACCCTACACAAGTACACCACTGGCCACACTACTCTTCCATCACCACCCTACACAAGTACATCACTGGCCACACTACTCTTCCATCACCAACCTACACAAGTACACCACTGGCCACACTACTCTTCCATCACCACCCTACACAAGTACACCACTGGCCACACTGCTCTTCCATCACCACCCTACACAAGTACACTACTGGCCACTCCCCCTCCATCACCACCCTACACAAGTACACCACTGGCCACACTACTCTTCCATCACCACCCCACACAAGTACACCACTGGCCACGCCCCCACCATCACCACCTACACAAGTACACCACTGGCCATTCTACTCTTCCATCACCACCCTACACAAGTACACCACTGGCCACACTACTCTTCCATCACCACCCTGCTATAAATTGAATGTACAACTCACCGGTCAAGTGTCACGCCCCCCAAGGTCACGTGAATCCAATGACCCCTTTGAGGAGTAAAGGTGTCACTACATGAAAAGCTTAAGGAACATCTTGTCCTCAAGTTATGGTGGTGAACGGGGCAAGTGTGCTACAAATTGAATGTACAACTCACCTGTCAAGTGCCACGCCCTCCAAGGTCACGTGAATCCAATGACCCCGATTGAGGTGAAGAGGTGTCACTGCATGAAATGCTTAAGGAACATCTTGTCCTCAAGTTATGGTGGTGAACGGGGCAAGTGTGCTACAAATTGAATGTACAACTCACCTGTCAAGTGCCACGCCCTCCAAGGTCACGTGAATCCAATGACCCCGATTGAGGTGAAGAGGTGTCACTACATGAAATGCTTAAGGAACATCTTGTCCTCAAGTTATGGTGGTGAACGGGGCAAGTGTGCTACAAAATGAATGTACAACTCACCTGTCAAGTGCCACGCCCTCCAAGGTCACGTGAATCCAATGACCCCTTTGAGGTGAAGAGGTGTCACTGCATGAAATGCTTAAGGAACATTTTGTCCTCAAGTTATGGTGGTGAACGGGGCAAGTGTGCTACAAATTGAATTATACACCTGTCAATTGCCACGCTCTCTAAAGTCACGTGAATCCAATGACTCTCATGAAGTGAAAAGGTGTCACGTCATTGCATGAAAAGCTTAAGGACCATCAGGTCCTCAAACAGGGCAAGTGTGCTACAAATTGAATTGTACTACTCACCTGTCAAGTGCCACCACGTGAGTCTTATGACTTGAGGTGCACTGCATGGAAAGTCCAAGGAACATCTTGTCTGCAACCTGCTTTGATGCATGGCATGACAGGCTGTAAATTCAACATGCTTGTTCAACTCCAGTGTTGTACACTACAGTTCACCACCAGACTGGGCCATATGGTCCTGGCGTGGGTTAAAAAATGTGATCAAACATGGCCTCCTATAATATAAACCTAACTGCACGTGTTAACACATAACTTTGGCGTAGGGCCTACAGACCACTAGGTCCTTGTCCAAAGTTTCTATCATTTGGTAAGCTATTATGACATTAAAATACTACCAACGCTTGAAGTTCAACATGTGAACCGTTTATATTACATAGCATTGAGTCTTATGATCTACGCTCAATCTCACCTTTGCATGAGACATTCCAGCAGGAAAGAATCCATTTGAATTCACGCGCGCCTGAAATAATAACGATAATACTCACGTGCGCATGAGTTGCATAAATTCATTGTTGGACCGTGTTATGAATATGCGCTATGAATAATTGTAGCCCGTGGATTCATGAAATATACCAGGGGATAGTTGAAATATGCACTGACCTTGGTATATTGGTGGTAAACGCAAAATATGCGCAAAAATATACAGTAGCGTATACTAGGTTTTTTGCACAGTGCCTCTCGATCAAATTGCGTAACGATTAACTTACAAAGTCACTGAACGTTACATCGATCAGCAACGTTAGTCTGGGGACCCGACTGATGGTTAGAGACTCTAACCTTCAGTCGGGTCCCCAGTGTACAGCGACACTATAGCTGATACGTGTGTGAACTGGAAGGCGCGCGGGATACATCCAGTGTTGCCGCGGTCAGCTATTATCGATCCGGTCACGATTACGGCTAACCGTACCGGATCGTCCCGGTCACCTTCACGGACCGTAGCTGACCGTATACAACCCACCCGATCAAAGTTGACGGTTTCCGGGAAAAATCGAAGCGGTTACGGACGAACCGTAGTATATACATGTGTTTGATTAAATTTAATTAATACAGTGGGTGTTCGATTATAAGACCACCCGATTATAAGACCATAAAGTGCCGCTATCGATGTTAGAATTTACCTAAATGCAATTAAGGCCACAATGATTATGATATGAATATTTGATTCTAAATATTCGCGTTTTTTTTGGCGGGTTTGTCAGTGTGTGTAGTATGGAGACGCCTGGCTCTGCGCCTAAGGCAAAGGCAAAGAGAAAGAAGAACAGCGCTGGCAGCCCAGTAGAAGAGCAAAGAAATGAATTTCTTAAAGGTACCAGAAAGGGGAGAAGGGTGCTAGATGTACAGAAAAAGCTTGATGTCATCGAAATGCTTGATAAAGGAAAGACCCAGAGGGAGGTAGCAGCACAGTTGGGCGTATCAAAAACTCAAGTTTTAAACATTAGTCGCTGCAGAGCAGCGCTATATAAACGTCAACTTACCTCAAAGGTAGCGAAATTTGGCAAATTTGCGGACATTGACAAGGCTGTATTTGATTGGTTTTGTCGCGTGAGAACACCAGTGGGACTCCGCAAGCCTTTACCCGTATCACTAGCTGCTTTGCAAGCTCGTGCTCGCCATGAGGCAAGATTAAGAAATGTTCATAACTTCAAAGCGTCAGATGGGTGGGTTAGGCGATGGCGTAAGCGATTTAATGTCCCACCAAGTGTTCACCTCCATGGTGAAGCGGGAGATATTTGTCTGATTGATGCTGAAAAGAAGATGGATGTTTTGCGTTCTCAACTTAGTGAGGGGGGCTATGCTTTACAGAATATATTTAACATGGACGAAACGGGGCTTTTTTACCGAGCGTTACCTAAGCGGAGTTATGTATTACCAGACGTTGATGTGAGGCAAAAAGGAAGAGGGACAAAAGCTTTGACTGCTAAGGATCGAGTGACTTTAGTGCTTTGTTGCAATGCTACTGGTACTTGTAAAGTTGCCCCATTGATGATTGGTACATCAAAAAATCCCCGCTGTTTCAAAAAACAAAGGCCACCGTTTCCATATACCTCACAGCCCAATGCATGGAGTGATGGAGAACGCTTTAAATTCTGGTTTAATGATGTATTCCTACCCTGCATTCGAAAATGGACAGACTCCAAAGTGGCTCTCCTTTTAGATGGGTTCTCTGGCCATTGCAAAGACATTGGTGATCCTAAGGGTCAAGTCTCAGTTTTGTTTTTCCCACCTAATTTGACCTCAATGTATCAGCCGCTTGACCAAGGCATCATTTCAGCTGTAAAGTGTACTTACAAGTATTGTGTTCTGGACAGGTTACTGACAGGCATTGATAAGTATGATGAATTGCACCTAATGGCTAGCCACATTGTAGCTGGATGTCGAGGGCTTGAATACTGCTTACCTCCAAATCTGCTTGATACAGCTATCATCTGGAAAAAGGCATGGGATGAATTGGACCAATCAGTTATTGTCTCTTGCTGGGTGCACTCTCGTTGCCTTCCTGTTACAGATGAAGCCATTGTGGCAAGTGAACACCGTGACTATCGCAAAGCTACCACTGATAGTATTGTAACAAAAATGTGTGATCAACTGAAGAGTCTTGACTTGCAATCTGACAGCACTGTTGGTACACTCCAATCAATTGGAATTTTAGATGCAGTCAGTGCTGTGGGGAAAGGGGACACCTCGCTGATGGAGAAATGGATAGACGTTGAGGATGACCAAGAAGTTGCAGCATCTATTGAATTGCAAGTCCTTGACAAAATTTGTAGTGATTTGGATGAAGCTGCAGTTGAACAGCCTGATGATGGTGGTGGTGGTGGTGATGATGATGATGATGATGATGATGAAGGTGACAATGGCCTGGAGAAGCCTCCTGTCACCAAAGAATTCAGTGAAAAAATGTTGATGGCTGCACGTCAGGCACACTGCATTGCTGGTGAGCTCAACGATCCACAGCTGTTATCCATTGCCAAACAGTTATGGTTGTCTGCACACAGCAAATTGATCATAGCTGGTAAAGTGTAGCTCTCTTGAACATATACCACAACAACTTTGTATTGCTGTCTTGTGCTAGTTTGGGGACCAGCCCATAAATATGTTGGTCCCTATACTAGTTTCATTTTGTTCATTTATGGTTGAATATGTTATCACGTGTGCAGGTGAATGTGGGATCAGGTCTCTATGCATGTATAGGGTAGGAACGTACAAAGGTCTTTATTTCAAGCGAGACCGACCTATATAAGCACATGCAATGCGTTGATGATTGGCCGACCGGCGACCATGCATGCACAGCACCATCCTCAATCTCGTAATTTGTAGCAATGTAACGAAAGATTTGTAATATGGTGGTATCGATCGATTGATACAAACGTTTGCGATCGAGCGTATGCAGTTATTTAAAAAGTTATGTCGCGTGCACTGGATTTTCGGTACAATCCCAGTACATTGTAAACAACTGTGGTTTCTTAATCTCATCGATAGCGGCACTTTATGGTCTTATAATCGGGTGGTCTTATAATCGAACACCCACTGTAATGACATGAACACGTGCGTTTAGTAGTACAAGTTATGCATTGAAGTTTTTGTTGCATCGCAGAAAGATAACCCTTTCAACTGCATCTTATGGGTTTGCGCTGCTGGTCTGCGCTACGCTACACTGGTGTCAGACCAGCAGCGCAAACCCAACTGCAGCCACGTTAGTAGCGTAGCAAGTAATTATAATCAAGAGAACGTATTACATACAATTCAATGCTACTTAAATACTACAGCACATAAGATGCAGTTATGGTACTACAAGTGCCAAGTGCAATAGACTGCCTGGCTCCAGATATGTCTGGCTCCAGGTACATTACACTGCTCCCCTCTTCCTCAGACTGTGTCCACACAGTTATCATAACCGGTCAGGGGGTCGCCGTACCCGTGTAGAACGCCTCAGTTGTGGTACATCAAGCTGATGGTCTGTGGGAATAGGCACGTTGCACTGTGGCTCTTGAGGAGTAGGTGTCTCTGTGTTTGCTTCTGGCATCCGTTCAGAGGTTACAACAGGTCTGGCTGGTTCACTTGTGACTATAATCATCTCTTCATCCAGATAGTCCTCTCTGTTGACAGGCTCTCCTCTTCTCCCTTCTAGTTTCCTCTGTTCTTCAATGGTTTCACCTGTTGGATGACCCATTACTGGTTGGGTGTATGGCTTAAGTCTGTTAAAATGAACTGTAAGTTGCTTAGCTTGACGGTTCTTCCGTATTCGATACACCACATCGCCAAGCTTCTCTTCTACTTCATATGGCCCTTGCCATGGTCGGTGGAACTTAGGAGAATGACCTCTTGGAACAGCAGGACAGTGGAGCCATACAAAATCACCCTTCTGGTAGCACTGACGCTCATTTTGCCTTTCATCATATACATTCTTTTGGTGCTGCATTTCTTTCCATGCCTCATCTCGTATGCTCTTGTAAGCATTCTGCATAGCCTTCTTTAGGTGCTCAACATACTCTCGTCCTCCCTGTGGAACAGGAGCACCACCTACTGGTAGACCATATATAAGGTCTTCTGGCAGCCGTGCCTCTCTTCCAAGCATCATGCTAAATGGGGTTACACCTGTGGTTTCATGAACAGATGTTCTATATGCAAACAATAAAACAGGCAGTTTCACATCCCAATCACGCTCATTCTCACTGACAGATAAACTTAGTAAATTCAATAAGGTCCTATTGAATCGTTCAACCATTCCATCTGACTGAGGGTGGTAGGGAGTGGTTCGAGTTTTCCTAACCTGCAGAAGCTCACAGATACCCTTTATAACCCCGGATTCAAAGTTTCTCCCTTGATCAGAGTGGAGCTGCTCTGGTACACCAAATCGACACATAAACTCACTCACCAAATGCCTAGCCACTGTCATGGCTTCCATATTTGGCAATGGGTAAGCCTCCTTCCACTTGGTAAAATAGTCTCCAATTACCAGAATGTACTTGTTTCCTTTTTCTGTCTCAGGCAAAGGTCCTAGTATATCCATAGCAACTCTCTGAAGAGGTCTTTCCACTGGATCAAGTTGCATTGGAGCACAAGGTGCTGGAATGGGTGTCTTTCTGGAGCAGCAAGTTGGACAACTAATACACCACTGAGTGATATCCTTCCTCTGCCCCACCCAATAGAAACGACAACGGACTTTGTCAAGTGTCTTCTTAGCCCCCATGTGCCCTCCTACCAATGAGCTATGCAACCCTTCCAATACTGCAGGTACAAGACTTGATGGGAGCACAAGCTGCAATGTTTTATTCAAACCCCTTCCCTGAACATCCTCCCACTGGCGATACAGAATCTTGTTTTGCATGACCAAATGGTGGCACTGTGACCATAAAGCCTTTACATGTGATGATGCATTCTTGGGAAATACCTTTGGAAAGGTTTTAGTCTCCAGCCACTTAATCACCTGCTTAAGATCTGGGTCCTGTCTCTGATATGCGGCTAATTCCTCATGAGTCCATGAAGGCATCCATGAATCTGTCACTGCCAGCACACAGCCCTGGTCTTCATTGTCCTCCTCAGGTGGTAATCTACATTGAGAGCATGGCATACGAGACAATGAATCTGCATTTGTGTGTTTCTTTCCAGGACGGTGTAGTACTTCAAAGTCATACTCTGATAAAGTTTCTAACCACCTGGCCACCTGACCTTCAGGTTCATGAAAGCTCTGCAGCCACTTCAGGGAACTGTGGTCAGTACGTACAGTAAATCGCTTTCCATACAGGTATGCTCTGAAGTGTTGAATAGCCCACACAAGTGCCAGCATCTCACGTCTGGTGGCACAGTATTTTCTCTCTGCTTTGTTTAATGTCCTGCTGGCATAAGAGATTACATGGTCATGACCTTCAATATTTTGGGAGAGCACTGCACCGAGCCCTTCACCACTTGCATCCGTATCCACAACAAATCCAATACTAAATACTGGATATGCAAGGACAGGTGAAGTTACCAGGCTCTCCTTCAACTTGAAGAATGCTGCATTGCACTGCAATGTCCAATTCCAAGCCTTGTGGTTTTCAGTCAAGTGGAAGAGTGGTGCTGCAATTACAGCGAAGTTCTTGACAAATCGGCGATAGTACCCTGCCAGCCCAAGGAACTGTCTCAATTCATGGGCATTTGAAGGAGTTGGCCAGTCAGCAACACATCTTGTCTTCTCTGGATCTGTCTTAATTCCATGTTCTGAGACCACATGACCAAGATATTTAATACTCTTTCTCATCAAATGGCACTTACTTGGTTTGATTTTCAAACCTGCATTCTTCAACCGATCCAGAACATCGCGCAGCCTCACCAAATGGTCCTCTACGGTAGCACTGAAGATCAGAATATCATCTAGATACACTAGGCAAGTAGTCCAGTGCAATCCAGACAGAACCTCTTCCATTAGGCGCTGAAATGTAGCTGGAGCATTGGTGAGACCAAATGGCATCACTCGAAACTGGAACAATCCATACGGGGTTACAAACGCCGTTTTCTCCCGATCCTCTGGGCAAACTTCCACTTGCCAATATCCACTGGCCAGGTCCAGACTTGAGAACCACTTTGCAGAACCGAGAACATCTAAGGTGTCATCAATCCGTGGTAATGGTTGTGCATCTTTTCTTGTAACTGCATTGACTTGACGAAAATCCACACAGAATCGAGTGGAGCCATCCTTCTTCTTAACAAGCACTATCGGTGAACACCAAGGACTCTGGCTGGGCTCTATCACTTTCTTTTCCAACATAGCATCAATGAGATCCTTCACCTCCCTTCTTTGGTTGAATGGTAATCTACGAAGTGACTGTTTAATAGGTCTAGCTTCACCTGTATCAATGTGATGGAACACCTGACTAGTGTGTCCTATATCACCATCATGTAGTGATATGATACCCTTGTACTCACGTAATAGCCTTCTCAACTTATCTTTTTCTTCATCAATCAGTCCCTCAGTGCTCATCACCATCTGCTCCATTATGCTATCTGCTTTGTGTTCATGAACCACTGATATGCCAGCCACGGTGTGTTTTGCACATGTATCACCAGACTCATCCAGTGGATAAAGAGATCCGATTCTTTCATGTTTGTTGACAATAGCAGGGACAGGTGATGGGTTAAGCAGCTGTACTAACATTCTACCTGCATGAGCATACGAAATCGACCTTGCCACCAACAAACCATGTCGTTCCATGAATGTTGTACTTGGCTCTAACATCACTGCACCTGTCATGACATGCTCTTTATTTGTACCCACTGTGACCTGCATCTGAGAGTAGCCTGGAACTTCCACTGATTCGCCAAAATGTGCGTGACAGACAGCAGCTGAAGTGTGGCTCTTTTCTATTTCAAATTTCACCACTGTTTCACCAGCCACCAACACCTTCATCCCCATATCAATGTGACACCTAAAATGTGAGAGAAAATCTGCTCCTATGAGACATTCCTGTGTTAGCTGGCAAGCCACCAGAACAGGAAAGGGTTCCACTATTCCACCAATATGGAGTGGTAGAACTACCTGACCAAGTGTATCCAATCTGTCACCATTAGCAACAACAATAGGGCGATGAGCTTCTTCAAGCTGGTAGAGTTCTCCACAACTGGTGATTTCCTCCCATACATCTTGTCTGATCAATGTAACAGCAGACCCTGTATCCAAAAGCATTTTAGTAGGACGACCACCTACTTTCCCCCAGATTATTATAGAGGAACTTATAGCTAGTGCTGCTTCAGGCCCCCTATTCCCATACTTACCTTTTGCTGAACCAACATACCGTTGCTCTTTCTTATTCGGGCAGTTACGCCGAATATGTCCGTGCCCTCCACACATCCAGCACACGACGTCTTTCCTCCCCTGATCCGGACGTTGCCCAGATTTTCTTGGAGTGCGTAGTTTTTCCATCTCTTCTGAAAGTTGCCGTATTTGCCGACTAAGCGCTTCAATCTTTTCATCCCGTTCGTCATGACCTGTAGCCCTAACCGACTCAATACAAATAGTGGACTCACCTTTCGTTTCCGGCGTGACAGCTGACGCAGCTTCACTATGCTTCAGCTTGTGTAGCTGCTTTTGCGCCGACTCTACCGTTTCCTGTCGACACGCCAATTTCAACGCTTCATCTAGCGTTTTGGGTACTTCTTTCATGAGCAGCAATTGTACAGTAGGTGAGCGCACTCCTTGTATGAATTGATTGCGGAGTAATTCTTGGCGTTGCGTATGTGGCCATGACGGATACGCTTTATCCGCCATCCTCCTCAGATCACCCGAATATTCCAAAAGAGACTCTCCAACCTTTTGCACCCGGTTCTGGATCTTGAATTGCCACTCCAATTCATTCCCGACTGGAGCAAAATGTTGCTGCAAACAAGCACACACTGCTTTGTAGTCATTTGAACAAGCCAACCCTTGTCTTGAAACAACTCGAAACGGTTCATCCTCCAGTAAAGTCAGCAATTCCTTAGTCCATAGGCCCTCTGAAATGTTAGCTTGCAAAACATACAACTCAAAACGTGACACCCACAATTCCCAATCGCCATTGGCTGGAAAACGAGGCGGTGGCCGGAGGCCCATCCTCACGACTCTTGCTATTGCCGCACTCACCGCAGTTTCCTCAGTGCCGGTGGTCGCTGCCGCCTTCTCTTCCTCAGTCTTGGCCTCAATCTTGGACATGGTGATACGAATCCCGCTTCTGACACCAGTGTAGCGTAGCGCAGACCAGCAGCGCAAACCCAACTGCAGCCACGTTAGTAGCGTAGCAAGTAATTATAATCAAGAGAACATATTACATACAATTCAATGCTACTTAAATACTACAGCACATAAGATGCAGTTATGGTACTACAAGTGCCAAGTGCAATAGACTGCCTGGCTCCAGATATGTCTGGCTCCAGGTACATTACACATCGCAGAAAGATAACCCTTTCAACCCTTCCTCCATCCATACGCCACCGTTTACGTTCCACGATAAGTTTAAGTTGAGAGAATACCCTCTCAGAGGGTGCACTTGAGGCAGGAATGGCCAAGTAGTTTTGAGCCATCAAGGCAACATCACTTCGTGGTCACTCCACCACTCCATCGCATTGTTCACACGCCAATTGGTCAGTGGCTCTTGCAGATAACATTTCAATTCCTCCAACACTATATCTCTTTTACTTGTTTGAGTCAGAGATACATTTCTTTCAGTGGCTATACTCAAGCATTACGTCATTGACAACTTAACTAATGTATGCATTATTGGCAATTAGAGTGGGATGATGCAATTAAGTTAGTGCCACGAGATCTGCATTGTACACGTTCAGTTCGTTCCGAGATTCGCAAACAATTTAAGCAGCTGCAAATTAAACAAAATTTGCAAAGAAGCAGCTGCAAATCGATTGCAGGATTGGCAAACAAGCAGCTGCAAATTGATTGTCAATATTGTTGTTGCATTGCACATATGTAACCGTGTAAATTTTTGACGGTTCCCGGCTATCTAGCTGAAAAAACTGGCGGTTCGGTGATTCGCGACCAACATTACGTCATGCATCTTTTCTGGCGGTCACGGACACGGTCAGGCCAACCGTATCGGCTGATTTGCCTGTTTTCACGGTTGACGGGCAAACCGCGGCATCACTGGATACATCAATGTGAACATCAAGGATGCTTTTTTCTGTACACGGATGATCAAATAATAGCTACTAGCTCCATGTACAAGGCATATCCAATGTGTCAACACAACACGCATAACTGAAGAGTCAAGCACTCCTGAGGTACATGAATGATGTTGTGGGGGGTTGTGATCTCTCGCTGGTAAGGGGGAAGGATGATCTCCTTGATAGCAGGATCCCTCCTCCATGGTGGTCTGCAAAATGATAGCAAGCTGTAACACTAAAAAGTGAAAACAAGTGCGTACCCAATCAGCAGCAAGGGTGCGATCAAGCAAATATCAATTCTAATTAGTGCCCACTACACAACACACACTTCTGATGAGTTCGGACTGTCAGTGAACATATATCCACTTGACAGTCAAGCTGTGTATGGACAGAGATGGCACAAGAAAAAAAAAACATGCATTACAAAACTCAGGCTCATCATACAGTCACACTCAGAACATGGACAACTTTAAATAACAGCGATGTGAAATAACTATTGTACGCCTTGTCATCAAGAATAGGAAAGGCTAACTGACCACGCAGAGGTAGTAGTGGGCTAACCCCCACATGACACATCATGTGCACTAGAGTGGTTATGAGCAATTGTATATTGGATCACCACAGCATTTGCCAACACCCCTTCAGATTTCTTTCAAATACACAAATCTAACAGATCCTATTGTAACAATGTTATATGCACAATTTCACTTTCAAATTCGCTTTCGCTCATGAATAATAATTAGTCAAAGTTGGGGATTTTGCTATTTTGGCTGGGACAGGATATTTTTGTGATAGCGATTCATTAGATAAAGTTTAAAGCACTTTCCATATGCTAAAGTGATTAATAATTTTTAACAAATTTCAGAGCTTTGCTGGACAGTCTGTGATACTTCAAAAAGTGGTCTTTATATATATTTTTGCATCATAATAATAGAGTATTTTATGATAAATCTCATACATTTTGGGGTTTGCATTATAAAGGGAGATGCAAGCAATTTTGTGTTTTAAAAGCCATGATGTATGCTTGACCGCAAAAGTTTACACAAGTGCATGTCCCTACCATGAATACAATATTACCTGCTGGAAGTGTTAAAATTTATAACAAACAATAACTATACACCTAGGTATGAGATAAAATATCAAGCAGTAGAGAGTTTCACTTGCAAATGATGAAGATGGTCCAGCAGGCTCCAAGCAGCTAAGATTAACTTCAACAATGGAAGGGAAGGTTTGCAATATGCACCACTTGTTGTCATACATGACAAGGCTGTCCTCTTCCTTTAGATATGAAGGCATGGTGCCTCTGAGTTCCAGGAATGGTTCTTGCATGGCTCAGTCTAGCTTCTAGTTGCAAGGTTTCAGTATCATACTCGTCTTTAGTACTGTAATGGAAATGCACAGCTGTAAGTTTTGCCTTTGCATAGTCAAACAACTGCCTTGGTGTCATGATCTGGTTATTGTATGGCCTTTGCACATTTGCTCGGGCTGCTGACCTCTTAATTGATCCTCAGACACCATCACTTGGTTCTTTGCCATGTGATATGGCAAAGAAATGCCACTCCACTGGCATTCCAAAGTCATTCTTGTGATGGGTGAGATTGAGAAAGTTCTTGCAGTTCTTGTATTGAGATGAGCCACCATCTGAAAAATACACTTTAGGCAAAGATCCAAAGTGGCTATGCAAGAATGAGATCAGATGTTTTTGGTACAGATGAACGGCAATGATATCGTGATGTAAGCAGTCAGAGATTATCACAAAACCAATATGCTCCAGCTTTTCACCACTTTTGTAGTAACAAAAAAAAGGATGCAGTGTAGGCTGTGGGTTATTCTAATGAAACCCTTGGGCAGCATCCTGCAGTCCAAAGGAGTTCACAGAGAAATCGCCTACAACAACAAATTCTCCATCCTGTAAAGATTCTTTCCTTAGTGTAAGATACAAAGACTGCTGCTTAGCATAGTAGTCATGCCACCTCAGCACTTCCAGCTTTTCACAGAATTCAGGTACAAACTCTTCAACAGGTTTTAGCAAAGTCTCTAAAGTCGAGCAATCTGTTAATGTCCACTGCATGTACATCTACCATGTTGTCTGTGAAAACCTGCATTACCTCATCTCTGAATGTGTCTCGGGATGCACAATTTTCGCATTCTCCGAGGAAGCATGCGGGGGTAAATGTGATCCTCGACGGGCATTCTTAATATCCATTCAATCTTGAGGTATGATCTTCTGTAAGATGCCCGAGTTTTGAACCATGGATCATCAGTTTCACATTTTGATGGATTGTGCATACACAGATAGAAAGTGTCCCACTGGCACCTACACTCCTTTGGCCACAAGGATGAAAATTTAGAAAAGCTAATTTTCTTGTCAGGATGCATTTTATACCTCTGAAAGGCTTCCTTGAGGTTGCAGAGTACTCGATACTTCTGTTCTAGAACATGGTGTCCATCTTTTAGTACCTAGATGCAATCCTTTTTCCCCTGCATAACTCGGCTAATATCTTCACTCTTGTAAAAGGAGCTCGAGGTTACTGATTTGATCGATCTGTAATTTCTGCTGGAAAAGGATATTTTGGGGGATTGGGAGTAGAGAGGATTCCTTTTGCACTAACAAGCTTCTTAGCCATTCTGATCATGAAGTTAGTTGCACCAAAGGGACCAAACTCTTGCTCAACCTTTCTTACACTCCAGCTTCTACAGGACTTGAACTTGCTCACTCTATGTTGTACAGTTATGAAACTTCTCTTTCAGCTGCTGGATGATTTCATCTGCATCATTAACTGGTTGAGGTGCATCTGTGCTAGCAAAACGTTGTAGACTTTTAGAAACTGACTGCTGTAACTTCTGCAATTTCTCGTATCTATAGGAACTACTGCGCTTCAACTTCCCCTTTTGCACTGGTGATTCTCCTAAGGCTGTTGCAGATACATTTAACTGCTCAATGATGACGTCTTGCTCAAGAACAAAATCAAATTCTCACAAAGAAGAGATCGATTATACATCTGCAAGCATGCACACGCACTTGATGACTGGCTCATGCTAGCGAGCACAAGAGTCTACTGTTTTGTTTACATTCATGTACATGTACTGCATCTGATCCATAAGCAACGTGTATAATGGACTCATGTAAACTTTGTGGTCAAGCGGTACATCAAAGAAACATGACTTTTAAAACACAAAATAGCTTGCACCTCCCTAGATTTTTGTACGTAGACTATGATACAAGGAGTAATATACTCTTATTACGCAAAAATAGAATATAAAGACCACTTTTTGGAGATATCACAGACTGTCCACTTACACCAGCAAGGCTCTGAAACTTATTAAAAATTATATTATGTTACAATAGGATCTGTAGATATGTGCATTTGAAAGAAATCTGAAGGGGTGGTGGCAAATGCTGTGGTAATCCAATATACAATTGTGGACCAAAGTACAGACTTGAACTTCTTATGAGAAAATCATACACACACGCAAACACACACACAACACATATTCACACAACATGCACACACATACACGTAATGACACAGCACAAGTGCAGGAACGTATCTTTTTTTACCAGTGCATGAACCGATCAATAGCTCTATTGTACAAGTGCAGGAACCTATCTATAGAACCTTTTTTTACCAACACAGGATGTGGCCCTGGTGTGTGTGATGATTGTACTTGCTGATAGCATACACGCATTCCCCCATCAGGACACACAGCAGGAATACACCAGCAGTAAAGCTTCAAAAATAAAATACACACACACAAATTAAATACACATACACAGAGACACATACTTAGAAACATGTGCATACATGTACAACACATGCACACGTTCCCTCTCATACCGTGATCAGTTCCAAAGTCGTCCTGTCTTCTTTGAATTTAATGAGGTCTGTGAAAGTTACGGAAATTATCACTGTCTGTACGATGCAGTCGGATTATAGTGTTTATCCCTAGCAGAGAAACGTCCACGCTACTCAACTCAATTATTTCTCAAAAACTCACGTGCGCGATATACAACATATGAATAAATTAATGTTAAATGCGACACTCCCCCCCTGACTAGTCTAACTAGTCAGGTAAAGGTAAACATTAGTTCAACTGTTCCTTCATTCTGAGTCTTGCAACTTGAGCGGCAGCTCTGGTTGCCTGAGATCTCTTGGCGATAACCTTAGGTTGATCAGGTTCACATTGATCTGTCTGGTCAGTAGTAGATCCAAATTCAAGTGGGTACAAGAGTTGCAACGGGCGATTCAACTGTATGGTAGTAGTGCCTGAACGCACTCTAAGAGACGCACCTCTCACTAATCCATCCGATCCCTGCAACAGCTTCTCCACCTTCCCAATCCTCCATAGAGCTCTGGGTTGGGCTGGGTCATGTATGAGAACAACATCACCTAAATTGATTTTGGCAACTGTATCCTTGGCCCCCTTCCTCCCATTGGAATGGACCTCACGTAGCCCCACAAGGTATTCCGTTTTCCACCTCTTCCAAAAATTCCCCAAAACTGTGTTTAGGTACATCATGCGTCGTGTTAGGTTAACCGAGGTTACCCCAAATTCAGGATCCGCATCAGACACGTCTACTGGACTAGGCAAGCTACAAAGACGATGACCCATGAGTAGGTGAGATGGTGTGAGGGGTTCCTCCATGTCTTCTGAAGATACATACGAGATAGGGCGTGAATTCAATGTAGCTTCCACCTCCACTAAAACCGTGACCAGCTCATCAAAATCCATTCTTGCCTTTCCAATAGCCTTCCTCAAGCATCGCTTCACAGACTGAATCAATCTCTTGTAGAATCCTCCCCACCATGGAGCCTTTTCCAATATAAAGGTCCATTGAATACGCAAGTCAAGAAAATGGCGCTCTACTTCAGGAGTGTTCATCAGAGCCTTCAGAATCTTGTTTGCTGATCGAAATGTCTTGCTGTTATCTGAAACCACTTTCTGGGGAACTCCACGCCTGGCAGAGAATCGTCTCAAACAGCGTATGAATGACTCTGCAGTTAGGTCTGGAACCAGTTCCAGATGGACAGCCCGCACAAGACAGCAGGTGAAAAGGCAAATCCAAACCTTTTCTCCGTTCCTGAGATACAATGGCCCCGCATGGTCGACACCTATGAAACTGAACGGTGGTGCTTCTTGCACTCTAAAGTCTGGCAGTGGCGGAGGTGGTGGCCCACTGAGTGGCCTGGAACTGAAACGCTTACAAACCGTACACTTACTGAGAACTGTCTTCACAAATTGTCTCCCTCTTGAGATCCAGAACTTCGACCGTAACTCAATGAGTGTCTCCTTCACGCCTCCATGCATCACTCGAGCATGACAATTCCACACAATCAATGTGGATAGAGGATGACATTTATCAAGGAAAATTGGGTGTTTTGTGTCGTCTGACAAGTCAGCCCTTTGTAACCTTCCAACGCACCTCCAAATACCATCCCTATCCTTACGTAAGCCAAACTGGGTTTGCCACATTCTAAAACTATCATTCTGCACAAGTGACAATTGAGACTGTCGAATCCAGAGCCTTTCTGCGTTCAAGATGTCTACTGCAGTCATAGTCTTCATTCTGTGTTGAGGGTCAGCCTTAACCTTAAATTTCAGTAGGGTAATAAACTTCTGAACACGAGCCGTTACCCCCAGAAGCCGTCTAAGAGTGCTGAAGTCCTCCACCCGAATGACTGAATCAATCCGACTTTACTCTTCAACCACCACGCTGTGGACAGTCATTGAGGAGGTTCGGTCTCCCGCCTTCAGCTCCATTGCACAGGCCTCAGGTATGGTGTTCAATTCAGGATTACAAGGTTCCTGATCTGGCTCACAAACATGCTGAGGTACCTTCAGCCAGGATCCAATTGCACTTGGTTCGGTACCTTCAACTCCTCTTGATGGGAGATCAGCTGGGTTTACATCACTGCGACAGTGATGCCAACACTCCACTGGAATCAGAGTGCGAATCTCTCTCACTCTGTTCTCCACAAACTGCTTCCACTCCTTGTCATAGCCCCTTATCCAATACAAGACAATCTTCGAGTCGGTGTAGCAGGTAGCCTTCTTAAACTTCTGTTCAGGCTGTAGCGCTTGCATGGTGTTTGAAAGAAGACGTGCTAAAAGAAGTGCAGCTAGCAGCTCCAGTCTTGGAATAGTCAGTGAGTTCATAGGAGCAACTCTGGTCCTCGAAGCAACAAATCGAACTGCACCCTTGCCTGCAGAACCTATCTTCATAAACACCACTGCAGCATATGCCCTTTGTGATGCATCACAGAATCCTACTAATTCACAGGAATGGGGTTCTTCAACACCGTGGAAGTAGCACCTAGGAATCTGGAGAAGAAGTGGTTCCTTCATTCTTGACAGCAACATTATCCACTTCAGCAACAACTCTCCTTCTAGTTGGTCATCCCAATCTAATTTTGCTGCACAAATATCCTGGAAAAGTAGCTTGAAGCATACCGTCCATGGTGAAAGGATGCCCATGGGATCGTACACACGTGCAGAGAGCCCAATAACATTCCTCTTAGTAGGAACCATGTTAACAGCCACCTTGTAGAGATCCCCGATGTCACAGACTAGAATGTCTTCAGTCGGCTTCCACTTCACTCCCAACACCTTAACACATTCCGGTAGTTCCAGTCTTTCTCCCAAAGTGTTTTTGGTGTATGATTCGTCGTCACAGGTCACAGCTTCACGCTGAGGAACTTGAATCTCATTGGTTTCTTGAGAAGACACGCGTGCCTGAAGGGCCGGAGAGTTGGACATGAATTTCCTGAGAATGAATCCTGCTTGGCTCAAACACTGTTTTGACTTCTCGTACAGCTCAAATGCCTCGGCTTCAGTCTTCCCTCCAAAAGTGAGGTCGTCCACATAAATAGAGCGATTGAACTTCTCAACAAAAGAATGATCTCTATCTCTGTAGCCTTCGACATGCTTTCTAATCGTCGCATTGAGGAGAAACGGGCTTGCCGAAACTCCAAACACCACCCTGGTGAAGCGCATGACGACTAGTCTAGGAAGTTGCGCCGCAATGTCATCCACCCACAGAAACCTTAAAGCGTTGCGGTCTTCTTCAGCTACAGACACCATAAGAAAGGCTTTCTCTATGTCTGCAGTCACAGCTATTTGAAAGAGACGGAATCTCAGAAGAATATCTAGAATGTTCTGGCCAAAGGTTGGTCCCGCGTATAAACTATCATTAAGAGACGGTCCGTTACTCCTTGCCGACGCATCATAAACGATGCGCAACTTAGTTGTCAGCTTATCCTCCCGTATTACAGCATGATGAGGAAGGTAGTGAGTTGCTCCAATGGATCCAGCATCAGAAGGGTCAACTATTTCCACTATGCCTTGCCTGAGCTGGTCTTGAATGATTTCATTATACTGGGCTAGGATCTGTGGTGATTGCTGGAGTCTCCTGAGCAGATTGTAGAGTCGCCTCTGGCAAAGTTCTTGGTTGTCTGGCAGCATAATGCGTGGAAACTTCCAAGGCAGCCGCACACAATAGCGACCACCACGGAAGGATACATCTTCAACAAATTTCTGGTATACAGATTGCTCCCCCTCCTTGATTCCTAAAGTGTCTAGGTCCCAAAACGCCTGCAACTTCTTCTCCAGGTGGACAAGCTCTTGCTGTGATGAATGCGTCTGCGTAGTTAGTACATGAGAGATGTTCGAGCATGTCACTTGTGATTCAGCAATAACACCGGGAACGGGACCTGAGAGTACCCAACCGAAACATGTCTTCATTGCTGACGGACCAGATCTACCTCGAACAATTTCCCCCGTCACAACCTCCCAATATTGATCAGCTCCGATAAGAATACCATTTTCCAGACATTCATTCAGATCACCTGAGTCCGCTAGTTCCAAGCCCGATAAATGCGGGAAGAGATCCATTGCACAGGTAATCGGCTGCCCAGTTATGGGCCCACAGATGATTGGTATGGCAAGCAAGGATAACACTATGCTCGATCCTGCCCTTGTTTCCACCCTAAGACTAACCACACTGCATACCTGAAGTTTTTCTTCCTCTGCTGCAAAGGCCTTGACAAGTAGTGTCTCTCTCTTCTCCTCCTTCAATCCGAGTGCTTCACTCAGCTGCCTTGAGATGTAGGACCTCTGGCTACCAGTGTCCAGTAGAATTCTTGTTTCGATCACAGGTGCTAGTTTGCCAGGAGCTCTGACCTTGACACGAGCTGTTTGAAGTAATGTTGGCACCTTGGTGCTCACCACTAGTGAAATGGACGATTGCTGACCTCCACCGGCATTTGACCTTGATCTACTTGAGGTATTCGGACCCGACTGCTGACTCCCTGTCGACGTTGAGGATCCTTGTAGTTGCTGCTTTCCCTTAGGACAGATACTGGCATGGTGCCTTCCTCCGCAACCGTGACAGTTCTTCGATGATCGGCAGTCCTTACTCATGTGTCCCTTCCGCAGGCAAGCAAAACATCTACCATTCTTACTCAACAACTGTTTCCGTTCTCGGACGTCAGCCACCGTCTCGCAGTTTGCTGAAAAATGAGGCTGGCCACAAAATGAACATGAAGGAGAACCACTGCTGGATAAGAGGGCTGACGCAGTAGGTTGGTGACTCCTGCCCATTCCTCTTTGCACAGGTTTCGCGTTTGCTGCTGCCCTTTCTCTTGCGTCGATTTCTTTCTCTACTACTGCCATCACTCTTTTTAGATCCCATTCACCATCAGTTATCTCCTTGCTGACTGCTAGACGTAAATCATGAGGTAGCTTGTTCATGATAACCGATGCAAGCATGGCACCAAATGAAGAGGATGGAACTCCAAGAGACTGTAGGATTCTTACATGTGATTCAACATCATTGTGCAGTTCCCGAATAGCCTTTAAGTTCTGGCCTGAAGAGACACCCTCGAGGTTCATGAGCATGTCCATATGAGCGGAGATGATGAGTTGCTTGTTGCCAAACCGCTTCTTCAAGACAGCAACAGCTTCAGTATAGTTTGAAGAGGTCAGAGATAAGCCTGCAACTGCTGCAGCTGCTGGGCCTTCCAGAAGTGTTCTCAAGTAATTAAACTTGTCAATCGATGAAAGTTGCTCATTGTTGTGAATGGCTGCTTCAAACGAGTCCCAAAACGACGTCCATGTCGTCAATTCCCCTTCAAATCTTTTCAGTTGCTTAGGCAACCTTGCCTTCTGATGATGTACAGTTAGTACTTCGTCGAGCGGTGAAGCGGAAGCGGGTTCGACGACCGCGTCACTATGTAGATGCGTAGTGTCGTTGACTTGCGGCGACGATGTAACGTTCGATGAAGCTCGTCCCGCATCGTTTAACGTTGCTTGAGTCGGTCGATCTGCGCTCTTTCTCCCTTCACCTAACTGTAGCGCGGCTTCAATGTCGAGAATAGCGAGTTCTATTACCTCTCGGTTCAGATCGGCTTGTTCTATCTCCGTGATAAGTTCATCTCCATCTTCCATGGCTTCCAAGATTTGGCGTCCAAATTTCGAAGAGTTTCAACCTTCTCCTTCAGAGTCTTGAGGTATTGGCTCAACTTCGAGACGTTTATTTCGCCGGAGTCTATGGTTTCCTGCGCTTGGGATATGATTCTCTTGGCGGACCCACGATGTCCTGCTCTAGTTCTTTTTTGCTTGCTAAGCTCTTCGCTCATTTTCAGTGATTTCCGTTCTAAATGTGTTCCACGACTCGAAGGACCATGTGAAAGTTACGGAAATTATCACTGTCTGTACGATGCAGTCGGATTATAGTGTTTATCCCTAGCAGAGAAACGTCCACGCTACTCAACTCAATTATTTCTCAAAAACTCACGTGCGCGATATACAACATATGAATAAATTAATGTTAAATGCGACAAGGTCAGCACTATCCCCTCCCTCTGAGGAAGTGATGCAAAGGAGGAGTGATGTGAAGGTGAACGTACATAACGTCATACATGTGCATTCTCGAACTTCGAGAATGTACCTGTGTGTGTGTGTGTTTGTGTGTTTTGTGTTGTGTGTGTGTGGAGGGTGGGTGTTGTGCACAATGGGAATGTGCACGTGTGTGTGTGGTAGCCCATTTAAAAATTGTCCCTGTAGTCATTACTATCAAAGTTCAGAAACCTCCTTACAACAGCCTCTGGAAGTCTGAGTGTAAACTTGTCATCTTGTGAATTGGCACACATGGTACAGCAAGTTAACACGTACCTGATAGTGCAACAAATTTTCTATAAACCCGACATCTATCTGTGTTTATCATGAATAAAAATGCTTGTTAATATACATACACGCATTGTTGTATTGATACGTAGGAATTGAGTATCACACGAAACAAGTGCAGCAGCATTTCATGGTGTGAGGGAAACGTTTGGCAAGTGCTAAAACAAAAAGTATTATGTATCAGTGAAAAGCAATTTTAAAAATGCTGCACTGAGACAGAGAACCTTACATGTGCATCCAGAGCATGAGTATGTGTTGCAATCTGGCGTTGGACAGAGTGATAAGTGATAAGAAGAATAAATTGCATCACTGGATAGTGGGGAACATGTCACTAAACTGCACCTGTACAGATGTGTGAGCAATTTCATGCCAGTGCAAAAGGTGACAACCCAAAAGGGCCAGACTAACTACTGAGAGGTTGCATCCCAGGTGTAGAACCTAATTTCAATTAGGTTGATCAATAACAAAGCCACTCATCCAGTCATCTCACCAGAGCATCCTATTCCAACACCACTACTATCAAAAGCCAATCTTTGGCTGCTGTGAAAAACTGCAAGGTCAGTACACTGAGGCTGTTGTTACCAACCACTCCATGTACGACACATGCCAGTGTGCAGCATGGCAACTGTATCGGTTGGACCAAGATGTCAAAACATAAAAGGCACTACAGATTGTTGAATAACAAAAACAGACATTCTGCCACTCTTTCAGTAAGCTTTGGACCTGATACTAAGTTTATTATAGGATGTTGTGGTACACTGTATGAGCTGTAATACAGACATGAGGGGCTGGAGTTTATGAAGACACAAATGTTCAGTTGCTTATACTCTCTAGTGAAAAAAGAGCAGCAGCTGGGTTACTGAAGAGGGTCATCATCCAATAACTTGCTTCTGGTGGAAACTTAATATGTGTATTCAGTGTCAACAACACTCAGTGTTTACCACTTTTGATCTACCACTTATGTGTGTTCAGGAACCAACCCTCAAATCAAAATGTTGCAGAGAAATCGAAGTGGTGGGGGGCATCTACTCCTTCAGAGCAACGGAGGGCCTTGGTAAAGGTGGCTGGCATCTCTGCTGAGAAAACAATTGGACCAGCGAGTATAGCAGGCCTGACAATAATCTGTAAATGGATACGAGGCCCTATGGAAGGTATATTGCATTGCAGTGATACCATAGCTGCCAAATGAGATGTAAATGTCTTTCCCACGTGGCTGAAAGCAACAAGCAGTGCCCAGGCATGTGAGAAGAAAATGCATGCATCATGCCTCTAGGGAGGCCGTAGGAGTAAACCTAAATGGGAACTTGCTCCATTTCCTTCCCACTACCTTTTGGTAGAGAGGAGCTTTGAGGACTGAGCTCCGATCTGATGTTCATTCCTGACATGATCCACTAGGTTGTTGAGCTGTTGAAGGAGAATGACCGGAACTGGTTTATGCAACCTCTCATTGATTACCATAAACCACATGACTCCTTATGTTGTGCACAAATCTGGCAGGCTGATCTGGCACAATGGCGTTATACCAGCTAGTGGGATCTGGATAATGCTGGGGGGAGGGGGGGGGGATGAGAGGAGGAGGAGCCTTCCAGATGAACTTCCAGGTCATGATGTTGCTGCTCCCTACTCAGTGAGCAACACATGTGTGCATGTTTTGATCTTTGACATCCCAATCACACGGGTACAACGTTAGTCATGATTTCAAGCTACTACATAATACTTAAATAGATTTATCCATCTAGCAGGAATGCTGGAAGAGCTATGCGACACTCTAGATCTAGCACTAGAGAACCAACCTAGCTTCTCTTTGTACAGTTTCAAAGGTTTCAGCTGTACAACGTTCACCTAACAACACTGTAAGCAATATGAAGCAGTTTTGCAGCAGTTGGCCACCTTCATGGCTATGGTCATTGGAAAGTGAATGTAGACCTATTACGTCACTTGAACAACATGTCTAGAAAGTATAGTAAAGGTGCAGAATTTAAAATGCATACTTAATTTGCATTGCACCTGCCGTGCAGCTATACCACTTCCAAAGAAAAGGAAGAATTAAGAAAGTATTACAGCTTTAAACACTTGAACCATAATAAATAGCCCTTTGATTCATCAATAAAAGATTAAAAAGTCTTGAGATGCTATAACGCATACATATAGCCACACATGTACAACGAATCTCACCCATAAAAATGGTGAATAACCCATAGAAATGGCGGATTTCCAAAAGCTTGAAAACCGCTTCAAAAAAATCGTTAGTCTTAGTCTTGGAAAGAAATAAGTATCACTTTCGATGTAGTTTAGCTCGAATGTTGCGTTGTAGCCCAGACAAATTCCAAAGGGTAGATATCATTTTTTAAGCCCCATGCACATCGTCCGTGTAAGCCAATCTTAGGTCGAACGCCAGAACGATCAGTCGTTGCATATTGGTCACGTGGATTATGTTGCTATATAACGTTCATAGGTGATCAGTTCTAAACGATAGTAAGGTTTTTAGGTGTTTGTTGTACTTCGTGTGCGTTATGTATAGCGCATTCCAAAGGTGCATCGGTTGTCTGGCTCGTTGCTATGGGAATACCAGAACATTGCGAAATTCGCAGTGGCTACGGGTAGGGGCCCGTATCGTTTATTATTTTGGCTACGGGTACGGCATATCATCACGTGACGCAAATATGACGGCACTATGACTGCTAACGAAATCAATGTCCTAAATGGACAGCAATTTGCTTCGTTCCAAACTTCATAGCTCTATTTGAACTATAGTCGTTAAAACCATGAACTCTAAACGCAAGCAGAAATATGAATGTGTAGATATTGTTGTCCAAAAGTGTACAGTTTGTAAATGAATAACACGTTAGAATCAATGAAATAATATGAAGTCTATAGGTTGTAAATGAATAAAATATTAACGTCCACATATCTCATAGCATCGTGAGCAATACCACCATTTTTGTTTAGGAGCTGTTTTCACATTTCAGGTGATGCCAATTCAGACAAGAGTCACATTGAATTGACTCAAACTCATGAAGATCCTCTTCACAAGTTGAGCATAGCCAATTTGGAAATTGTTCTTTTTCTGCGATAAGTGCTCCAAGAACATCCCATGCACTACTTTCAAAGTACTTCTTAACTCTTTGCAATTCAATATTGACATCATGAAGCTTTGGTGACAACTGGTTTGCACGCTCAGATAAATCTTTAACACCAAATTTTTTCCCCAATAATGATTCTCCAAAATAAGTAGGAATGATCCAGCTAACTATATACTTCTCCTTTTATATGGGCTCTTCTTTACGAATGATGTAGTCAAGGTTTCTTTTTGTCTGCGCTTTTTTGCAGGTAACCCAATGACTGTAAGATCTGATCTGTAAGATTTGGCCTTCCTTTTTTAATCATTTTTGGTGGTAACTGGATTTTAGTACTCAAGCACCCTCCTCATCATTGAAATCAGATAATGGTTTAGATTTGGTGGATGGCTGTGATTGGTTGGGTGAGGATGGGTGAGAGGTGTATGGCTGGTGGTAGGAGCCATATCAGATGTGACTGGGTGCTGTGAATGTAATGGTGGGAGCTGAAGTGTATGACCATGGTGTTCTGCATCAAGAGGGATATTACTGGTGGTTGAAGGCATGTCCATTGTGACTGTTGGCTGTGATTGGCATGGTGGTATATGAGCATTTTGGTCTGCATCAATGATTTTAACAGCTGCATGCTTCCCTTTCTCCCACATTTCAACAATTGTTTGCAGGCATTCCAAAGCGTAATGATACTCATTCATTGGGATCTCTGAGGCCAGACTAGCAAGCTTCTGTCGGTGCTATTCCAAAAGCTTTCCTATACTTTTCGTGCTGTGATAAAATTCTTGATGAAGTACGTTGAATGTCACAAACTTGAAATGTGTTCTAATATTCAATAGGAACGAGTGTAGTAACACTTCCGGGCAAGAATACCCTCCGCAGATAGTGTGTGTGCGTGCGTGTGTGCGTGTGTGTGTGTGTGTGCCGGTGTGTGTTGTGTGCGTGTGTATGTGTGTGCGTGTGTGTGTGTGTGTGTGTGTGTGTGTGTGTGTGTGTGTGTTGTGTCACGGTGTGTGTGTACCAGTAAATAAAGCACTTCCTTGTAATGATGACCTCGCGTCACCAAGATCTGTCATCTCTCGCGGTAGTAGAACACCAGCTCCAGTAGATCATGACGTCAAATCACTTGTCGCCAATGAGATGGCCAAAGTGAATGAAAAATGGAGGGAAATTGAGTACCCTTGAAAATCAAAGTGCAGGCGTTAGAGGCTGATAAAGGGACTTGTACATCAGAGGCCCCAGCTTCAATCAAGTAGAGCAGTGTACACAAACTTTTAAAATCTTAGCATGCTTTTGTAAGTTCTGCTAAAAGTTTTATTCACATGCATATAGTTTGGAAAGTCCCCACAACAGTAAGTCAGATGTTCTGTTCCATTTCATTTATTTTATTCAAATATCTACTGACGACCGCCAAAAACGAATAAGCGCGCGAGCAAGGCAGCAAAGAGTACGTTGTGATATAATCATAGCGTTACGAATGTAGTGTAATTCCTTAGAAAGGAAGAAATGAAGGCATGGAAGTGCATTGCAACTGGCATGATGTCGGAGGAAGAAACTACGGGTGATGTGAAAATAGAAAGAAGACGGCCTAACTGGAGATCGGATGAATACACAATTGGATGGATGAGCTGGATAGACGGGGAACAGACACATGGAAAGTGGCCAGGAAAGAAAGGATTGATGGATCTCTTCTCCAGTTACAGGCCCCGGCTGGTTTGCAAGCCTGGACGGTGAAATCCTAGCCGCGAACACTGAGACTTTAATTTGGTGGCATCTCAGATCATGTGCTCATGCACTGTATTTACATGTACCTGCATATATACATTTTGATTTGATTAATTTTCTTTTCCTACTATTATAAAAATAAAAATAAGAATATGCGATCGTCACAACACGTCATAAATATGCGGAGTTGTACAGATAGTTTCGTGTTGCATTCACTCTAAATACTCTTGTTGTACGCTTGTTATCATCTCCATACACGGCGTTATACACAGTTGTTATCCATAAGTTATACACTCGAGTGTAAGACAGTCTAGTTATCCACTGCTGTATACACCGTGTTTACCGCAAGAGTGTAAGCAGAGTGCATACACGCATTCTACACGGTCGGAAAACATTTAATTGGCACAGTGATACTGTGGTTTGGGGTTGGTTTGTTTAGTTCCCTGATGATGTCATCTTCGCTGAGCTTCTGCCGATACCACAAACATAGTAAAGTGTT
This sequence comes from Ephydatia muelleri, assembly GCA_013339895.1. NCBI lineage: Eukaryota > Metazoa > Porifera > Demospongiae > Spongillida > Spongillidae > Ephydatia > Ephydatia muelleri. Next base: position 11,855,751 of record JABACO010000002.1, on the reverse strand, counting down.
CGGAATATTCAGCGTGCATACTGATGCACGATCGCACGTTTCGACAGCTGAACTAATCTTTACTAAAGCGTTTTTGCTACGTTCATTCAAGTACTCTTCCAATACCGAAGCCATCTCATCAATTAAGACTGAAAATTACTTATGTGAATTGAAGTAATAACAAACTGAGGGGGGGTGGGGGGGGGGGGGGGTGGCGGGCGGCGGGAGGGTTCGGCGTGATGATGCATGACTTTGTTTTAAAAAGCGCGAAGCATTTAATAGTCAGATTGATACATGTAGTATTTGTACAATGTTTCCATGCAACTGAACTAATGTGAAATCCGCACATACAGTTGTTTAACGATTTCCTGCCTTATAATTGGCCTCCAATAGTGGTGATGCACAGAATCCACACCTATCTCACGAGGTTAATAAGTTTGTCTCCCCGTCTGAGGCAATCTCTGTCGATGCTATCACAGCCTCAACCGTCCACCAAAGGGTACTGTCAAAATAACTAGATTACCACCAGTTTTCATTGTTGTTAGAAGCATCATCACCTGCCGACAAGGCTGGGCTGCTCTCTGTGTCAGCACCTCATGCTGCATCATGGCTACTGGTCACACCTCCTAGTCTTGACCTGAACTTTTACAACTTGAGTTGTCAGGCCCATATGCTATAAATGAATTATGTGGTAAGCGGTTATAAATAGACTAAAGAATGAGAGTGGAAAGATACTAAATAAGAAGTACAACTCAGCCCAGCTGAAAATATTCCAACAAAGGCAAGAACATCCAGCTGCTAGTAGTGACAACAATGCATGCAGGGACAGGGTGGAACTGATTTCCAAACCGAAAGAGGAAAGGAATCATCTGCTCATGAAATACATGTACTTAATGATCAGCAAGCTTGTTTCGGTTGTGGCGAACAGGAGCTGATGAACATGCATATATCACTGCGTGACATAGTATCGTATGCAGTAATAGCCCACGCCATGGTATGCAGATACATATCCAGACATGCACGTGTGCGGACCAATATACATACTCGTACCTAGATATGTCAATGTGTGCAGATGCGTATTGTTGGGGCTGAGTATCGCGTGCGTACCGCACCCATAACGCGAGCGGTAGTTTAGCCCGTAAATTACGATAGTGCGCAATAAATAATATAGGCCGTTTTAACCACACCCATGAAAACGCATATGAGTGTGGCTACTATTATTACCTCGACCAAGTCGCGTACTATTTCGAACTCACAGGTAAGTTATTGGATCCTTATAATCATTGTAAACTTCTGATACCTACATCTGTGACTATTTCTAGCGGGTGTAGCCTGTAGGCCTATTTGAGTAATTAATTTTGATATCATTATCTGCGCATGCTCGGTTTTAAGTTTTGCACGTGTTGGTCATTAATGGAGGTGACGACGCACGATCGAGCAAAGGAAACAAAAATAGGCAACTTGGTTGAGTTCCCAACGAAATAGGATGAAAGGAAAGTTGGACTACTGGGCTATCTGTGGAGACAGTACTAATGGAGCCGTTCCCAACGAAAGAGAAATTGGATTGTTGATTTTGATCACTATATAGCTGACGAATCAGTGAGGTGCAACTGTGCAAGATAAAGAGTTCCAAGAGTTTCGGACAACGCGGGTGACAGGCGGAGGTTATAAAGGCATACCGAACGGACTTAAGCAGTCTAGGCCTGGTAAGTTGTGCGTGTTTACACTGTACACTATACGATGTTGCTTATGTCAAACCAGGACAAGTGTGTGATTCAGTAGATGCAGTGAGGCGGCGTTTCAAGTTGTCACAAAGGTTTACATTGACTGAAATGGCGGAAGTGACCAACCCCGGCAAAAGAAGAAACGCAGGTACAGAGTAGGCATGCTATGACTTTCCTTTCTGACCACAGTTCTTGAGCCGATGCCAGGGTGTACTACGGCCAAATGAAAACGTTTCACTGCATGGCCAACCAACGGGACCACGACGATAGCATTGTAAAGCATAAGCTAGCTACCACCGCGGTCAGAGAGTAAGTAAATGCTGAGTTCTTTGTGCATAACCTCTGTAATATTTTAGCGTGTGCTTGTAAGGAAACCGTCGACAAGTGCCGCGAGAGTAGTAGAGGCTCGTGCTCGCCTTCCAAGAGGCCTCTGCTAGGCGGAGAGTGCCCCTCTAACTACATCAGGAAAATGTGATGGAGACTTTGATCGCCAGCTTGGAACTATACTGTTTATTTTTTGACCAAGTTGTATTTCAGCTGTAATTTGATTAAAGTTTGCCGTTAAATTCTGAATTATTGCTGGCGTGGTTCAGGGTTTAAGCACTAGCCTTCAAGTATGCAGAACAGAAAATGGATTTGAAACGATTCGAATACATGACGTGTACAGAGTCTGCACGCGTTCATCTGAAGTATGCAGACAGGTGATGACGAATATACTGAATCCATATGCAGACCGCGATATCGTATAAGCGAAGTGTTCGTTCTGAGACGTATACAGGCGCCGCATTCGTGACGTATGAAAAACTGCCCACGTGTCGAGTGCAGACGAGTATCGGTGTAATATACAAGGCTGCATACGGTACACTGTCGCGCCGTGTATGAAGCAGCAGAAGATGAAGGGTTTGATTTAAGTCAGTGATACATGCACACATTGTGATATATAATTGCTGATTACTGTTTTTAACATTCATTATTTTAGCCAACTGCATTCAATCTGGAAGTTGATGAGTATGCTCTAAGTAAAGATCTTATTGTTCAATTGTGGATGAATCATCGTTCCATTGAGGGAGATTTGTGGGGACAGCTAGTGGAATGACACTCTTGAAGAAGAGTTGGACCACTTCAGAAAGCGTATACTTGATCTTGATTTATATACGCTGTCAAAGCTATTGAACTGGCCGGTGCAGCATTGGTACATTTTTAATGGTACAAACATTCAAACAATTAGTAAATATGATACAACATACACTGTGCAAAAAAACCTAGTATACGCTACTGTATATTTTTGCGCATATTTTGCGTTTACCACTAATATACCAAGGTCAGTGCATATTTCAAATATCCCCTGGTATATTTCATGAATCCACGGGCTACAATTATTCATAGCGCATATTCATAACACGGTCCAACAATGAATTTATGCAACTCATGCACGTGAGTATTATCGGTATTATTTCAGGCGCGCGTGAATTCAAATGGATTCTTTCCTGCTGGAATGTCTCATGCAACGGTGAGATTGAGCGTAGATAATAAGACTCAATGCTATGTAATATAAACGGACTCAAACGTTCACATGTTGAACTTCAAGCGTTGGTAGTGTTTTAATGTCATAATTGCTTACCAAATGATAGAAACTTTGGACAAGGACCTAGTGGTCTGTAGGCCCTACGCCAAAGTTATGTGTTAACACGTGCAGTTAGGTTTATATTATAGGAGGCCATGTTTGATCACATTTTTTAACCCACGCCAGGACCATATGGCCCAGTCTGGTGGTGAACTGTAGTGTACAACACTGGAGTTGAACAAGCATGTTGAATTTACAGCCTGTCATGCCATGCATCAAAGCAGGTTGCAGACAAGATGTTCCTTGGACTTTCCATGCAGTGCACCTCAAGTCATAAGACTCACGTGGTGGCACTTGACAGGTGAGTAGTACAATTCAATTTGTAGCACACTTGCCCTGTTTGAGGACCTGATGGTCCTTAAGCTTTTCATGCAATGACGTGCACCTTTTCACTTCATAAGAGTCATTGGATTCACGTGACCTTGGAGGGCGTGGCACTTGACAGGTGAGTTGTACATTCAATTTGTAGCACACTTGCCCCGTTCACCACCATAACTTGAGGACCTGATGGTCCTTAAGCTTTTCATGCAATGACGGACACCTTTTCACTTCATAAGAGTCATTGGATTCACGTGACCTTGGAGGGCGTGGCACTTGACAGGTGAGTTGTGCAATTCAATTTGTAGCACACTTGCCCCATTCACCACCATAACTTGTAGACAAGATGTTCCTTAAGCTTTTCATGCAGTGACACCTTTTCTCCTCAAAGGGGTCATTGGATTCACGTGACCTTGGAGGGCGTGGCACTTGACAGGTGAGTTGTACATTCAATTTGTAGCACACTTGCCCCGTTCACCACCATAACTTGAGGACAAGATGGTTCCTTAAGCTTTTCATGTAGTGACACCTTTTCACCTCAAAGGGGTCATTGGATTCACGTGACCTTGAAGGGCGTGGCACTTGACAGGTGAGTTGTGCAATTCAATTTGTAGCACACTTGCTTCGTTCACCACCATAACTTGAGGACAAGATGTTCCTTAAGCTTTTCATGTAGTGACACCTTTTCTCCTCAATAGGGTCATTGGATTCACGTGACCTTGGAGGGTGTGGCACTTGACAGGTGAGTTGTGCAATTCAATTTGTAGCACACTTGCCCTGTTCACCACCATAACTTGAGGACAAGATGTTCCTTAAGCTTTTCATGTACATGTAGTGACACCTTTTCTCCTCAAAGGGGTCATTGGATTCACGTGACCTTGGGGGGCGTGGCACTTGACAGGTGAGTTGTACAATTCAATTTGTAGCACACTTGTCCCGTTCACCACCATAACTTGGGGACAATATGTTCCTTAAGCTTTTCATGCAGTGACACCTTTTCACCTCATAGGGGTCATTGACCTTGAGCAACACTCTCATCACACACTGGGAATCTCCATGGAAGTCTATAACCCCTGTTCTGTCATTGCCATGGATTCTTTTGCAAAAAAGCATTTGTTTTCACCACAAACATTGACTTTATTTGTACACTATCATTTTGCTTTTTGCATGACATATCGATTGGAGGAGTAATGCTTAACATAACATCACCAGCATTCTGTCAATGGATCGTCATTACTTCCTATAGATCGCTAGGCATACATCAAATGATTAATAGTCATTGCAATGAGAGTGTTACGGTCAGCAAACTTTTCAAGTGTACCAGCTAGCTACATATAGATCTCCAATTAATGCTCTGTGTAATGATTAGTTTTTAAAAATAACTATTATGTTTGTCAATTAATAGAGCTACTCACCACGTGGCATATTCTCGATTGATGTCGTGCGTGTAAGGAAAGAAAGGAACTGTCTATGGTTAGCCGTTGGTTGCAATTGCAAAATGCAACGATTGTGTTTCATCCAACAGATTCTCATTGCTGAGTGTATGTTGTTGACTTCAATCTTATCTCGAGGTCGTAGCTAGTTTGTGTCGTTTTACCCTACCAAGTTTTCCGTAGCACAACCCCATGCAACTTGTGGTAAATTTCACACACATGCACGCACACATACATGCACGCACACACACGCACGCACACACACACACACACACACACACACACACACACACACACACACACACACACACACACACACACACACACACACACCAGGATCTTTCACTGCAGCGTACTTCTTTGTGACCACGCCGTTACCATGGCATCCAGAACGGCTTTTAGTTCGCACAAGTAAGTTTCTCTTGAGTCATGATTAGAGACGTCATGAAAAGGTCAGCAAAATCGGATACGGCGCGGGTAAGATTGTGTTTTCATTCACAATTGCTGCTAATCTGTGTCTTTTCTTATATGTAAATAAAAGAGTGGAGTTGGAGCGTAAAAAGGTAAACGCTTCGCTAGGCTTTGTTTACCCCTTTTTCTATACTCTCAGCTAAGAGTCTGAGAGATCAAGGTGGTGTCAAGCGCAAGAAATCCCGCTAACTGCGTAGGCTAGCTGAGTGCATTATAATTTTTACGGATGACCTTTTTTTATTTGCTATAGCTGTTCTGAGGGGTAGCAGTTTGAAGCGCTGGCCAGCACGACGCGCAACTCTCCCGTTGTCGCGTTGCAATGGATTGCTGAGCAACTCGTGCAGCGAGTTGAAGAGCCAGCAGTGGAGTTATTCCTCGATAGCTGCAGAGTTTGAACGTTGAATATTGAATGTTGTAAGTGTATGTTTTTGATTGTAGTAAATTAAGAATCCAACTAGTATACCATGAACAGAATCGGAGTGCGTACCCAGTAGTGTTGGCACTTTACACTTTACGTAAAAAAAATTTACGTAAACTTTACGTAAACATTTTAAGCGCTTTATTTTGCTTTACGTAATATGGATGCATACCGTATATTCGGATATAAGGATAATTGCTCATTCAAGTACAATAAAAATGCCCCTAAGCGAGATGCAAAAGAAAGTAGCCCGCGAGTCGTTTTTGCATCATGGCCCCAAAAAACACGAGTGCAAAAAGTGTCGGAAGATCGTCACTTCTGACAGTGTTGAGCGTTGGACATCCCACCTGCGAAGCTGCGCGAATGTGTGTAGTGAAACGAAGTCACTACTGCCTACAGCCAAAGACAGCTGTAGGCCTAGCGTTATCGTGATTGATGGCAGCACACAGCCTAATGGATGCCTTCCTGGGCCATCCAGCAGCTGGAAGAATCAACCCTCCTGTTCGTACATCGGCACCCCTGAAGTGCTTGAACTTGAACGAAATGCAGCTATTGAGGCTTTGTTGCAGAAGGAAGCTAACTTTGCCAGAATGATGATGGAAAAATCTTTGTCTGACAGTAGTGACGAGTCTCAAAATGAATGTGATAGTGATAATGATGTAATGATTAACGATACATAGCTGAGTTCGAGTTCCAAATTGTGTATACACTTCTCTGTCATGTGAATTTTGCATTATCTATTGGTTTACGTAAACATGTCAAGTAAAGTTTACGTAAAGAATGTATAGTATCCTATACATTACGTAAAGTATGCCAAAGCTAGTACCCAGCACCGTATACGGAGCAAAGTGTCACAAAGTGGTATACGGAGACATTGTTTTGTGAATCCTTCTAAGCGCACGTGATGCAGTTGAGAATACTCAAAATATGCACAGTGCGAAACTGGTTCATTCCGCAAGTGGGATTTTTGATGCGTAAACTCGAAATACCCGCAAAATATACGATAGCGTATATCCAGTTTTTTGCACAGTGATACTTGCTAATATCTTCAACAAACATTAATACCTTCTGCCAATGGATTTTGGATAAAAGAAAGTTGTGCACTGAGAAAGGTGTAGCCTTGAAAATCTCACCATAACAGGTAAGCTGAAATTCATTTCATATGAGTATGTGTACTTTACTTATTTTTTATGTTCATCTCTTCCTTAGACCAAAGTCAGCCTCAAACCAATGGAATAACAACAGTCTTTGAGGATAATATGGGTGCCAATGGGAACAGCCATCCTCCTGAAGGGGGGAAAATGATAATGAAAATTACCAGGGTCAGACAACGTGTACCACTTGTTGGCAGTAGGATAAGTGGTACTATCTGAGGAACATAAATGCATTATTGAGTCTAACACACACTGGTTGGATGATATCATAAATAATGCTTCTCAATTCCTTCCTCACAGTCAGTATGGTATATGTGGACTACAAGCAACAACACTGGGATACCACTTAACATTGACATCATGAAAAACTTTGTACAAATTCTTCCTAATGGAGAAGACCTGCCCATTGGTTTACAATCTCAACCCTTGGTTTGCCATCAGGTCATGTAAACATCATGCAGTCTGTATCAGACTTGTACTGACCATGCCATAGACCAAATTTGCTCCATTATCATCACCCCTAACAATGCAGTCCACCAGTTCAGACTGTGGTCTGTATGCCATTGCTTATGCTACTGGGTTATGCTGTGGCAGATATATGTTCCAGAAAATATGGCATGGTGGTCATGCGGCAGCATCTATTGAAACGCTTGGAAAGTGGAAGAATGACTGAATTTCCCAGTTCTGATAGAGAAAACAGTCATACATGTATTGTGGGCAAAGTGAGGTGCTACTGCCGATTGCCAGATTCTGGAGTAACGGCTATTATCTCGATGTAGTAAAATGAACAGAATTATACTCTGAGCTGAAATAAAAATTCAAAGAACAAGTCATACAAAAACCAATGGCAGTATTTATATATGACTTGTTCTCAGTCTTTAGCTTAAATCGGCTGATCATGAGCAATCAATGTACATGCATGTATAAACAGATTCCTTTATTCATCATCACCATGTATCAATGGGTGTATATCATCTCAAAATAGTAAAAAGAACAGCTGAATAATTGGCTGTATTGAATATACGCGTACAAATAAGTGCCACAGATATACATGTATATGTTTCATTTCTATTTTGTGATATGTAATTTTGCTGACCATCCTTTATATATGACGCCCCGTTTCGGCCGATGCATATGCTTTAATTATAAGTACACTCCAGCATGAAGGGACCGGGCTGGAGATGTAGATATTGGGTATCCTGAGTCGATCGACGAAGATCTGCTGTTTCGAAGAGTTGGGCCATGCAATCATCCATGCAGTCACAAATCCATTTTGCCTCTTATCGAGGTGCGAGAATTTATTGAGTCGCGGTGCCATCAAATGTGTTCATAACTCACGCGTCCCACAATGCACTTGAATTGCAAGCTTTAGGTCACCGCAAATGATTTCCTCGCAGGCTTCATGTTCGCTACATGCATAAGCGAGGATCAATTTCTTGAGACTCCCACATGTAGCCGAGTGGGCGTGGCAGAAATGACGTTTAGCAAGCGTACTGTATGTCAAATGTGAAAAAGCTTTATATACACTGCTAGGAACGGTGGGTACCGAAGGGTGATGCGAGTGAGTAGGAAAAAATCCTTACGCGCGTCGTGGTGCGTATTGCCTTCCGCGACGTGCATGGGGCGACAATAAGTATTCACTTGGTTCGGTACGATCGGCATACAAAGTGATAACTCATCTTCTTTTATCCATATAGACTCAAACAAACAAACAAACAAACAAACAAACAAACAAACAAACAAACAAACAAACAAACAAACAAATATACAAATATACAAAAAATAGAAACAACAAACAAAAACAGCGGAGAATGGGGGGAACAAACATTCAAGTGATTAATATTTAAACGGTCGGGCCTGGCGCGCGAATCGAGCACACCTATAACCTGTATGCATTGTACATACGATGATGAGTAGGAAGCGATATCTCTATAACTGAATTGTCCTGATATGAAACGAGTGGCAAATACGCTCCAAAGTACAGCCTCACTGGCCTTTACTTGCAGTGGTATACTCAGATTCAACTGTTGCCATGATGTCTGTGATAACACCAAGAGAGAATAATAATAATAGTCATTTATAATAGGACAAAGGAATACAAGCAGAATGCGTGTGTGATCATGTGATCAATATCGGCATTTGGCTTCATTTCTACAGCTGACCTGGAGAACATTAGTTCAAGTAATTGCCCTTGTAGATCACTTTCCTCCATGTTGAATCTCCATTCAACCCCACAGTGCACTGTCACGTAAAAATTGTACCGGGCGAAAATTGCACTGGGCGGTCCATTTTTCGCAACCAAAATTGTACCACCCGGTACAATTGTGGTTGCGAAAGTGTACCGGCCTTGCCAAAAGTGTATCGGGTAGTGAGAAAGGGCCGTTAGCTATCGAATACAGTGCCGTGATGTAGATAATCGATTTGTTGCAAGTATATGTACCATATGGAGCTGCACTGTGATACGGCATACAAAAACGCAATTCATAATTAGGTTGCAGTACCGCTCTACGGCTGCCTAAAGGTAACCATCTATGCTAGAAGTAAGTTGTCGCGGTTATGTAGGTTTGTGGCTATCATTTTGAAAAAGAAATCGACTTTTTAACTGAGATAAGGATGCATGTCTTCTGCATCTAGGTGCAACTCATTTCATTCATCCAGGCAAAAACAATTTTCTTACACGGTCATTACGTAACATTGTCATTAATTATCTTTAAACTACATCTATACAGGTATAGAAACGAATATTATTGAACGCTTCCGTGTGTTGATTTGTTGTGCAAAATAATTGTTATCATATAGGCAATAATTAAACATCTGTTATCAAATCAGCCAAAAAGTGATTCAGACACGATTCATACATGAGTTTACACTATTACATTCCGCCTAACAGGTTCATAGTGGAGGGATATATTGACCAAATAAATAGCTTCTTTGGAATGCACTGCACATATAACACTGCTGTCTTCACAGGGATGTGGCAAAAACTGCAGCCACTTGTATGTATGTCTAGATTTATAAAACACCATTATAGGTGTCTGTAACAAATTGGACACTGCAAATATTTCAACTTCTGTAGCCCAGACAGATGAACTGTGCATGTCTGTTCTTGCTAGATATTCATCCATTGTTTCATGAGCATTAAGGTCATGATAAAATTCCAGCATTGTGTTGCGTATGTTGTTGTGATAGCTCTGAGTTCTTGATGTTCATCATGGGAGCCAGTTATTACAAATGCCAATGCTCTAAAAAAGTAGTTACCATCTCCTCAAATTCTTACTGTTGCGGCAGGCTGGTGGGAAATGCCACATTCTATAGGTTGAAGAATGTGGTAATATTCCTACTTACAAATATCATGCCAAACAATTGACATAGACTTTTTTACCACTCATCACATGCTGGCAAGTAATTGGACAATCTTTGGCAATTTCCTCTACCATAACATCTGGGTGTTTTGAAGTTTGATCTTCACTTTCCACAATTCTGTTCAAGCTAAATTCATCTTTGCAAGAGAACAAGCTTCGTTTAGCACACACCCACTGGCACAATGAATCAAGCTGTGCTGAAGACATTACGCTTCCCAATAAATGCATTAGCTTCAGAGTTACCCCACCACATGATGTACACTAAACATCAATTAACTCTACTGCTTTGACAATGCTGAATGCTCTGTCCACATAGGAATACACCTTCTTAATGTCTCAAATTCATCATACAAATCATTGCTTACGATTACAAAGTCACCTCCAGATATTTCTTGCAGCTGTATTCCACCAAACCATGTTCTGTATTCTGTCCATAATGACACTGTGGTGTCCTTGCTAAGTGCGAATTCTCCTTACTTTAGCTTTAAATCTTGTAATAAATCCTTGAATAAAGAATATACATAAATATAACTATGCATTAAATATACATACAACTATTTCATTTACATCTAATGTTTCATCATCCTCCTTAGCTTCATAGTGAAGTTCATTTGCACCAGTTCTCCCCAATCGAAGAAGATTTGAAGAATTCAACTGCTCCCATATACTAGAGCAATTGATTTTGCCCAATTCAATCACTTCACATTCCAATTCAACAGGCTTTTGCGCAATCATTTCTCTTTTTTGTAGCATCCTTTCATCACCACTCTGCACAGCTATGTAAGGCTTAAGATGTGTTCCACTTACCCTTTCCACGATACACTCTTTATTTTCCATTAGTAGTAGGCAAGTTCCTTTCCCATGTACCTCTGTTATTATGTAAGGTCCAACATACTGTGTATCCAATATTCCTCCAGCTCTTTTCTTTCTTTTAAAATCCTTTTTCAATACTAGGTCATCTATTACATAAGAATTGGATAGTGCGTGCTTTCCATCATATGCATCTTTTTGTTTCTTTTGTGCTCGATGAATGCACTCTTTGACCATGGTGAGGGTTTTCAGACGCTGATGTGATCATTTTCCTGTTGACTCGTTGGCACACATCACATGAGTGAATCTATGAAGATAATATCAAATTTACATGCAATATAATGAGTACATAGAGTGTTGTATTGATAAACATTACCATGAGAATAACAGCTTAACGTATCTCACAAAAGGTAATATTATATAGTGTAGCATACCATTTCTTTCACATCTTTGACTATCCCATTCCAAATATAGCGCTCAGTTATCTGTTCGCTTCTCGCCTATGTGCCGAGCAGTTGGATCGAGATGGCAAGCAGCTAAAATCTTCCCCTGCTCTTCTCGGGTTCTGACGAACCTCAATTCAGTTATCTAAAGTCCACAGAGTGATGATATAAATTCTAATTCTTGTACGATTACGTATGATTAACCCCTGTACACTTACGCTATTGTCTTTTTTCTTCTTTTGAACGTACAAAACACCATCCCGAGCAACGCACACCGCAGCCTTCCTTCTGATGGCTCTTTTCAGGATATCGCTAGATCCGCTAGGGTACCTGGCTTCTGTGAGGTATAGAAAGACTGCATCGATCAGCATCAACCGTGGCAGAGTCGGACAAAGGCTGTTCAGCACTCTTGGTAACCACACTTTTCTCCATTTCTGTCGATCGCAACTAATAAGGTGATAATTCCCCGATTTATAATACATGTATAGGCATGTAAGAATTGGTTGAAGATAGGCATGTAAGAATTGGTTGAAGATAGTCATGTACGAATTGGTTGCATGACGAAGTATGCATCCTGACAGATAATTTACAAAGATGGAGAATTGAAAGAAAATAATGTGTTATGTAGCTATATTGATCACTTACATGCATCAACTATATACAACTGTAATTTCAAGTGATCTATAGTTTTTATTTCAGTAAGCTGTGAATAGCACATATTAAACATAGCAGAACACTTAAACCGACATCCTATATAGCTAACGGCCCTTTTTCACTACCCGGTACACTTTTGGCAAGGCCGGTACACTTTTCGCAACCAAAATTGTACCGGGCGGTACAATTTTGGCCCTGTACAATTTTTGCGTGACAGTCCTCCGTGCATCTGGCCATGGCAAGTACAGTGGAAGCTCAAACTGCTGAAGAAGAGCCAAAAGTTTGTCCAAGACAGAGTCATGTGACCGGAAGCGCTGCAGATGCCAGCCAGCCGGAATCTTGCAGTTAACAAAAATATCAAACAGTTTCAACGTTTGATGCGTAGCCATGGCATGGTGCAGTAAATACCGGTGCCGGAGTAGTAGAAGCGGGCCAGGATTTGAACGTGTGTTGGCTGATCAAAGACAGGCTGAGACGTTGACCTCCGACTTCAAAACATTTCCGCAAATGGTTTATGTGAGGACCTATCTGAGATCTCGTGCTTACATTAGTAAACTAGTTCGTGACGTAAAGCATGACTTACTGCATTTATTAATTACATAATGACCGCGACCGCAAGTACTAATAACTTTTTTATTTGTAGCACTGTTCCTTTCAGTGCAAATGTCATAAAATGTATCATTATCCGATTTTTCTTTATCACGATGCAATCGGAAAATATTTTTGCATTGATGTACTCTCGATGTATTGGAAATTTGGATATGCGATGCTTCATTCCCGAGGAGTGAAGCTAGCGCAGCGTGCCGTTCACTCTTTTGTTTATACGTATACAGTGTGAGTTACGGAGAAGTGACCTCGCCTAGTCCATGCTTGCATGCACGCACAATCGTTACCATTCATATACACGATTGAGATCTTGGCCAACTCCTCATGTGCATGCGTGCTGCACTCTTACCTTAAGTACATGATGTACACGTTTGTTTACTACAAGATATTCATTATTAAGATGACTTCACTTCAGTAATAACGTATCACTTTGGTACTAGGAATGTCACTTTAGTGATTCAGAAGTACAACTGTGTTTAAAATGCCTGTTCACTCCTCCGTTTTGCCAGTTCATACAGTACGAAGTATGAGTTGTCAGGTCATATATATGTACATGAATTACATAAACGTCAATTGATGTGATTTTTATAATCAAAATGATACACAGCACTGCTTGAGTGGTTGCTGAAATAATTATGTGGGTTGTGTGAGCATGAATTTATAAATGCAGTTGGCGTTCAGATAACACATGTGTAAAATCACGACTCCAACTGTATGGGGGAGGATCTGGGGCACTTGGGGGAGGATCTGAGGCACTTGGAGGTAATGTTGAGTTTTGGGGAGAGAAGTCCTACGTACGGTCGTTGCGTTCTTACATGGACACCCGGGAGGCCTATAATACACGCACCACGCAAGGAATCAAATGACTCAGACTCACTCAATACATCTGCAATTATATAAACCACACGCTAATAAAGACCATCAGGTCACGTAAAATCATGTACTTGTACATCAGTGCATGTAGGATTCTGCTTCGATCCTAGTGATAAAGATAAACAACTATACCTCTGTTTGTATAGCACTGCCGAAAGTCGTTTTAATCTACTGTATTAGCCCGCAAATATTAACCATTAAAACTGCAATACCAATTTAATAAATATCTAACAAGTCATACATCATTGAACGAACTTCTAAATGGTGCGCATTGAATTAGGTTATAGTTGTGAACACAATGTTACAACTGATGCATTCCAGCGTGAATTCGTCGGCACATTGTGGCACCGCCGGTATACGCTGTAAATGGATCTATACTCATAAGACAGCTAAAGCTTTTATGATACATGGTGAGAACATTTCGGTGGAAATGAAGAATAAATTGCTCATATTGTCAGTTCATAGTAAGCTCTGGAAGGATTTATATACGCTACATGTGTAACAGAGGTCATTATTAACACATCTACTACTAATTGCCAGTCATGCAAGAAGAAGCCTGCTAGAACATTCTAGAACTTTCTGAGACTATATAATACCCTGTATGTCTTTATGTATGAGTCAGTCAGTCTCGTGTAAGACCCTTTTACTGGTAATACAATACTTGTTACATTGGTGGCAGCGGTGGGATAGGATGGCAACCTCGACGTCAAGCCTACCTCTCCCGGAAATTACTACCGATGATTTTGAGATAATGGCCATTAACCTTGCAGGGACGCAAGGCTTGGAGGGGGGAATTATGTAACAGAGGTCATTATTAACACATCTACTGCTAATTGCCAGTCATGCAAGAAGAAGCCTGCTAGAACATTCTAGAACTTTCTGAGACTATATAATACCCTGTATGTCTTTATGTATGTGTCAGTCAGTCTCGTGTAAGACCCTTTTACTGGTAATACAATACTTGTTACACATGCATGTATATAGTCACACAGTGTATAACCACATGCACTGGTTTTGAAATGGATCACGTGCTTTATACATTCTGGATCATAGCTGTAGGTCAGTAATCCTGCATGGCACAATTTGAAATGACTACGAGTTGTTCTAGAGAGGTAGTCTAGTCTTCCAGTTGGCAGATTGTACTGTATTCGGCTGTTGTACAGGACAGTACGTCCTTTGTTTACTGCTCGACTGGCGCAATAACTGCAACTTATCTATGTATACGACAAGATTTTAAGCCATTTCAATGTCATATCATGTCAGCCGTTGTTTAATTAAAATATACATGTGCATAGCCAATTCGAGTTCAAAACTCTGTGCCAGGCATTGAGTGACTTTTCTTAGCTTGCTGCATTGCTTCCACATGAAGGAAAATTTTATAAACGCCCAGACATGGTTTTTCAATGCGTTTTTTAAAACATACAACCACTCTGGGATTGGATGTCTAGCGTGGGAGTAGCGTATAAACCATCCTGGGATTATAAGCGTCTAGGGTGGGAACATCCTAAAAACCATATGGTGTTGCCCTGGTTTTGTCAAACAAAACATGTTGAAGCAATGATTGTATTAATTACTTCAACATGGTTTTTGTTCGACAGGACAAGACCTATGGTTTTACGATATTCCCACCCTGAACACTCTTAATCACAGGATGGTTTTTACGTTATTCCCACGCTAGACATCCAATCTCAGAGTGGTTTTATGCTAAAAACCACCCTGAAAAACTATGCCTGGGCGTTTCTAACTTTTTCCTATGTTCATCACTCTTTAGAATAGGTTAATGTTATTCTTGAAATCTGTGTGCATGTAAATGTGTGTGTATGTAAATGCGTGTGTATGTATGTTGGAGATTTTAAAAGACAGTTTCAGAACCATATGCACTTTATATTGCAACCTCTACCCACGACACTTTCACTACCACAAACATCTCCATCACGCCAAGGCCATCCCACTTATCAACTCGGCACTTTACGCGAGACATGTAGGTGGAGGCGATAACAACTCACGCATTCACAAGTTATGCATGTCTTGTAGTGGTATGATAGTGGTAATTCCATATAGCACTCGGGATTATTTAATGCGCATGCGCTAAATCACGCTACACCCCGCCCCCACCCAGGGTATATGAATATGAATTTCAATGATCAAAAAGTGACAATCACTAGCTATGTTAATGACTGCATGTTGGTCTAGTGACAATCACTAGAATGACTGTGCAAGAAACTAGTGAATTTCACTCTTTTTATAGTCACTCGAAATAATTTTGAATGACATGAAGTGACATGGAGTGTAATGCTTTTCTGTGAACGTACAAAAAGTTGCGCATTCTCATTTTAAGGACTATCGTTCGCCATACATCCAAAAGTGCTTGAAGGGCGAGGGCATGGTGGCTTCTCGACATGAAATTTACAAGTTCATAAGCGCTTCGTTGAAACAGGTAGCATATTTAAAAGGCGTCGCTGAATATGAAGAGACCACTGAGTCACGTTTTTAAACACGGTTAAAATTAATATACGGCGTATGCGTTTGTCAAACGTAGCTGTACCGTGACGTAGTACGGTTTCACCGTGCAACGTATGTACCATAACAACGTTACAGGAAATGTTTGTTGACCACTACTTGTCCTTAATCGACTATTACAATAATAATTACGCTGGAGCGCGCGCGTTAATTCAAATGCAAATGCATTTTTAACTGCTTCTCCCGTGTATTTAAACCTCGAGGTTGCGTATATAGATCGTTAAGTAAGAAAAAATGCAGCTGTTAAGTGTGACGGTTTTGTTAACCGTTGCTTTGCTGTGCAAGGCCGCGTCGATCGGCACACGTAAGTGACTCGGTTTTACCAGTGACATTTTGCATGGTGATATTGATGCTCTCGCAGTGGACGGAGGGAGTACCTCCCCGAAGTATGGCGCCACTGCACAGCAGGCAGGCAATAGTGAAACCACGACGGTGAAATCGGATGGTACCACAGCGATGAAGTCGAGTGACACGGCAAGGGGACAGTCGACGCTTGAGGAACTTGTCAAACAGGTATTTGCAAGCGACGACAGCACCGGCCAAAAACCAAAACTGGTTACGGTTGGAAACACCGCAGCTGACCTAACGGCTGCGCATACGGATACGGCAGTAATATCCGGAAACGGAGGAAGCACCTCTCCGAAAGCTCAGGAAAATGACATGAAAACCACATCTACCGGTACGGTTGCACTTTTGAGAGGCGGAAATGGAGGTAGCACCTCTCCGAAGGCTGAAATAGGTACGTTTCATGAATAGAAAGAATGTCCGCTATATTTCAACCTCAGAATGTTATAAATATCACCCTTCGCAGCTAGTAATATGCAATGATGTCCAAAAGCCTTTATTCCAGTGTCATAATATCATTCATATATTTGATTCTAATATACAGCTAACATATCCACGTATCTGTTACGGATATCACTAGCGGTATTAAATTTCTCTTTGGATCATGAACATTTGAAAGTCACCTTCTTTATTCATTTCATGATCTTTAGTAACATCGAACCTGAATCCCAAATGATCTCATTGCATGTTACGAAACGGTTCAAATTGTTCTTGTGACCGTGAGACCTACAAGTTGTTTTAGTTGACCTACATTTTCTCGCAATTCAAGAAATATGGGATTAACTTATACGCGATTTTGTAAAACACATGCAGTTTAAGGTACTTAAACCAAGTTAACCGACGAGTTAGCTGAGTTGGGAAATGCCCTCGCCTCCGCGCACGTGCTCACCACGGATACGACAGCGCATGCGCATTCATGCAGACACTTGTCGCAGTCTGCATTTTCAAAATGCGAACGTAGTACCAATGATACTCGAGGAAGGGTCTTTCACTTGTGCATCTATAAATGATTGGAGAGGTATATGCAGTCAGCATACAGGCAAAGCTTAAATATACATGTATATGCAAATGTTACTTTCGATTATGAGCTAAAATTGTGAGATCAACTCGGATTCAGATAGCCAGTGTAAGTTAGATTTAAAAATGAGTCTTTATTATAGGTTGAGGCAGCAAATCAGCAATATCAATCCAATTAGCAATTTACCTTTTATTATGCATGTAAAGAAAATCGCGACTGCCATGGCTTGAAACATAGTCGTTTGCACCTGCATTGAAGGGATAGGAAGTTGAGTCCTGCAAAAAGTACACCCTTAGCATGCAGGACAATACGAGTCAAAGAACAGACTACTGCATGCATCCCAAACTGCAGTATACTTTCAAATATATATATCACTGCAAATTCGCGCTGTGGATATACTCAATCTTAAATGACTATATGGGCTGGAGTTTAATACCATAGCATTATCTTTTTCAGTTTAATATGACCACACTTATGCATGAGCTTGTGAAAATGACTATTACGTTTACCAAGAGAATTAAACTGCAGAGCTATTTTACCCCGTAGAAGATACGTCCACAAATAATAGTGTCAAACTTCAATCATCCTCTTTTTATTCTTATACTTTTAAATTGATTGCACACTGTTGGCTGAAGTATTTGTAAATAAAATTACTCTATCATTTGCAATCCAATCATATTCTAAATAATTATTTTTCATGACGAAAATGACCAAAAGTGTAATGTGTGGGCGTGTTTCCCAATGAATGTGGGGCTATACGGAGCTTGGAGTCAGGTTGTCCAAACAGCACAGTCCAGCATAAAGAAGAAGCAACTAGACACTGGTCAGAGCTAATGCAAGGGCCTTGCTAAGTAGTTATTATCTCATTCTTATGATCTTATTCAATCATCATCCCATTCTTGATCCTAATTACGTGGCTGGCTTGATTGTGCTAATGAGGAAATTACGATGCACGTTCTTATGTTCGGCTCTTTTCCAGCCTCTGTTCCATCCGCTGGTGTGGTGTACAACTATTTGGAGAGCACTCTCGTCCAAAAGGGTTTTACCAAATGCTATGACCAGCCCTATAGCCATTACACAAGCTCAGCTGATCTCAGTGCATGTGCTGGATCTGAATTTGTCTTTGTTGGAGCCAAAAGCTCAGCAAATGCTAATGTTTTTTCACTTGGAGCTTTTGGGGCTTCAGTCAATGTCTTCAAAAATACAAACTCCACCTCTCAAGCGTACTATGATGCTGTGGGAGGCGCCTATTGGTATCGCTATCCTGGATGGAGCTTTGGGTTTGCATCTTCCTCAAGTGTAACCTTGAACAGTTGTGACTACAACAATCCAGACTGCTCTCACAGGCTCTGTTTTCATCTGGATCAACCATTTGGTGGCTATCGTGCCGGGTGCACTGTGGGGTTGAATGGAGATTCAACATGGAGGAAAGTGATCTACAAATGTGAGTTAGCATCAATATTTACAGACACTAACTAACTAGCTAAGTTTGAAAAGTAGATGATAACATTTCCCACTCCCCCGATTTCTCTACATCCCAGCTTCTCTACCTACCTGCGGCGTTCAGTACGATTACAAGGAGAGCGATCTCATCCAAAAGGGCTACGTTAAGTGTTACGAGCAGCCCTACTCCCACGCTACTTCTTGCGCTAGCCTGACCGAGTGCGCTGGATCAGAGTACGTCTTTGTAGGGGCAAAGACATCTAAGGGAGCAAGCTCGTTTGCCATTGGAGCCTTCGGTGTGACATCGAACGTCTTTAAAAACACCTACGAACAAACTAAG
The DNA here is from genome assembly GCA_013339895.1 of Ephydatia muelleri. NCBI lineage: Eukaryota > Metazoa > Porifera > Demospongiae > Spongillida > Spongillidae > Ephydatia > Ephydatia muelleri. The sequence goes on along the minus strand of JABACO010000002.1, from coordinate 11,836,216 downwards.
GCTGTTCTAGATGCAGGAGGCGCGTACTGGTATCGGTATCCGGGATGGAGCTTTGGGTTTGCATCCTCCTCAACGGTGAACTTGAACAGTTGCGATTACAATAATCCTGATTGTGCTAGCAGGATGTGTTGGCATCTGGATCAAAACGTTGGTGGCTATCGTGCTGGGTGTACTGTGGGCTTGAACAGTGACTCGACCTGGACAAAAGTGATTTACAGCGGGAAAAACCTACCAACCTGCTCCCCTGGTAAGCCCAATTGCTCCACTACAAGTATCACAAGTGCACTATTCGCGATAGTAAACGTTTCAGAGCACTAAATATGCTGCGTTGGATTTTTTTTTAAATTGTTGCCACATATATTGTTTGTTGTAGGAACTGGGTGATGAAAAAACAACAGGGTTTATGCATGTATTTGTATTTCTATCATACTAACATTGACAAACTCACATACACTGCACACACGCACACACACACACACACACATACACACGCACACACACACACACGCACGCACACACACACACGCACGCACACACACACGCACGCACACACACAAACACGCACACATAACACATGCACAAGCTGGCAGTCTTCGTATTGAGCCGTTGTGACCTATTGAGAATTTCAGCAGTAATTGGGATCGTAGTAAAAGATAAATTGGTTTCTATTAGAACACAGTTACTCTTATTTATAAATAGTTTGCCTTTTTAGTCATCACTGTTTGTGACATCATTGCACCTTATTGCACAACCAATTATATGGAATCGCACTTGTTAATTTGCAGCGGCTGTTCCATCATGTGGAGTACTATACAACTATCCTGAAAATGCTCTCATCCAGAAGAGCTTCACCAAGTGCTATGACCAGCCTTATTCACATGCAACGACGTCAGCTGACCTTGCAAACTGCTTGGGGTCCTCTCTGATCTTTGTCGGGGCAAAAAGCTCTGCGGGCTCAAATACATTTGCTCTCGGAGCATTTGGTGTCTCATCTAATGTTTTGAAAACAACTTCATCATCAACACAAGCTTCTATTGATGATGGAGGAGCATACTGGTATCGCTATCCAGGATGGAGCTTTGGGTTTGCATCTTCCTCAAGTATCAACCTTAACAGTTGTGACTACAACAATCCAGACTGCTCTCACAGGCTCTGTTTTCATCTGGATCAAAATGCTGGTGGCTATCGTGCTGGGTGCACTGTGGGGTTGAATGGAGATTCAACATGGAGGAAAGTGATCTACAAGGGCAATTACTTGAACTCATGTTCTCCAGGTCAGCAGTAACAATGAAGCTAAATGCCGATATTGATCACATGATCACACACGCATTCTGCTTGTATTCCTTTGTCCTATTTTAAATTATTATTATTCTCTCTTGGTATTATCATAGATACCATGGCAAGTGTCGAATCTGAGCATACCACTGCAAGTAAAGGCCAGTGAGAAGGTCTGGACAAAGACTGCTGCTTAGAATGTAGACTGTAGAATGCTAGCATTCAGTGACTCAATATGCTGCACTGTGAAGCCAATTAAAAAAATTTGCCACTCTTCATATCAATGCTCAGAGATAATATATAGAGGCTAGATAATTAACACCTAATTAACACGAGCAATCCTAGCTAGGGTATAGAATCCATACAAGTTAAGACATACATACACTTCTGGATCTAAGTATTCAGTTTATTTTCTCAGTGCCTTGGCCTTCTGCAGGTTCTTCTTTTGCGCTGATTTGTATCTTTCTATCCATGCTGTGGCTTGTGAGAAACCTCAGATGCAAACCCACATATCAACAACCATGCCCAAGAGGTAAGTGCAGTGCTGTTCTTCCCAGCCAGCACCAATTATTGCCCATAAGAAGAGAACATCTTCACTCTGTATTTTTATGTCACTGCCACCAAACTTGTGTTAATAACATGACATTTGAGCTCTTTCTTACCATGGAGAGAGAACTTCGTTTTCATCTAAGCTCAAATGTCATGTTATTAACACAAAGGAGTCCTCCACGATAGATAGCTTTCAGCCAGTCAGTCGATTCATTTTGCTCTTCACTTTCATCCTCCAGTAGGTCATCCAGACACAGCATTAGATCCACCTTGTTTGCAGTTTAGGACCTAGAAATTCTTTTATTAAGAGTTCTGGGTACACATCCAGCTGCATAGCGAATCGCATTTGTTTCAGCATATGTAAGGTCATCTGAACTGGACATTGAATTGGACTTGTTCAGTGGCCTAAATGTGGCTTTAATAATACCTTTGAAGATGTGATGGCCTACATATTGATTAAAAATTGGTGATGGCTTGCATTGAGTGTTTATTTGAATGAAGGAATTCCATACTTAATGAAACTCATCTGATGTGCGCAAGGTGTGATACTTAGTCCACATCACATTAGTACTGCCAGTAATGCAATCTTTGAAAAGCTTACAAATCTGTTGCTCAAAAGCGTCTACTTGTGATAAATTGAGTGGAATCCAAACAGACAATTTAGCAGCAATCGGAAGAGCAAAATTTTCTGAAGTAAGAGAAAAAGCACTGTCTGCTTGCATTCCCTTTATGGCCTGCATCAAAATTCCATCATTGTCGACATGGGTAGGGGGAAAAATGCATTAGATTCATATATAAAAACTCTACTACGAAGCTGCATTCCTACCGGGTGATCATGATGTTAGTTACAACGTGGTGAACCTTTGATCTGGAACAACGCCGTTTTGGAAGTGGCTCCACATTTTCATCGGGCATCTGAACATTCCCACCACGACAGTTTCCTTTACTGGCAACATGACAAAATGAGTTTATTACACGTACGCTGCGTCTATATATATTTAGCCCACATACCCTGCAATCCGGTGCATGTATGTAGTACACAACACAGTACATGCACAACACGGTACAGTGCAAACGTATGAGTATCAACACATGTACAGTGTTACACAATTAAAAATTAAAAAAAAAAAGTAGAATTCTTATCACGTGACACAATATTCAGGCACTGTGTATGCACTTTAAGTGCACTGCATACATGTATGCTATGTGCATGCATGCACATTGCAGTATGAATGACTTGTGTATGGCTAATTCAAAATGGCACAGTTTATTTTTCCACATAAATTTAACGGAAATGAAGGCTAAGAGTCATACACAGCTTGTTGAAATAGAAAAGAATAATCCAGGTTCCACAGATATTTTAGAGGGTAGTGTGGTCGACATATATTACCCTACTAGACCGGAGAATGTGTGCCTGTATGACTTTGTAAAGTGGTATGCATATTCTGGGACTAGGGACAATGGTACCAGAGTATATCAGAAATTGCAGAAACCTATACTGCCATATCACAAACTGTTTGAACCCTCAATTGAAAACCAGAGAGAGGAGTACCATGATTCTGTCATGCTGCTGTTCATCCCATTTCGAGATGAGAGTAATCTACTGCAGAGAGTGAAACAGCTGAACTTGCTTTTAATCGCTTCATTGTTGAAAATGCATCGGTCTAAACACCACGACAAATTACAGTCACTTCTTTAAGCACAGACAGCTGTAAGAAAATTTAATGAAGTCAGACAGGAGCAAGATGCACCAGCACCTCCTGCAGAGGAAGACGCGTTCTTCCAGAGTGAAGCTAAGGCAGCAATGGAGGACGTGTTCCACCTGAATGAATGTAAATGAGTGTAAATCAGGGACAGAGACAGTAGAAGATCGTGTTGCAAAGCTCAATGACGATCAATTGCGAGTCTTCAACAATGTCGTTGACCATCTCTCGCATCAAAAACGGCACGAAAATGGTCAATGTTCCCTGTACTAAGAATAGCCCGTTGTGTATGTTCATGAGCGGGGTTGGTGGAACAGAAAAGTCCTTCCTCATTCATACCATCAGAGCCATGGTAAATGATTTGTGGAAAGAAAAGCATGAGTCTGTAAGGTGTGCACTAGCTGCCCCAACTGGATTGGCTGCATTTAATATAGATGGTGTTACCATTCATAGACTATTCCAATTACCAATAGAGCATGATTCAAAAACATCTACCTATAAGAATCGTTGAAAGTCATGAGAAATGGTTTCAAACACCTTAAGCTGATCATTATCGATGAGGTCAGCATGCTCTGTTTACGTGTAGCTTATATACACCTCAGAGTAGAAGAATTATTTGGTGGTGATCAATGGTTTGGCCCATGAATATTCTGTTTGTTGGAGACATTGTTCAACTCCCACCAGTTAATGGTTCAATAATATTTCCAATAAAGTGATTGCCTCAAGGCTAGGTTGCATGGCATCAGTGAACATACAGTAGCGGCCATAAAAAAAGTACACGTAACTTATGCGTAGCGTTTACGTCGCACGCTACGTTCCCAATACGCTACGTTATACCTACGCAAACGTCACGCTCACGCTTTATCATTCCCTACGCAAACGCTACGCTTAGTATTACACTTTACCACGCCGTGATTCGAATATTAAAAAAAGAAAAAATTTAAACCGATGATGAATCCTTCCTGTACTAGTATGATCCGGCCATGCATACGCGGCCGTGCCATTTCGTTCGGCAACTATGTATACATGTAGGCCTACGTTGAATGTCAATTCGTTTGATGGTTTTACCACATTTCCTATTAAAAAAAAAAAAAAAAAAACTTTTGGGACGAAGCATATTGCAGTCGTAACTCATATAAGTATTGCACGTTGTTACAGACGAGCCACCCGGCCGAATGATGTATACGTAACGTATACATCATTCGGCCGGGTGGCTCGTCTGTAACAACGTGCAATACTTTTGTATAAATTCATTCCTAGCTATTTCAATCAAACTGAGCTGATCTGCATGTAAGATGGTTGTGAATATGCAGAACCTTAATATTGTTCAGTCTTGTTTGGATCATTGTAGACCTCAGATATGTCTTCTAACGTCTCAGAGCACTGAAGGACCTTTCACTTACTGCATTGGTGGCAGGCATAACAAGGATCAAAGAAGCAAGGATGCATACTTCCGACAGCAATGTCTGGGATAGCTCTCGCAAGAATGTAATGATCGCATCAAAATTCTGAGTTGCTTCACATGGAATATTACTTGCTAAAATTCCAAGCTGCATGCATAATTGTTCTTGGTTAAAGTCATCCTTTTAAAAATTGGTAACAAATGCTAGTTCTGCATCGTACTCTCTCTTGTAGCAGCTTTCACTAAAAGGCTTAAATACAGGAAATGTAGAAGCTTAAAAAAAAGGCCGGTCCGTATGGCCCATGCGCAATAAACAAAGGGAGCGTTCCAGACATCACGACAGAGCCGTGGAGGGCGCCTCCCAACACTGTAACGGATTATCATGACATTGGTTAACGCCTGTATTCACGTAAGGGCTTGTCCCCAGTCTTTCACAGAGCGATTATGATACATATATGTTATTAAAAAAATAAAAATAAATAAAAAGATTCATACTGAGTGATAGAAAAGTGTAGCGGCCATGGCCGCTACAGCCGCTACAGTTCCTACGCCACTGACGTTAATTCACACCAATCTGCGTAAATAGCCGCCATATGCATTTAAATTGTAATTAATGTTTTTTTTGTTATTTTCAATTGTAGGTACTCCATAGCGCGTCACTTTGGCAAGCTGCTAGTATAGGAAGTTAGAAAATTTCGGGCCATGCAGATAAGGACTTGTACTACAGGGTAAACCAGTAAGCTTGAGTCTCAGATGAGTAAAGCCATCAGCATGGGTGTGCCTAGGCCCATCTTCGTAGTCTCGTACCCAGACCCACCATGACGTAAGTGATTATCGCTTACATAGTGTTTATACAAACACTTACGTCATGGTGGTCTGGGTACGAGACTACTGTCTTTGCGCGTGGAAAGTTCATAACATCCGTGCGTTATGTTTGGTTTATTACATGTACATCTAGCTTTAAAAAAAGAAAAGATGTTTGTGTGCCGTAGGCCTACTTAGCGTAGGCTTAAAAAATGCAATCTAGCTTCCATTAAGATAAGTGTTGTGGAAGCAACACTTAGTAGGCGTAGTCTGATTTAGAGAGTGTATTAGAATTCATGTTCTTTTCAGAGAGTACAGGGTTAATGTCTGACAAAAGTGCCCTGTTGGATGTGGTCTGCTTTGTAGAATGCACAAGGTTAAGGGACTTGTAGACTCAAAATTGCCCTTTTGGGTGTGGTCTGTTGTGTAGAATGCACAGGGTTAAGTGAGTTACGGACACAAAGTGCCCTGTTGGGTGTGGTCTGTTCTGTAGAATGCACAGGGTTAAGTGAATTGCGAACACAAAGTGCCCTATTGGGTGTGGTCTGTTCTGTAGAATGCACAGGGTTAAGTGAGTTGCGGACACAAAGTGCCCTGTTGGGTGTGGTCTGTTCTGTAGAATGCACAGGGTTAAGTGAGTTGCGGACACAAAGTGCCCTTTTGGGTGTGTCTGTTCTGTAGAATGCATAGGGTTAAGTGAGTTGCGGCCCTGTTGGGTGTGGTCTGTTCTGTAGAATGGACAGGGTTAAGGGAGTTACGGTCCCACTTGATTGGTATTGAAGGTGGATTTCCCCCTGTAGCTTGATTTCATTATGGATGCTGAGTTACTCAATGCAGGTGCCAAAGTTGCTGAAAAGCCCAGGGCATCTCTTTCCTCAACTCCACTCCTGATTGATGGCAATGAAGATCATAATAAGTTGACTTTGCCCTTCTGGACTTATATGTACTTATTATTCATATGTATACACATCTTTGTGATTCAATTCATGCATCTAACACTTGCAGTGCAGCTGTTTTGGTTGGCTGATGCTGCTGATGTGTACTAGACAGGTCTTAGTGATCCACAGAATAGGCACATACTACTAGTACAGTATCTCCTATATGCAGGTTTTACCACACCATCAAGTCAGAGTGGGGACAGTGTACACGCCTACAGTTCTGACTCTAGCTATGGTAAGCAGGAGCACATGTGTATAATGTATGAAAGTGTACTTTGCTCTTAACCTGCTGTAGGTCTAGATCCAATCGTACTGTGCACAACAGTGCAGGATTTGGCCATATGACTCAAGGATGTAGAGAAGACCATGAAATGGGTGCAGGAAACCTTGAGGATGCTGTAACATGTAGGCAGAATATTCACACATCACATCCCAAGGTATAAGTTTTGAACTGGTGTCCTTCAGAAATGAAAAAAAAACTTAACTTGATCTTTCGACACAGGCAGCATTCCAGTAAGCAGGCGGGTCACTCGAGCCCTCAAACACTCACCAACACAATCCGAGTCTCAGCAAAGAGGATAAGCCACATTTTTAACACAAACCCTCAAACGCCCACCAACCTGTCATCTGCATGTAGCTTCCAGAGGGATCCACCTTACCCTTGGTCTCTGAAGACCAGTGGGACCCACCCTCACTGTTGGCCACTGACTGCCAGCAGGACCCACCCACGCCCTTGATCACTGACTATCACAGGGAGCCCTCTTTCATTAAACATTTGTGTAGATTGTAGTCCCATACCCAGTAAAATACAATCCGCAATTTTTTATAGCTCGAGTACACCATTTCGACTGTATATTATAACTTGTATCATAGATATTATAGTAGCGGATTGGAAACGGCGCACGTGAGCCACCTAATTGAGTGAGGTGCCGATTGCACGTATCGGCGCGACTAAAATAAAACGTATTTTTCGACACCCATTGAAACTTAACTTGCGGCTATAACTTCAATAGGTTGGTCGCTAAAAACAATACAAATACAAATTAGTCCCCGATAGAGCATAGATGTTTACACTGCAAAGTCTCAGTTTCGATGATGGGAAGATTTAAATAAGTACGAGCCTTATTTTGTTTTAAAACTGCGCAATGGTTATACAGTTGTTTATGTCATTCGCACACTAATAAAAACCTTAGTTCAGTGTAGTTATAAACATGACTTACATACCATCATCTATATTTTGTTCACAATCCATGCATATCCATAACCATATCCTGTGCCCCATATACATGTAGTGTCTGAATTTGCGGACTGCAGGTGTCAGCTAGTGTTGATTTGGCTCGTTCAGGTATCATCAGACTGATAAACAGTGGCAACAGGAAAAGTGCAGACAACTTAACCTTGTATATGTTAGTGCACATCACTTTCTAGAGCCTGGCGGCCCAAATATTGTTTTGAAACGTCCTAATCTCAGAACTGTGGTGAAGGGAGTAGGTGATGGGAACTGCCTGTTTTGGTGTTTTTCATACATCCTGACAGGATCACAAGATCAACCTTTGGCTATACGCATGGCAATTGTTGCACACATGAGAACCATAGCACATTTACTGGAAGCATGTTATAACGAGCGTGTAAATGACTATGCTAATCTGGAAGCTTACATTAATAGCTCATACTTGGAGTGTCCTAACTCAGAGGGACGTTATGGTTTGGGGCTCTGAGACAGAAATGTATGCATTTGCTCACATGATAAGATGCAATATATATTCATACAATCCAACAGATGAGTATTGGATGGAAGTAGTGCCCCATGTCCTGGATAGTTCTCTACCTATTGATGTGTGTCAAAAGTCTATGTGGAAATCATTTTGACATAGTCAAATCTCAGTCCCAGCGATGTACTCCGGTTCACACTGTACCTACTGATATGTACACATAGTCACATGATTACATCAGCTCACAGTGTATTGAGCATACAATCATGATGCTTTTATGCTCAAAATGGACCAGTGCATTTTCAGTATCAAACCTTGGTCATGAACAGGGGCAATAGCTGGCTATGTGCTGGCAAAGCTATTATTTAACAGCTAATCAGAGTCCCTAGAAAACCACATACGCTGTGGTCATGAACAGGGCAATAGCTGGCTACAGTATGTGCTGGCAAAGTTGTTATTCAACAGCTAATCAGTCTCCCTAGAAAACCACATACACTGTGGTTCATTCAACAGGGCAATAGCTGGCTACTGCTGGCAAAGCTGTTATTCAACAGCTTACGAGATGAATGTCCCTGTGATAACTCAAAGCTCTGTGTCCCTGGTAAACCACATGTATGTGAGCACATACCAACTGGTGAGGACAAAGGGTTGTGGTGGGTATGCACATGCAATGCCACATAGAATTTATGTTAGATATATGGCCCAGTACAATTTGGCCTATGAGAATAGCAGCTCTAATAACAACTGCTGAAGCTTTTGATAACATATTCTATTCGTGTTATTGCAAGAAAGAGCATATTATTATGCATGTGTATACACCAGTGATTGGAATGGCTCACAAACAAGCATTCTGGTTGTGCATGTAATTTGTATCATTTCTAACAATTGTTTTTGAGTCTCTAACCACATCAGGAAGGATCTGCAAACTACATCCCACAAGAAGCTTTATGCATCTCCATTGGACCAGAGAAAGAAAGTACTTCATCCATTGTGCATGTAAGTATATTGCGGTGCATGTGTGTGTGTGATCATTCTTTGATCTTTAGCAATGCCCATAGCCCTTCCAGTTCTCCTGGATATGGCTTCTGTTTACTCTCAATAGATTTTACCAGCGACGTTGATTTGTCTACTAAAGTTCTCCATTATCTCACACAATTTGGCCAACAATTTGGCCAAAAATTTTGTCAAGGATGCTATTGTTTGCCATTTGCTTCTGGACACTCACCTGCACCGCTCTGTCCAAGGATGTTGTTGTATACAAGGACTACTCTGGTGTACAAGGTGTAACCTATTAGGAATATGTGTGACTATTCCCTCTTTTATGCTTTTAAAGGGATATTCCCACTTCTGTATTGCAAGGTGTTGCAGGCAAAACTTCAGTGACGATTATTATTCAAACTATTAGTGTGTTTTTTTGTGTGTTTGTTGTCAGCATTATTGTTTGTTGCTTTAATGTGAAAAATAATACATTACACACCATCTACAAAAGATTGGTAGGGTGCTAGTGTGGTTTCAGTTGGAGGAGAAATCGTCACAACGCTCTGCACTTCAAAGAAGTTGAAGTGCAGCTTTCCTAGCAAATAGTCCATGTGGATTCAGTTGGAGGAGGAGAAATTGACACACTTCAAAAAGGTGAAGTCCTGCCTTTTTCTAGCAAATAGGAGTATTAGTCCCACTTCAAAAATGCCAAAAGCCCATCTTCAGCCACATGAATTAACACTTCAAGAATCAAGTCCAGCCTCTTCAGCTTCATTAGGTCTATATAAGCAATTCCTAAAGCCATGCTCATAACTTGGGTATGGCAGAACTTTCTACTGAAGAGGTGGAGGCATTTTTGGAGGGCGGTGATGGCGTTGAAGGTGGTGGTGATGGCGTTGAAGGTGGTGATGGCGTTGAAGGTGGTGGTGATGGCGTTGAAGGTGGTGATGGCATTGAAGGTGGTGATGGCATTGAAGGTGGTGATGGCGTTGAAGGTGGTGATGGTGTTGAAGATGGCGTTGAAGGTGGTGGTGATGGCATTGAAGGTGGTGGTGTTGGCGTTGAATGTGGTGGTGATGGCTTTGAAGGCTGCGATGGAGGTGGTGATGGCATTGGAGATGGGGGTGGAGGCGGTGATGTGGTGGTGATGGAGCTCGTGGAGGACCTGGATGAGCTCGTGGAGGACATGAAGGAGCTCGTGGAGGACATGAAGGAGCTTGTGGAGGACCTGATAGAGCCCTGATAGAGCTCGTTAGGGACCTGGAGGAGCTCGTTGGAACTCGTGGAGCTCGTGAAGAACCTGGAGGAACTTGTGGTCACAGAAGACGGGAGCGATTCTGACACGGAGTAGGAGGACGCAGAATAAGAGAAGCAGAAACTGTCAATGTATATACATGCAACTATTATAATTATTATGAAATTTTGTGTATTTAAGTCTTATTAAAAACTTCTGTTCAAAAATTGGCTGTTTCGAGCTGGACATTAGGTACATTAAGGTATTTTGGCGTTTGGGGAGCTAATTATTTTGTGGATTAAGTTAAGAGGCGCTGTTTGCCACTACAAATTCAATATAAAAAAACATTATAATTTTGAGCTATTCCATAACCAATTCGTACTTAAGAATAGTACGCACAGTCAAAGTAAGTTCTCCTCTGGCCTATAAATGCCGCGCATGTGACAACTTAAGGCAAGCCTTTTATTGTCTTCATTAAGTGCTCAGGCGGCAACTGAATTATCTCCAAACCCCCCAGGCAGATGGTTTTAAAACTTACTCCTACTCAAAGAGCGATCATTGTACATCACATTTGCGTTTAGTACATGATGGGGCTTATTTTCTGGTGAAAGAATGACACCGTTACTCGGGACCATGTAACTTATGAAATAATATGGAAATGGGCACATGCGCAACACCCATATGTATAAATTAGATACACGATGACAATGGAAACACGCAATGTAAAATCCAGAAGTTCTGTATAGTATGTGGTCATAAACTGTTTAAGATATAAGGGTGGAAAATGAGAGTCTCAAACAAAATACACCTTTGCTGCCTTTTCAAAGGAGCTCTTCACATGCTTTGCAACAGACATACGCAATGATTTCCCAACAAGTTTCTGCAGAGCGTACAGACGTGCTATGTGCAAAGTGCAAGAAGCAGCAGTAAAGAAAATTGCATACAGGTGTATGGTAAAGCCATACAACTGGCTACAACATTGTTCCAGTACATGCAAGGTAAATATATACACAGAATGTGACACTCATTTACCAAGTGTGTATACCCGGATTACCTACACTTGCAATTATATTTACCACACAGGAACCCACACAGCAGAAGCTGGCTCTACTTACATGTAAAGGAGGTAACCCACAGAAACCAGGGCGACAACCAGTCATCACACCAAATGCCTTGCTTGATTACATCAATACTACTGCACCCCCAAATTAAAGGTTGTGTGTCGCAGAAGGGAACCACAGTTAGCCCCGGCCAACACAAGTACTTCCAGTAACAGACTTACTTAAGTGCCAAATGTGTGAACAAATGCTGGTGCAGCCACTGGAGGAACAACATGCCCCGTCTTGGCCATGCAAGCATACCTTGCAGGCCATGCAAGCACACACAGATAAATATACTTACACAGGGACACATACTTAGAAACATGTGCATACATATACAACACATGCACACATGTTCTCTCTCATACCGTGATGTGTTCCAAAGTCGTCCTGTCTTCTTTCATTTTAATGAGGTCAGCACTCTCCCCTCCCTCTCACTGTACAGGAGGAAGTGATGTGAGGGTGGAAGTGCATAATGTCCTACATGTATATTCTCTAACTTCGATAGTAATGACTATAAGGACAATTTTTAAATGGGCTAGCTAAGTCATCTTACCACACACACATGCACAGTCACATTGTGCACAACACCCACAATCCAAACACACACACACAGCACAACACACACAACACGCACACACACACACACACACACACACACACACACACACACACTCACAGGGTCCCCCTGCAGCAATCCTTTGGTGCAGCTCCAAATCCAAACACACTAGTTCCGAATACATCCCCTCATACAACATGTACATATGCATAAATCCATACAGCCACTCGTATCTGCATCCTCTCTGCATGTTTGGGATTGTTCTGCGCAACTAACCGTTGTTCGTCATTCCACACAATTTGAGCTTGAAGAAGGGGAAGACGTATATTGTCTAGAAGAAATGCAGGTAGTCAGCACAAGACTAGCAGCACTTAATTAGATTTAATTTCAAGAGTGAGATATATTTTTGTGTATGCATCTTACCTTTGGTATCCGGGTATGCACTGGCCATATAAAATGCGCTTTAATTTGAATCAGACACATGCGCAAATTAATGATATTATAAAAGGCGGGTTGGTCTATCAGGCGCCGTGCATTGGGTGTTAGCTAGCTACCTAGCGAATAGTCTTTCAAAAATGGACCCATCTTACTAAAAGCGATCTTTCCGGCTTAGCTAAAAGTAAGCAAATACTTCGTAATGAAAGAATGGTGTACATTTTACGTCGACCATATCCGTGGAGCAGCGCAAGGTTAGTGATGCGGTTGTATCGTGATGTTCATTATTTTGGATATGCGCACAGGCTCCCTCTCCGAGTGGTACCAGAATATCTGGTGGATATCGTTCGACTATATTTGTGCGTTTGTGTGTGTGTGAGCTTGAGCTTATATTTCCTACTGTTACGCATAAGAACAGGTTTAAGGCTTAAGTAACGAGTTCAAGATCGCAACCCAGCGTCCAGGGGCGGATCCAGGAATTTAGGAAGAAGGGGGGGGGGGGGGGGCACAAGGAAGGGGGTGGGTGCGGGAGGGGGATGTGCCCCCTCCCGCGGAAGCTTTGAGCAATATAGCAATACTGACACACATTCATTATGAGAAATTAGCGCTTATAACTTAATACAAAAGCATGAAAGTACATGTACTACTAATACTAGTATGTAGCTAGTTTATGCATTTTTGTCATACAGTGAGGCGAAGAGCCTTCGTGGTCGCTTTTGAATGGTTGCGAAGCGTTAATACTTCTTTCATACGCTACATCAGCAGTTTCACGGTACGATTACGTAACATGAATATATAATTAGACGAACGGAAGGGGGGGGGGGGGCACGTGCCCCCGGTGCCCCCCCTCCCCCCACCCCTAGATCCGCCCCTGGCGTCTTAGTTCGTTGTTTTCGTTGATTAGATTCCGTGGAGTTTGAGCAGATGGCGGCTGGAAATAGAGTTTATAATTAGAACATTACGGCACTAAAAGATAAAGACCTCATTATGGCTGGTGAATGTTCCAACGCTCGGCTATTAGTACTCTTCATAATACATTAAATAGCGTTCTACATGAGTCTAGAATGTTAAAAAAATTGTCACGCATGCTCTACATTAATCGTGCGCAGCATGTTTATATAAGGCCACGCGGAAGACATAATGGAGGGGTGTTCAGAAACCTCCTTACAACGGCCCTCTGGAAGTCTGAGTATAAACTTGTCATCTTGTCAATTGGCACACATGGTACAGCAAGTAACACGTACCTGAAGAACTAACGAATTTTCTGTAAACCCGAAATCCATCTGTGTTTATTATGAATAAAAATGCTTGTTAATATACATACACGCATTGTTGAATCTCCCACGTGGCTGAAAGCAACAAGCAGTGCCCAGGCATGTGAGAAGAAAATGCATGCACCATGCCTCTAGAGAGGCTGTAGGAGAGATGTTCATTTCTGACATGATCCACTAGGTTGTTGAGCTTCAAAGGTTTCAGCTGTACAACATTCACCTAGCTACACTGTAAGTAATCTGAAGCAGTTTTGCAGCAGTTGGCCACCTTCATGGCTATGGTCATTGAAAAGTGAATGTAGACCTATTACGTCACTTGAACAACATGTTCAAAACCGCTTCAAAAAATTCGTTAGTCTTTCCATTCATCAATGTAGCGTTGTGAAGTACGAACAGTGCATGTGGTAACTAGACCAAAGAGTTTATGGTGCCTAACCTTAAGCCTTTTAATGTCTTTGGTATGCACTCCCATTGCATTGAATTTAACTGCTAATCCTTCAATTCTGCATGTTGGATGATCCCATCACACAACTGCTTATTCAATGAGCGAATTGTAGAATAATTCGGAGTATTTTGTATCGTCATTTGCGAGAGCCAGTATGGCTCTGTACAGAGCTGCAATATCAGGTGGAACTTAAGAATAAAAAAGAGGTACTATATTAAATTAGAGCACTATGCATGTATATAGATACATGGATATGGTAGCGATTCATCAATAAACCCAACTTTTTCACCTATATAAGAAATCGGCTTCATATTAGGAAACACATGCATGCAGAACTATCAACATACCAAGCAGGGCCGGATTTAGACAGTTGTGGGCCCTGGGCAATTATACTTGATGGGGCCCCCATTTAACCCATCATACATGTACATATATACTGATATAATACACAAGTAATGTAACACAGACACTTTATACACGCGTAGGCAATGAACTGGTAGAATCACACACAATAGGAAGTTTATAAGAACGTATAATCTATTTCTGAGAGTGTTTCCTAGACTTTGCATTAGCAAATTCATCTATCACATCAGATAGGAAAGTGATTACTTGCACAACACGCTGTAAAACATTGTGCCAATATTTCACTTCATTGTCAAACTGAATTTGCAAAGACTTGTCAATCATCTCAGTCTTCTTCCTTCTACTACGGAATGCAAGCATAGCAGATGTATCATGTATGTTCTGATGAGTGCTCGTGTTCCCTCAGTCTGACACCTGCATGCTTCCAGTCATCAAATCCTTTATCAGCCAATGCAGATTTACTTTTACCAAATAGCTTGCACACAAAACAGAACAAGCATCCTATTGATGGAGAATAGATCAACCACTCTCTACTCACTGTGTCACCATTTTGAAGAATACGTTTGAACATATTCTCAGTAACCATACGGCTTACGCACCAGCATCCTTTCGTTTGGAAGCAGAATACCTTCCATCATTGTTGTAGCATCTTGTGGGCCCATGCAGCACCCAATACTCTCGAAGGTTATCAGTAACTGTCCACTTTGCTGGATCATTGATAGCAGCAGTGGTGGCTGTGGTGTCTAAGGTGTATGATTGAGATGATTGGCTGCTGGAACAAGAAGTATCACATGAATGGACGCTAATGCATACGTCAAGTGGCGCCTGCAGCATTGAAATTGGTACGTATTCATCCATTGGTCGTGACGATTGGCTGCTGGAACAAGGGTCAGAAGGTTGCCAGTCATTAGATGGTGCCAGCATGGTTGCACTTGGTTCAGTTTCATTCACACTGTCATGCGCGTTGTTGACTACGTCTAAGCACTGATGTTCTGCCGCTGCGGTTTCGAGGGTACCAGCCTGGAGGGTACTGTGGTTTGGCTCGTTTTGAATACTAAATCCAAAGGACAAAAGCCTAGGCAGTTTGCTTTGTAGCCTATTCCATTCATTAAGCTGTTCTTTCCGCTTCTTTCGCTTCGATGCTTCACTTCGCACACTTCTATTTTCGATCCCCTGCTCCGGCTCCATATCCATGCTTAACTCGCTTAATTAACGCAGATTAGTAATTTAGAACGAGTTACATTAACCAAAAAAACATGAATATCATTATTATGAGCACCATGGGGGCCCCCTCAAAAGCAGTGGGCCCTGGGCAGCCGCCCCGTTTCCCCCCCCCCCCCCTAAATCCGGCCCTGATACCAAGCACACTATGCAAGGAGGAGCTTTTATAACGCCAGTGGTGCACTAACTCATCATCTGAAATTCCATCACAGAGCTTGCGCAGTTGTTTAATACATCCTAACGTTTGCTAAAGAATTCACCACTGGTGGCAAAGAACATGGGAGTGCACATTTACCAGAGTAATAGCTCTATTCTGGATTGGTATAGACCATCCAAACTCAGATGTGATTGACAAAGAAAAGGAAACTGTTGCAGGATGATGGACATGTAGTAAGTGTAGTACTTGCAATTCGATAACGATAAGAGGTGGTCCAGGAAATGAAATATTCCATGATGGAATCAGTTGTAAAAACAGGTGAATGAAATGCTCAAGACGTTCAACTGATTGGACTACAGCTTCGGATACAACTGATAACGGTAGCGAAACTGTACATACAGGAGGCTAGTTGTACATGTGCATATACGTTTCCGAAATGATTACGTCACGCCCTTGGCAACCGAAAACCCGAGCTCACACAAAAACAGCGAAGTGCAAATCCCCATTTGCCAAGGAGAGGAAACCTTTTTTCTATTTGTGCTACAAACCACGTGGCGTAGTTTAATAGCTACGAGGAGCTATACGTGCCTTGAAAGGGGGTTAGTCTCTCCGTGCCTCTTCGGCGCAGAAGCGATTCTCCACGACCTGGAAAATCAAAAAGCTGAAACGATAGCTCATTCGGAAAGGATACTGAAGGTACTATTTGATACTATAGTAGTGGTTTGTAGCCACAGTTTTTTATTTTATTTTATTTTTTTAACACCGATATACATGTACATGTAAGGTACACAAAAATGGGTACGGCGCGTATCGTTTTACTGTGGGATTGCCGCTACGTTGTGTGAGTGTTCCTAGAATAACTGCTGGACCTTATTTTGCATAGAAATGATATGTCCTTTGTAACGTGTTGAACTGGGCACGTATTAATTCGACCACCTATTCTCCTAGGAACTGCAGATGGAAATGGAGTGAACTGGCATTTTAAACATGTTGTACTACACTAATGTGGGATACAAGTTCCTGTTCTGGGAGTAAATACCATTAGTGAAGTCATCTGAACAATTTGTTCTTCAGAAGAAACATAGTTACTGCAGTTGTAAAGTAACAAAACATGTCATGTACTTAATAAGGTCACAAGTGCAGCATTCATAATGAAGTTGCGATCCACACATTTCTTACTTACACTGTCATGTAGAATTCATAACGGTTGTGTGTACATCAATACATGTAAATGCATGCATGCATATACACTGTATGAACTAGCATGGCGTCCAAAGAGTTAATAAGGAGCTGAACGTCGTTGAGAAATACCTTGTTCACCGTGAGTATCCCAATAAATTCTCGAAGGCAGAGAAAGCAAAAGTGCAGAAACAACTACAAGATGGAAGATGGAGTATTGCACTATAGAAAGAATGTGAACGGAAAGTAGGCTATGTGGTGTGCTTGTATTAGAAGTGATGAGGAGAAAAAGCACGTCATGGAGTCGTGTCATAATGGATTGGCAGGTTTGCAAAACGATTTTTTTCCCCCCTGGATTGGGTATTCCATCTACTGGGGTGTCCTCATAACATCCATTTTCAATAGGATGTCACCTGGGTCGCGACAAGACACTACAAAAGATTTGTATATGCTTTTATTGGCGCAATATGTATGATGAGATCAAGGAGTTTGTGAAAGTTTGTCACTTGTATCAACGAATGAATCCCAAGTTTGTGAAGAGCAATGCCAAACTCCACCCTATTCCTGTGCGTGCACAAATGTGGCATAACGTGAGTTACATTGCTGTGCTTTTCTGGGTTGAACTGTAACGTTTAATAGTTTTTATTACTAAACTGTTCTTCACAGTTAGGTTGTTATAGACTTGATTGGGCCATTGCCACTTACAAAGAAGGGTAACAAATACATTGTTACTTTAGTAGATTACTTCAGCAAGTGGCCAGAAGCTAGTGCTCTACCTGACAAAACAGCTGTAGGGGTGGCGTACTTTTATTTTGCCGGTGATGGATTGTCATTATAGTGTAATGAAATGTATTTTTAGCTTTGTTGCATTGAATTCAGTGCTATTATTTTGTAGGATATATCAGTTTAACATATTAGCCATTCATATATTCATTATTAGTTTACATTTAATGGAGGTTTTTATTCTATGTAATTTAACAGTTCCGATGTACATTTCATTATTATTGACAAGCCCATATGGTAGGCCTACTATAACTCGCTAATGTTTCCAACAGTGTAATGTGCATGCTATTATTCATTTGAGCACATGTTGAAGGTTGAATCATAGTGGGTATTCACAATTAGATTTGGTTACTGTGAGGTCATTATCTCAGACCAAGGCCGTGAGTTTGTTAATGCCGTGCAAGCAGAGGTATACAAATTGACGGGCACTGAACATTGCATGTCTTCAGCTTACCATCCAAAAACTAATGGGCTTACTGAGCGTTTCAATCAGACTCTACAAACAGCCCTGGTTAAACTAGTTAACAACACCCAAAATGATTGGGATGAACATATTTCATCAGTGCTCTTTGCATATTGAACTGCTAAACAAAAGGCAACTAAATTATCTACATTTTCAGAAGTTATGTACTGCCGCCAGTAAGCTATATTTATTTTAAATTTACTTTGTACTTATGCAATTTATCCGTAGTAAACCTGTATTGCCCATGGAAGTGGCACCAAACTCAGAACAGCCAGAAAACCCCCGCACATCTGAGCAAGAAGGTAAGCACTCCAATATATTGTGTATTGTGGATAAAGAACACTCTGATCAAGTCTCATCAGGAGATCAGACCAGTATTGATTGGGACACAGACTATATAGTTCAGCATGCTAAGTTCATAGGACAAATCAGAGAGAAGATCAGTGCTAAAGCAATGGCTAACATTACAATTATACAAAGGACAAATTGTACTATGATCAGAGGCATGCAGATTCAAAGGTAACTCTTTTGAATAGAATATATATGCATCATAATCTTTTTTGATCTTTTTAGAAACTTGTAGCAGGTTCACTTGTGCTTCTGAAAAACAGTGCTAGGGACTCTAGAAAAGGCGACAAACTGAAGCCTTGCTGGAAGGGTCCATACAAGGTACATGCTGATCTTGGCAAGGGTGTCTACACATTATACAATGAGAAAACTGGAAAGGTGTTGAAGAAGACTGTTAACATTAGCCAGTTAACTGAATTCCATCATAACTGCCCTAAATCTCCTGAGAAGATTGAACAATCTCCAGTAGTAGATGATTGTGCTTCATATCCTGAGAAGATTGAACAATCCCCAGTATCCTTGTCAACAGATTTATCACCAGAAAATAATTTTGACTGCTGGCCAGTAGTAGATTGTGCTTCATCTCCTGAGAAGAATGAACAATCCCCAATATCCTTGTCAACAGATTTATCACCAGAAAATAATTTTGACTGCTGGCCAGTAGTAGATTGTGCTTCATCTCCTGAGAAGAATGAACAATCCCCAGTATCCTTGTCAACAGATATTGATGTCCCCTCCCATATGCCACTTCAAGATGACGCTAACTGCTCACCAATTCTTATAGATGACTGTTTTTCATCTGCTGAGAATGCATGCAAGTTCTGGATGAGTGGTTTTCAATTGTACAAATGTGACGAAAAGACCATACGGTTTTACGATATTCCCACCCTGGACGCTTAACCCTAGGATGGTTTTTACGTTATTGCCACGCTTAGACATCCAATCCCAGAGTGGTTTTATGTTAAAAACCGCCCTGAAAAACTATGCCTGGACGTTACTAACTTTTTCCTATGTTAATCACTCTTTAGAATAGATTATTTCTTGAAATGTGTGTGCATGTAAATGTATGTGTATGTAAATGCGTGTGTATGTATGTTGGGAATTTTACGGGACAGTTCCAGAAATATATGCAATTAATATTTGCAACCTCTACCCACAACACATCGCCTCCTCCTCTAGCACCACCACAAACATCCCCATCATGCCAAGGCCATCCCACTTGTCAACTCGGCACTTTACGCTAGACGTCTAGGAGTAGCAATAATAACTCAAGCATTCACAAGTTATGCATGTCTTTTAGTGGAGGTACAAAGGTTGAATTCCATATAGCGCTCAGGATTATTAAATGCGCATGCGCTAAATCTCGCTACACCCCCCGCCCACCCTACATGTATATGAATATGAATTTCATTTATCAAAAATTGACAATTCTAGCAATGTTAATGACTGCATATTGGTCTAGTGACAATCACTAGAATGGTTGTGCACGATACTAGCGACTTTCACTCTATTTTTATCGTCACTCGAAATAATTTTGAGGGACATGAAGTGACATGGAGTGTAATGCATCATTCTGTTTTTGGTGGCAACGTATAAAAGTTGCGCATTCTCTTCTACCATATGAAGGGCTATCGTTCGCCATACATCCAAAAGTGCTTGAAGGGCGAGGGCATGATGGCTTCTCGACGTGGAATTTACAAGTTCATAAAGCGCTTCGTTGAAACAGGTGGGCAGTGGTGGGCCGACAAAAACAACACCTGAGATTAAGCGCTTCGTTGATTAGCAAATAGAGAAAAACCACTGAGTCACCGTGCACATGCAGAGTCACGTTTTTAAACACGGTTAAAATAAATATACGGCGTATGCATTAGTCAATCATAGCTGTACCGCGACGTAATATACGGTTACGCCGTGCAGCAACGTATACGTACCATTACACCCTTTTTTTTTTTTTTCGGTACTACTGTTAATACTATAATTATTCTGACACTGAATTTACTGTAATAAAATGAAAATTATAAAATAAATATTCTATGTATGCATGCATAAGCAATCTATAAAAATAGAGTAGAGAGGTGCTCCATCATCCATCCCAAGACCACTCCTCCACTTCACTCGTGCATGAACCCCTTAGACACAAGCTGGTGGTCCTTATGATAGCAAAGGCCAGTCACATGTGCACACGTTTGGGAATAGGGCTTTTCCCATTTGTGAGCCGCTAATTGGCAATTACAATAATCATTACGCTGGAACGCGTTAATTCAAATGCAAATGCATTTTTAACTGCTTCTCCAGCGTATTTAAACCTCAAGGTTTCGTAGTTGTTAAGTAAGCCAAAATGCAGCTGTTAAGTGTGACGGTTTTGTTAACCGTTGCTTTGCTGTGCAAGGCCGCGTCGATCGGCACACGTAAGTGACTCGGTTTTACCATTGACATTTTGCATGGTGATATTGATGCTCTCGCAGTGGACGGAGGGAGTACCTCCCCGAAATATGGCATCACTACACAGCAGGCAGGCGGTAGTGAAACCACGACTGTGAAATCGGATGGTGCCACAGCGATGAAGTCGAGCGACACGGCAAGGGGACAGTCGACGCCAGAGGAACTTATCAAACAGGTATTTGCAAGCGAAGACAGCACCGGTCAAAAACCAAAACCGGTTGGAAACACCGCAGCTGACCTAACGGCTGCGCATACGGATACGGCAGTAATATCCGTTGACGGAGTAAGCACCTCTCCGAAAGCTCAGGAAAATGAAATGAAAACCACATCTACCGGTACGGTTACACTTTTGAGAGTCGGAGATGGAGGTAGCACTTCTCCGAAGGCTGGTGTTAATGAAATAGGTACGTTTCAAGATGAAAATGATAGGAAGAATGTGTGCCATATATATTTCAACCTCAGAATGTAATAAATATATAAATATCACCATGCAGCAGCTAGTACCTGTATTCCAGTGTCATAATATCATTCACAATAACGCGGCAGATTATATTTGATTCAACAATTTGAACCGTTTCGTATCATGCAATGAGATCATTTTGGTTTGAGGTTCAATGTTACTAAAGATCATGAATGAATAAAGAAGCTGAATTTCAAGTGTTCATGATCCATAAAGAAATTACATTTTAATACCGCTAGTGATATCCGTAATATGTTTTGAAATATTAGCTATACAGTGCCTGTGTTCGTGAGACCTATAGATCACAGTATTAGTTGACCTACAGTAGACATATTTTCTCGCAATTCAAGAAATGTGAGAATCATTTATCCGACTAGCACTTTTGTAAAACACATTGAAATACAGTTTAAGGTACTTAAACCAAGTTAACCGACGAGTTGGTTGAGTTGGGAAATGCCCTCGCCTCTGCGCACGTGCTCACCACGGATACGACAGCGCATGCGCATTCATGCAGACACGTGTCGCAGTCGGCAGTCATTTCTTTGCATGCATAATAAAAGGTAAACTGCTAATTGGATTGATATTGCTGTTAACGAACGTTACGAAGTCCATCTATAAACACAGTCATGACAAGTAACATTCTAATCCTCAATCTACAATAAAGACTGATTTTTAAATCAAACTCGCATTGGCTATCTGAATCCGAGTTGATCTTACCATTTTAAGCATTTTGTAGATTATCAAAAGTGACATTTGCACATACATGTATGTTTCAGCTTCGCCTGTATGCTGAAAGCCTGTACCTCTCTAATCATTTATAGATGCACAAGTGAAAGACCCTTCCTCCAGTATCATTGGTAAGCTTCTGTACTACGTTCTCATTCTGAAGATGACTTGAAACATAGTCCTTTGCACCTGCACTGAAGGGATAGGAACAGTTTCGACTGAATGCAGTTTAGCCCTACAAAAAATACTCCTTTAGCATGCAGGACAATACGAGTCAAAGAACAGACTACTGCATGCATCCCAAACTGCAGTACTTTCAAAAATGCAATGCTAATATATCATAGCAAATTCGCGCTGCGGATATACTCAATCTTGTCTATTTGGGCTGGAATTTAATACCTTAGCATTATCCCTTTCAGTTTAATATGACCACACTGATGTATGAGCTTGTGAAATTGACAATTACGAATACCAAGAGAATCTAATTGCATTGCTATTTTTCCCTTAGAAGTTAAGTTGGTAACTACCACAAATGATAGTTTCAAACTTCAATCATCCTCTTTTTCTTCTTGTACTTTTAAATTGATTGCACACTGTTGGCTGAAGTATTTGTAATTAAAATTATTCTATCATTCGCAGTCCATTCATATTCTTAATTATTATCTTTCATGACGAAAATGACGAAAGTGTAATGTGTGGGCGTGTCGTGATATAATTCAGGCATCATCCCATTCTTGATCCTAATTACTTGGCTGGCTTGATTGTGCTAATGACGAAATTACGGTGCACGTTGATATGTTCGGCTCTTTTTCAGCCTCTGTTCCATCCACTGGTGTGGTGTACAACTATTTGGAGAGCACTCTCGTCCAAAAGGGTTTTGTCAAATGCTATGACCAGCCCTATAGCCATTACACAAGTTCAGCTGATCTCAATGCATGTGCTGGATCTGAATTTGTCTTTGTTGGAGCCAAGAGCTCATCAAATGCTAATGTTTTTTCAATTGGAGCTTTTGGGGCTTCAGTCAATGTCTTCAAAAATACATACTCCACCTCTCAAGCGTACTATGATGCAGTGGGAGGCGCCTATTGGTATCGCTATCCTGGATGGAGCTTTGGGTTTGCATCGTCCTCAAGTGTAAACTTGAACAGTTGTGACTACAACAATCCAGACTGCTCTCACAGGCTCTGTTTTCATCTGGATCAAAACTCTGGCGGCTATCGTGCCGGGTGCTCTGTGGGGTTGAACGGTGACTCTACGTGGAGGAAAGTGATTTATAAATGTGAGTTAGAATTTACCGTGGGCAACTTTTTTATTCAAATTATTCAATGCTATATTTGTTGGACGTGCGAGGTTAATCGATATGCAATCTGAACATGATACACTAACTCCTTAATGAAGGCGCGTTGTTAAATTATAATGCTATTTTAGTCAGTGGACATGTACATACATGTACACTAAAT
Organism: Ephydatia muelleri; assembly: GCA_013339895.1. Classification (NCBI taxonomy): domain Eukaryota; kingdom Metazoa; phylum Porifera; class Demospongiae; order Spongillida; family Spongillidae; genus Ephydatia; species Ephydatia muelleri. The sequence goes on along the minus strand of JABACO010000002.1, from coordinate 11,812,209 downwards.
AACTAGCTAAGTTTGAAAAGTAGATGATAACATTTCCCCCTCACCCGATCTCACTACATCCCAGCTTCTCTGCCTACCTGCGGCGTTCAGTACGATTACAAGGAGAGCGATCTCATCCAAAAGGGCTACGTTAAGTGTTACGAGCAGCCCTACTCCCACGCTACTTCTTCTGCTAGCCTGGCCGCATGCTCTGGATCAGAGTACGTCTTTGTAGGGGCAAAGACGTCTATAGGAGCAAGCTCGTTTGCCATTGGAGCCTTCGGTGTGACATCGAACGTCTTTAAAAACACCTACGAACAAACTAAGGCTGTTCTAGATGCAGGAGGCGCGTACTGGTACCGGTATCCGGGATGGAGCTTTGGGTTTGCATCCTCCTCAACGGTGAACTTGAACAGTTGCGATTACAATAATCCTGATTGTGCTAGCAGGATGTGTTGGCATCTGGATCAATACGTTGGTGGCTATCGTGCTGGGTGTACTGTGGGCTTGAACAGTGACTCGACCTGGACGAAAGTGATTTACAGCGGGAAAAACCTACCAACTTGCTCCCCTGGTAAGCCCAATTACTGCACTACAAGTATCGATTTCAAGACACATGCACAGTACAACAAATAATTGATATGGCAGCTACAAAAAAAAAAAACCAAGGCAAACATACTTAGTGCTCTCAAAGGTTTACTATCAGGGTGATGAAATCAACAGGCTTTATATTTGTATTTCTATTTACACCAACATTGAAAAACTCACATACACTGCGCACACACGCACACACACACACACACACACACACGCGCGCGCAACACATACGCACACACACACACACACGCACACACAAACACACACACACACAAACACGCATACATAACACACGCACAAGCTGGCAGTCTTCGTATTGAGCTGTTGTGACTGATTGAGAATTTCAGCACTAATTGGGATGTGAAGTAATTATAACATTGTCATTGTAAAAGATAAATTGGTGTCTTTTAAGCCACTTTTTACGATTTAGAACACAGTTATTCTTACTTATAAATAGTTTGGCTTATTATTCATCACTATTTGTAACATCATTGCACCTAATTGCACAACCAGTTATATGGAATCAATTAACTTGCAGTGGCTGTTCCATCGTGTGGAGTACTATACAACTATCCTGAAAATGCTCTCATCCAGAAGAGCTTCACCAAGTGCTATGACCAGCCTTATTCACATGCAACGACGTCAGCTGACCTTGCAAACTGCATGGGGTCCTCTCTGGTCTTTGTGGGGGCAAAAAGCTCTTCGGGCTCAAATACATTTGCTCTTGGAGCATTTGGTGTCTCATCCAATGTTTTGAAAACAACTTCATCTGCAACACAAGCTTCTATTGATGATGGAGGAGCATACTGGTATCGCTATCCTGGATGGAGCTTTGGGTTTGCATCGTCCTCAAGTTTAAACTTGAACAGTTGTGACTACAACAATCAAGACTGCTCTCACAGGCTCTGTTTTCATCTGGATCAAAATGTTGGTGGCTATCGTGCCGGGTGCTCTGTGGGGTTGAATGGAGATTCAACATGGAGGAAAGTGATCTACAAGGGCAATTACTTGAACTCATGTTCTCCAGGTCAGCAGTAACAATGAAGCCAAATGCCGATATTGATCACATGATCACATTATTATTATTCTCTCTTGGTATTATCATAGACATCATGGCAAGTGTCGAATCTGAGCATACCACTGCAAGTAAAGGCCAGTGAGAAGGTCTGGACAAAGACTGCTGCTTAGAATATAGACTGAGTGTAGAATGCTAGCATTCAGTGACTCAATATGCTGCACTATGAAGCTTATAAATAAAAAATTGCCACTCGTTTCATATCAGGACAATTAAGCTATAGAGACATCGCTTCCTACTCGTCATCGTGTGTAACAATCACAATGTATAGGTTATAGGTGTGTTCAATTCGCGCGCTGATCAAGATGAGTTATCACTTCCTATGCCGATCGTACCGAACTCACGAATCCAAGGGAATACTTATTGTCGCCCCATGCACGTCGCGGAAGGCAATACGCACCACGACGCGCGTAAGGATTTTTTCCTACTCACTCGCATCACCCTTCCGTACCCACCCTTCCCTAGTAGTGTATATAAAGCTTTTCACATTGACATAATAGCACATGCATCGTAGTTTATAGGTAATTTCACAGAGCCCCACCCACGTAATGGGCAAGTCTATATTTAGAATAATTCCGTGGCAGTCCTCAGTGAGTTTATATTTAGAATAATTATGATTGCATCCACCCTTGTGAGCGAAGTGATTGTACGTTGTTTTAGGATGGCACAGGGAATTTATCTATGCTTCAAAACGCATCAAAACAAGGATGGATTAATCTGACGTAGACGCGCGCACGCTCACGTAAATACACGAGAAGTCGCTATGCCAGGATTAGACTTAGCCAGGTGACGTGAGGCTCTCTTGACCCATCATGCTTACCAAAAGATCGGACGGAGTACATATAATATGCAATGTACTCTTCTGTATACTATTGTTCCTTAACGTGACAAAAAATGCTTATCCCATAATAGGTTTGAATAGACACATTGTTGTGCAGGTTACTAATTGTTCCAGAATCACTGCACCTGTAGGATAGGGTCAAAGGTTGTTCCCATGGAGTACGGTACATGTATGAACATGACACTATAAGGGAACATGACACTATAGGGTAACATGCCACTATAGGGTAACATGACACTATAGGGGAACATGACACTATAGGGGAACATGACACTATAGGGAAACATGACACGGTAGGGGAACATGACACTATAGGGGAACATGACACTATAGGGGAACATGACACTATATAGGGGAATATAAAATGACTAGACAAATGGCTTCTGAACTGGTAGAGCCTCTTTCCGTCAGACGTAGTGGTGTGGCTGCACTAAAACACAATATCAATATGGCACCAATGCGCTAGGGGGTAGTTTTCAAGTTCTCTCGAATTGGAAAGTTCCTCTATCAAATACTTATTCGGCATCAATATTTGGACCATCCTTCATTCATGCAGGACACTAAACATTTCAAAGGGAAAAGCATTCTTTCTTTACAGGTCCCGGAAAAGAGATTATGCTGGCCACGTACACTACTGACTTTAGTCATGACTATATTTGGCCATCAACCGTGACGTCATTATTAATTACCATTTAAGCACATTCCATAGGTCGCTGTGTACATCATTCATAACGGTTGAAGGACCTCGCATCAGCGATATGGGGCAATCCTCGAGCAAGAAGCAGACACAAAGTACAAAGGCTAGTTCTACTACTTCCCAATTTCCTACCACACCACACGGGTCCCTAATGTACGGCGAGTTGGCACGCGCATGTACAGTAATGTTTGGCAATCTTGACGCCGATCTTCACAAGCATATCGTGGACGAAACACCCACTTTCACCTGCGCAGAGAGCAGGATGATCGATCTAGGGTTCGCCAAATGCGTCGATTATCCTACCCTGCCCGATCACGTGTACTACGAAGGCTACTTTCACTCCTGTAGGGACCCTAGGCCTATCGAAAGCCTTAACCCACGAAATGGCCGCCCTTTCAACAAACCTCCTGCCCCAAAGGCTCTGCGCGCTCTGTACATAGCCTTCAGAGAAAAGAACAAGGCCCTATTAAGCGACATGACGCAGAAGATCCTCGAATTACCGTTGCCGCACGAGTTAGATCACGAAGAACAAAAGGAGACTCAAGAAATTGATCCTCGCCAAGTTATAGCGGACATGTTTAGTCCTGAAGGTTCCGGGGAAATCCTGTGCGGTGACCTTGCAATTCAAGTGCATTGTGGGACGTGCGTGAGTTATGAACACATTGGATGGCACCGCGACTCCATCAACTCCATGTTTCATTTCGCCACCTCGATAAGAGGCAAACGAGATTTGTACTCGAGTCTGTCTGATCACCCCGACAGCTCGAAACAGCAGATTTTCGTCGATCGACTCGAGACACCCAACATTTACATCTCCAGCCCGGCCAACTTTAGACACGCTGTGAGCTACCCAGAACAATCCTGGGAGGACAGGACCATAGCCGTACAGGCGAGGTTCCTCTTGACAAGAGAACTTCTCAACACCCTTGGGATGATATCAAACGAGGTAAAGAAGCAAGTATCCCAAATCATTGCAGAGGCGCTCTGCAAGGGCTTCGCGTTGCCTTCCTTTCAGGAGGTCATGGAGGTAGAAGGAACTCTGGATGATTATCCAGGTTCTTTAAAAGTGGTTGACAACTATCTCGATGGAATAAAGGAACACTTCAACTGAGTCCACTATATAGTAGAAGGCAAGCAATTAAGAGAGAAAGATCAACGTTTTACTTGCATGTGTGCATCGCTGTGAAAAAAGAAGTTATACTATTTGTGTATTCAGACTGTTTACAATCTGTTATGCATCAATGTGTATACTCTGGTTCTACTCTATTCATATAACATGAGTATAACTAGTATACTGTTCTACTGCATGAAGTATAACACCATTATCCTGTATGCGTATAGCCACTTTGTTGCCATGCCTGATCACTGCGTTTCAGGTTAATTCAACTAGTTTTGTAAATTTAAATTTGGTTTTAATTAACCATTATAATACCCACAGCATGCCAAAGTATAGCACCAGTACGTCGATGGGAATAGTTCAGGGAAGTGTGTGTGGCATTCTTTCAAAAGAGATTAGTGAGAAACACTTATAAGATATTTGTGACATCAAACTTTTAAAAAGAGTGAAGACATCATCTTTACAATGCAGCTGCTAGATGGCTTACCGCAGGTTTTAAAATTAGTCAAACCTTGTGGCAGAGAAGCTTCTAGGGCATTTAAGATGTGATGCCACCCCAAGGTCTGTATGGCCGGCCACATGCAGTATCTTTTGGAAAGACCTGTTCACGATGTGAAAGACAGACGACAAGTCACTGGAATTGCCATCTGGAGGTAGTCTGTTTGAAGAAGCTGGAGAGTACCCTGCCTATGAAGGCCATCTCCAAGTACCAGATCAGTTAAGACCACTGAGGCGATTCCCCAACTTCAGCAGTCAGTTGTCATCCAGGGGAAGCAGGTCATCTTGAAGTTCGACATGGGTGCTGGCTCCAACGTCTGCTCTGAAGATGTTTGGGGAAACCTACCCTACCACTAGCCACAGGATGGTATGAGGTAGAAAATGGAGAGCATATACCCCACTTAGTCACACTGCAGGGTAAAGAAAGTTCACATGGTAAATCAGAGCAATTCACTGTTACCAAGGTACCATATCTCAATCTTCTGGGCGATGATGCAATAGTTAGTCTGCAGGTCAACATTTCTGCTCTGATGGGTCTCAATCAATCGGGGCAACTACCCAGTTACTGTGAATCAACAGCCGGAACCCTATCATCATCCCATGCCACTTCCTGAGGATGTTATGAAAAGTTGGGTGGTGATCATGGCTTCACCATGATCAACCTGGCAGACACCTATAATCAAATCATGTTAGCTCCAGAGAGCCAAAAGCATCAAGGGGTGCTATTGCAAATGAGACTCCTTTTTAGTACCAGTTCAGCCCTGGGCTACATCCATAGAGGTCATGGGCCAGCTGACCTGTGACTTCCAAAGTGTGGCTGTCTACATGGATGACATTCTGGTTAGTGGAACCACCACTTCTGCGCACCTCCAGAACCTTCGTTCTTTTCAGAAATGTGTTGAGTGTTTCTTTGCACAACGTACCTTCTGTCAAATACCTTGGGCATATCCTGTTGCAACAGGGCATCGCCAAGGGTCATAGGTTGATGCCGTCAAGATGGTGCCACCTCCCGAAAATGTTTCTGGTCCCTATTCTTTCTTGAGTTCATGTCATTACTTGAACCAGGGTGCAGAGAAACAAAAGCTTTCCAGAAACTGAAAGACTTGCTCTGCGCAGACACCATTCTGGTCCATTTCGACCCGTGATATCATTCTCCTCTGTGGAATTGGGGGCTGTTTTCTTCCATGGTCACAGGGTGATGGCATTGGCTGCCCAATCAGCAATGCCTCAAAGACCTTCAATAACTCCCAGCAGGGTACAGTCATGATCCAGAAGGAGACACTCTACTAGCTGGGGATAGATGCAGACGTATTGGACCTCTGCTATCAGTGTACTGCCTGCATGTGTAGAGCATCAGAGCAAGCCGCCCAAACCTAACAATTATCCATGGATGCTGGCAAAAAGCCATGGAGTCTAATACATGTTGATCATGCCATCGATTTTCTATGAAGTACATGTAACTGGTTTGTTATAAGTAACCTTGCATCACATAGTTGTATCGGACAATGTGATATCATTCTCCTCTGTGGAATTCCAGATCAAGTGTCACGAGAGAGGGCCGGCCCATTACCCACCTCACAGGTGCACCATACCACCAAGTCAGCAAAGCACTATCTTACAGCAGAACCATTGGACCCAAGGGCTGCAAAACTGCACATCCTCCATGAAAGTGTGCCATTTTGCAGAAGCCACCACATAATCAGAGGAGGACAAGGGCCACTTGACATTCTGAAATTTCCAAATTTGATCACTAATAGTTTGAAGAAGAGATACATAATTATTATAGAAATTTTATTATAGTGCACAATACATACACCAAAATGATGCAAATGATGGCACTAGTTACAATGCACTTATACAAAGCCAAGTATGTATAAAATTAAAGTGTTAAAGTTTACAGAATTGAGACAAATGTACTAAATGGAGATGCGAATCCTACATTTTTTTGCTGTCACTACTGAATCCAAAAGTGTGTTCCAAATAGCAATTATCCATTTGGATAAAATGTTGTGCCTGACCGCAGACCGTGATATCTGAATTAACTTCAGCTTTTGAGAGTGGCCACGAGTATCATGAGCAAAGTTAGGTATTTAGATGAAATTGTCAACAGAGACAGCTTGTTAATGATTTTAAGGCTACAGTATTCCAGTGATGGCAGCTGAAGATCATGAGCCGATCAGAATATCCATGTAAGCTAGGAAGCATGCTCTTTGTATATTGATCTAGTAAAGAATCGTTGAATTATCTCAATACCTCTGATGTCCTACAAGAGCCAAGGATTCCAGACTGGAGTGGAAGATGGCTCTAAGTAAATAAATGTCAGATGTCTACAATGAGTTCATATCTGAAGTGATATAAATGTCCTTTATAGTTTTGAATTCAGCCAATAGAATGTCACAGAATTATTCAATGGGGGAATTTTTAGATTGTCAAGTGATAAAATATACATACCCTCCATCTGTAACTTTCCTTCTGAGTGCTGACCAGAACCTTACGGAAAATGAGGAAAGGGATTAATAAATTATTTTACATATTGCTAATTATTTGCAAAGAGAACAATGACATACAATCTTCAATTGTAAAATTACTACTGGATAATCAACAATTAACCAAATCATTATCATCGTCAAGTATAGAACAATGTACTTACCATGTAGAAAAAAATGACCATCTGCAGTGGAATCTGTTGAGATGCTGCCATCATTGCACGATAAAGGACTGCTATCATCAGGATATGTGCAGGTAGGATTAACATCTCTGAATGCAGGAGAATCTGAACCATCATCTATATCTGAAGTTACTTGTTGTCTGTAAACCTTTAAATGAATACCAGTTGCACTGATAACTTTACCGTTATGACAACTTAAATCATACACTAACTCGAGTTATTTTGAAGGGTTTCATATATCTAAAACACAGATTCCCTTCTTTTGTCTTTTTAGGAGTAAAATCCTTCTTCAAAACAAGCTGTCCAATACAAAAATCAGATGCCTTGGCATGTTTCTTGTCATACTGCTTTTTATACTTATTTTGAGCAACTTTGATGTTCATTGCTACTTGATGTAATGTATTTATATGCTCCTTCATTTTCGCTTCATGATCTGGCTCTTGCATTTCGAGGTGATGCTTGTAAAGGTCCTCAATTGACTCAGACTGCATTTTTATATCAATTGGAAGGTTTGGCTGTCAACCAAACATAAGAAAAAAGGAGTATGGTTTGTTGCCTCTTGCCTTGATGTGTTATAGTCAAACACACATGTATCAATGTAATAGCTCCATTGTTTCTTTTTGATGAAACATATTTAGGCAACAGTTCTGCAATATTTGATTGTAGTATTCATCGAGGCCATTTGCCTACACATTAAGGTTTGACACATTTCAGAACATATACGAGCTGGTACTTTCCTTTTTTAAACTCAAGTCACACAACAATTTCTTTACTAAAATATGTTCTGACTTTGCTTTGCTACCACACGCTTCAGTACTAGTGATGTTTGATACATGTACGTTTCCTGATTCAGGAGCAAAGTACACGTACATTATTGTATTGGCATGAACACAATATGTATACAATGAAACAGCCATCAAAAATACATCTAGTGCCATCATTTAACAGTTAGATCAAAATAATGTATCACAAATTTTTAAGCACAGAAATGCTATATGTTTCATGCATGCATATCATCTAATGCAAAATAAAATTTAAAGAGCATATACAAATAGCCTACAGGTAAAGAAAAGAAAACTTGTGCTATCATTATAATGCATGTTACATCTTGTGTACCAACCTGGGGATGATAGGTTGTGATGAACCGTCTTTTTATCCCTAGTCTTTTGCATATCTCATCGTTCCGTTTGTTGTCAAACTCTCTACCATTGTTTGTCACCACAACACGCGGAAGACCAATGCACATCAAAATCTGAAATGAATGCAATTGTGTAATTGGTGTGTTAATTCTAGCCTTAAAAAGTGCAGTTGAAACAGTGGTGGTGTAGTTATTGATAGTAGGAATGGCCTCTTCCCATTTAGTGAAGTAGTCACTACCAGTTAAGATGTACTTGCTGCCATTCTCAGCTTCGGGGCTTATAGGGCCAATGAAGTCTATGCCAATCACGCGTGCCAAGGGCCTTTGACTGAAACGGGATGTAATTCAGGGACTCCAGTTGTTAGCTTGGAAGGAACTTCAGATGTTGAGGATCTTGTTGGCGAAGTGTACGAGTATCTTTTCAGTGGCAAATATGGTGATGGAGCTTCAAAGGAGAAAAAGCAAACGATACGAAAAAAGGCCTGAAGTTTTCGGTGTCGAATAAAGGAGAGCTATTTTATAGGCATAAAGGAAGGGCAAGGCAAGTATTGGTCGTTTCGGCACATTAAATACCATTATATAGATTACTCCTTTTCTAAATCTATTGATATATTTTACTTCGGTACATTCAGAATACCAAAGAGCAGCGCAAAATTGCTCATTCTTGCCACACTGACCCCACATCTGGCCACATGGGGAAAAGTTTTCTGAATTTATGTGGCATAGGATGGTCAAAGATGTCATTAATCTGGTTAGTATTGTTCTGTATTTATTCACATAAAATGTGCATGCATAAAATATGTATATTTGTGTTCTATGTCACTTTAGATATCAAATTGCGATGAGTGTCAAAGGGTGAATCGCTTCCGAACAGCTTTCACTTTGATTGGTCACATCGGGTGCATGCTTGCAGGCACAAGCAAAGACAAGGAACAAAATTTTCAGACCGGGTCCAAATTTTTGGGCCCGTGCGGGCCGATTTCACTTGAAAATTTTGTCCAATAGGACCAAAATTTTCGGCGGACCAAATCTTCTGTGACATTGCCATTGTTGTGTCCGTGCACAAAACGAAGATAAGCTATGTGTGTAAGAATCAGTACTGCAATCGCCACATCAAAAAAAAAAGAAACATTTTTTTTGTATCATCTGCAAAAATCTTCACACCTATAGACTTTTCGAGGCAATCTGAATTGAAGGTCATGTATAAGAGGAAGAAGTTAAGGACCAAGTACTGACCCTTGTGACACACTACTGACAATTGGTACAACATTGGAAATATAACTCTGTATATACATTGGGTATGGCCAGTGGGGGAACGTAAGATCCAATGAAGCAATCAAGGACCAAAACCATATAGGCAGATGAAAATGAAAGGTCAAGGAATCCTGTGCACATAAAGTTCCTTTAGATGCGCTCCTGTCAAGTTACTCCTATGTTAGCTATTACCTTACTGATTAATCATCCACCTTCTCACAAACACAGTAGCAGTGGCCAAATGCACTCACAATATTGAAACGGAATGCTGAGTGACTTGTACTACCATCAGCTGCCACCCATGTCTCATTATCTGCCTATTGAACAGCCCACCAGTATGATTCTGCAGTGCATGGTATGGGAGAAGGTTCTGTAACTGAAAGGTGTAGCTGAGCTGAAGGGATGGTATTCTGCTCTCAGTCCCCTATGCCTGTTGTGCCAAAATACACATGCAATCTCAGTCGTTCCAACCACGTTATCAAGAGGCAACTTAACGGAATAGTCTATGTTGAGTATGATGTCGCACAATATTTCAAATTTTAAATGATCAGATATTAATTCATGTATTTTATCAACCCGACTACAGACCCTAATTTTTCTTAAGAGGTAGCCCGTTGTCAATTTTGAATGGCCTTATTGACCTTCGATTAATCTACAATATATCTCTGAGAGACATTCGTAGGAATGCATGCATGGGAATGGTGGTCCAACAATACATCTATGGTGTAGCGTTTCAGCAACGTGAGAACTATGTCGCCCAATTTGGTGGGGTAGTAATCTGCCTGTAGCCGCTGTCGCCATCACGCAAAAAGATTGAGACGTTATCGTTGCATAAAGAAGAAGCTATAGTTGATCGGACACCAAGTTCAGAAATAATTTACAGGATGAGGTGTACTAATTCGCCATTTTGTGTACTTTTATGGAAGCTCACGCCGACAGCGAGGGGGGATTTTATTTTTCAATTTAAACAACGCCCGCGCATCTCATTGGTGACTGGGCTCCTACGGATCCTCCTTGCGATTTCCACCTGAGACAGACACCCCGGGAATTCAGCCGGACTAGTGCAATAGAACTGAAGATAACCCGAAGTGCATTGAATTCACTAGGATGCATACATGTACAGTAAGTCTGCATTTCAGAGAGGTTCGTGGCCAAATCATATGGAAGGGTTGGGGATGCCTTCTCGAAACTATGCAGCTTACCATTAAGTATGCAAGTACTTATATATGGCAGACTCAACCTACTCTTGGTGGATGCAAACGCGACTGCCATTGTCTCCAGGTGCACTGATCTGTCTGCGATCGGCATTTTATTTTACGTTTTTAGCGTCTGTGAACAGCAGTTGTATAATTTGTAAATGGTGAAGCAGAAATCGGTTAATTGAGGTTAGTGCAAGTCATCAAACGCACGTGAGGTTTCCTGTTACTATCACATGTGTTCCATGACCCCAGGCCCCTCCCCTCAACATCATAGTGTCTGCATTTAAAAGTGTAGTGGTCACCATTGAGTTTGCAGTTTTCCTGCTTTAAAAGAAATGGTGACATGAATGTGAATGAAGCCTGTTGTTAATGCTTGCAACCATTCAGTGCACAGTTGGATGTAGGCTATGCCTGAATCCTGGGAGCAAGGGGAATGTGGAATACAATGTGGATCCCATAATTGTCACATGAAAGTTTTGCTTGTGTATAAGGAGCTGAAGCAAAAGACTCCTCCTATACAGCTTTCCATATAGCCAATGATCCGATGACTTGCAGAGTATCAAATAGTAAAAAAAAAACTGCATGTGTGTTCCAGAATATTTTAGCAAGCTACTGTTCGAATCATGGCAGTGTTGACTTGTATGTGCTGAATGCAGCAGCAAGACATGCAGAGAATCAAATTCAATTAGGGAATATAGAAACATTCTATCTGAAGGTTTGAAATCCTAGTCAGCACGTTATAAACATCCCACATGCCCATGGTTTGAATCGAATCATGCAAACACTGTAATTCAAACACCTAGATGCTCTTTTTAAAAGTGTTATTGCTAAAGCCAACCTGGAACAAGTCTGTCACTGTATATAGAATACATTAATCTGTACAAAACAATTTGAGCCCATAGTTTGAACCAAATCATGCAAACACTGTAATTCAAACACCTGTAGATGCTCTTTTTTTAAAAGTGTTATTGCTAAAGCCAACCACCAGGAACAAGTCTGTCACTGTATATAAAATACATGTACATTAACCTGTACAAAACAATTTAAAGAATGAAGTGACTATAGAGAATCTAATGTGGATGGCTACATCAGAGTTATCAAATCATTGATCATATTTCTTCATTCCAGCTCGAGATTTCGGAGCAATACCAGACTGTGATGCAGATTGATGTGGTAGCTGGTCATTAAAAGACGGACCCTGCAATAAGGTAAGGATCAGTCAACGTATTCAGTGCAATGAGAGAGTCTGATCATTATGGGCACATGTACAGTGAGCTACAGTAAGATAGACATTGAAGGCATAAAACTATAAGTACTGTAGTTCAGTTTTACTCCAAGCATTTACAAACTTAAATGTGGGTCCTTACAAATATGTATGTACATCTGCAACAGTTTACTTCTTACTTCATTCCTGGAGATTGCCCCTAGCTGTTTTCTGTAAATATCAGACTCCCTTTTTAATGTCTGATTCTGAATGTGGAGCTGCAGGATAGAAGTACCATTAACTTCTTTTTTTTACTGAAGTGAAGGTAAATATTGTACATGTAAAAGTAGTAAAAATGTTAAACATGTATATTTTGCTGTAGAAGCATGAGAATGAATAGAGAACATAAAATATTGTAAGGCATATCTGAAGCACACTTTTCCCTAGTATTGTAGTAATTTCGTCAACTACATGTATGTAATAGTTTGCTTATAATGAAGCTACATGCAATTAATATGTAGAATGCAAGGAAGATGTGATCGTGAAAATCATATTATAATAGCGCTGGATTGGAGACAACGTGTCACAATGGGCATAATATTTGGGTTCTCGAGCAGTGGGACATGATCCAGCTCCATATGCAATGATTCTAGCATCTATGGGCTTTTGTCTACTAAAAGTTACAAATTTGGGGATCTTTTTGTCCTTAAAAAGTAACAAATTTGGGGATCCTTAAGGACTATACGATCCCCAAATTTGTAACTTTTAGTGGACAAAAAGCCCATAGATGCTAGAATCTTTGCATATGGAGCAGGGTGTTGGCTATTAGTTAGATCGAATGAAACTGCAATAGTAAAATAGAAACCGAGTCCTTACCTCTAATACATTGTTCCATTCCTTCTTATTCTGACAAAGGATGCTTGCAATCATTTCACAAAGTTCTTTAGTCGTAGGCCTCAGCTCTGGTCTGTCTTGAAGGCACTTGATCACCAATGGATGAAGAGGATGATCCATCCCCATCTTTTCAATTGAATCCATCCGTCGATATAGTTGAACTTCTTGCTTTTCAAAAACTGCTGCAGTTATCTTATGTTCAAATTCAATAGGAAATTCCTGTATGGCTGTATACAGTGCCAGGACACCAAATGAAAATATGTCTAATTTAAGGTCATACTTTGGGTCAGGACGCAGGGCTTCTGGTGGCATGTAAGCTTTTGTACCAGGTGCTATAGTTTGCACTGAGGCTGTTTGCACACGTTGAAGGTCAAATATTTTTGACACTCCAAGATCAGCTATTTTTGCCTTCATATCTTGTGTAAGGAGGATGTTAGTGGCTGTAAGGTCACGATGAATGATGGGTGCAGGCTCCTGAGAGTGTAAATGGAGCAGTCCATATGACACATCATGGAGGATAGAGACCTTAACTGATGCAGGTATGTCACGGTATGTTTTTAAGCACACTGCCAAATCCATATGCATGTACTCCATCACAAGATACTCATTTTCCTTGGTTGAATGAACTCCAAGAAACTGTACAATGTTGGGGTGCTTCAGCTGGCTCAATAAGACACATTCATCAATGAACTTTTGTCGTATTGCTTGTATGTCAGTCTCAGCAACTTGGTAGTTCTCTCCTAATCCTAACAGTATTTCATGTAGTCCCTTAGCGATGCAGGGAAGGCCATTCAGCTTGACCTTATACACAGTTCCAAAGGAACCACGTCCTTTCTCAAGTCTCTGATCAAGGCCTTCCAAGAAAGGGATCGTGTGTACCTGTAGTTGGGTGTGACAATACGCATTTCTCAACACTGATAATAAGGATAAAGAATACAAACATTAACTGCAAGTACTGTGGTCAGAGAAATGATGTTAAAAATACAGTATTGCTTTCCTGTCAAGTGTGCATAACTCATTATGCATTGCTGAGTACATGCATTAGCTGGTAGTGGAACTGCATGTCACATTGTGTAACATTTACAATTTGAATGGTACTAAATATGATACATTGTGTTTGTACGATTCAATTAAAAATCATTCTGTTCAATAAAGTTGTTTACTTTTCCTGTTTCAATAAAATCTCATCATAACAAAATGCCTGAATTGTTTTAATATGGGATCACTTCTAAGTAAAGTCAAGTAAAGTCATATATTATAAAATTTCTAGTACACACAATAGAAATGTAACATTTTAAAATTTGCAGAAACAATCCCATATCTCTATTCATATTTTTGAGAGAGTACTTAGATATGTAATAATTATTATATCACATTACACAATTAATTAACCATTAATTAAAATGTACAGAATTTTGTCCTATTTTGAACTGGTTATTAGTGCCTATACAAATATAACAACTTGTGATGAATTCTTTTTTCATTGTGGAACACCGTACGTGTCCATTATGAAAATATATTGTGTAATATGTACGATTAAATTTCCTACATTGCGTTTGTATATTTCAATTAAAAATCATTCTCTTCAGTAAAATTGTTTACCTTATTACATGTTTCATAGTGCCACTAAAGCACTCGTTTTATGCACAAGATTTTTACATTCATGATGTCATAATAAAACCTCTTAATTAACAAACTAAGAATAATAATCATGCATGTATGTATCATTATATTTATACTAGCTATACAATTATTATAATAAAAATGCCTACCTGAATGGTTTTAATACATCTATTTATACTTTTGAGAGTACCTATTTATGTAGTGTGAATAGTACATGTATGACATTACATAAAGGCCCCAATGATCCCAGGACAGAGACAGTCCCCTATTTTGATGGCTACAGCATATAAAGGTGTGGGCCACTGGCCAGGAATAGAGTGACGCAACTCTCTGAGGAAGCCATGAGCTTGTGGGCTCACAACACTAGAGGTCCTCAATGGCTATGGTGTTGTGAGCCATACAAGCTCATGGTTTCATGTAGGGGATGGAAGGATTATAATGTATTGTTACAGATCTCAACAAAACTGTTTTAATAACTCAACAATCATATTTAACTGTTAATTGCACTAAGTAATTACTTTGAATATGTTTGATTGTGATTGAATAGTTTGAGTTATTAATTTACGTAACTTAGCTGAGTGAGGCGTAATATACTAGCTGTATCAATAGCAATAGGTTATTATAAGATAAATACAAAAATTATATTATTTCTTCACATCTCAAGTTGCAAACTACATGTAATACGAATTAATTAAAACTACAGTCCATTTCCTTTAATTGAATGGAATAGAAAACTGAATCTTTGATGCATGATTTGAGTATCTATTGTAAGCATAGACAATGCAAATAGAGTATGTTACACACACATACATGTACACTGTCAGTTAATGAATAAAAGTAATGGTCAAAATTAATGTCATATTGAAATGTCTTACATGTAGCCACATCAATTGAAAACAATGCTTCACAAAGAGCAACATTTGTGCCTTTAATCATCAAAACCTGGCTCTTAATTAAAAAAGCAAATGATGAGGATTAGAATGATTCAAATGAACTCCAACATGTGTACATGTGCATGTACATATACATGCAAACTATTACTATTGAAAACACAATGTCATTAAACGGGTCACATTTCAAGGGGGAAAAATAATCCATTGCTTTCAAAGCTTCATAATATAATAACTCTCACATACATGTACAATCTCTGCAATACCTGCTGGACTTGGCTTTTGTTCATCTGTTCATATTTCTCCACCTGAGATCTCAAGTTATCAGCCTGCTTCTTGTACTGTTTCACTTGCTGAGTAAGAAGCATAACTTCCTCATCTAACTTTGAGCTTGAAGCTCTTGCCTCCTCCAGAGACCTCTTCCATGTCTCCTCTTTGGTTTGAAGTGTTTGCCTCAAGTCACATATTTCCTTATCACAATCTGATACCTTCTTGACAGCCTTTCCATAGGCCCCCTGCAAGGATTGTAATTGTATTTGTTTTAGTTTTTCTTCATCATCGAAGTGGTGTTGTTCTTGCTTGACTGTTCTTGTTAACTTAGCCTTTTCAATCTGACCAGCTAAACGTGTACGGTCATCTCTTTCGCTTTCAAAGTCCTTCTTGTACATGTCCGCCTGTAAGACAAATAAAACAAATAGATACATTACATATAACATGACACGCAACAGAATGGTTGTGGTACATAATATACATGTATAGTCCAGTACATGTACAGGTACGTGCTTTCTACAGTAAATGCATCTACTATGAATTCAAGAGGATTTATTGTGAAACACATGAAGTAATGAAACAAATTATGGGTCTGCACAGTCAGTGCATACATGAACATGCACCTGTACATGTAGATCTGTATACCTGTGCCTGAAGTAGCCCAGTTTTCTCCTTAAGGCTTTTATTAATTTTAGTGATATCATTGAGCTCCATACAAAGTGATTTATGGCTTTTGCTCAGTTTCTCCTTTTCAGATTCAAGCTTTGATATCTGCTGCTTCAGTTTATTCACTTCTGATGCAAACTTTGTGTCTGCTTCTTGCAATGCAACTTGAACCACTTCAAAATTCATCTAGATGATTTGCAGACCATTATAATGCATTGGACAACAACAACTTATAATAATTCACCTTTATTTCAGAAAGCTCTTTAGTTAATCCTCCATTTTTTGTCCACTCCATCTGCAGATCCTTTTGCAGGGATTCTTTCTCATTCTAAACATTAAATATTGCACAGCTTTGCACCATAAGACTGATCACACACATTATTCTGTACCTTAAGTGTTTCAATTTGTACACACATATCTTCAGAGGCAGTCAATACATGATTTCTTAAGCTGTCATGTGCAGCACTCCTGGCCCTAAGGCTTCTCAACTCATCCTCAGCATTACACTTGTATTCTTGTAATGCAGCAAGCTGACCCTGATGTGTACACAAGCAAAGTTAAAATGCTGGTGTTAAAAGACCACCAAGCATGTGCAATTCATGTACATGTATTTGCATTACACCCTGTATCTAAGACATGTGTATATAGCACTGTACACACATGCCATTCATCCATATTTGGCAACTAAGACATGTAAATTCTGTATTAATAGATGTAGTTTGTTGTTGTCAAAATGCCTTCATCATACACGTAGTGCATTGAGAGAAATGAATCCTGCTAAGAAAATTTCTAGGTGTGTGATGAGGTGGTAAGTTTTGTGGATGTACATGGAAAAAGAAGGCTTGCAACTAAGCACCAAGCAAATGCCAAATGCACATCATGGCATTAAATTGTGTTGATACAGCTGTTACTGTTTGCAAAAATAAAAATTATAAGTTAGATATACAGTAGGAATTTTGTAATATTTTAATTACATAATTTCCATCATCCCTTGTTTCCTTAAAATTTGCTCAAATGGATCTATTAGAATTTTACCATAATTACATTTTGATACAGTGTATCTAGTACATGTATATTGTTGCACAGTATGAAGAGTTTGAACTTTATTTGCTAACCTTTTGTTACTAAAAGCATCATAGCAATTTGTATTGCTACATTCTTATTGTCTGTCAATTTCCAATGTTTAACAACAGCAAATTTTAAAACGTGTTCCCAAGAAAAATGGAGCTCTAGTATGATGAATAGAAATTTAACATTAATTAAGGTGCCCAATGTTGCATACAAGGAAGGATCAAGGGAACATGCATAATTACTAACTATATTTGTGTCCATGCATGATTACTAATTTATTCGAATTATTAGTGATCAAATAGAAGCGTAAATATAATAGCCATCAAGAATGAAGTGGTAAGAGTGACTGTTCCCTTACTTTGCACACAACAATGGCTGTTGATGCAAAATTGTAAAGTAACAGCTAATATTTCTCTTAACAGCGTGATACTTTGCCATTTAGCATACCAATATACATGCATACTAAGACCACATTTGTGGAATTTTGTTCTATTTCATTGGCACATCAACAAGTACATGTACCTTCAAGTACTGTATACATAACTTATTTGGGTATGCACTCCCACAACATGAAATCTAATGTTACACTGTACATGTGTCCCAGTAATGCGTTAGTACAAGCAATATTGAGAATGAGTCAAAACGCAATGTGCTAAGCGTGCCACAACCTTAATCACTGACAGAGTACAAATGCACGGAGACTTAAATAAGTAAAAAAAATCTGTTAATAAAATTAAATCTTGTTTATTTTCACTCTACAGTGTCATAGATCTTAACGTTAATAAAACAATTGGAAATTGGTAACACATTATCTCACATATACATAAATGTGTCAGAATATAGTACCGGTAAAGTGTACAAAATTCAATTATGGGTCTGCACAGTCAGTGTATACATGAAAATGCACCTGTACATGTAGATCTGTATACCTGTGTCTGAAGTAGCTCAGTTTTCTCCTCTCGACTTTTATTCTTTTTAGTGATATCATTGAACTCCATACAAAGTGATTTATGGTTCTTGCTCAGTGTTTCCTTTTCAGATTCAAGCTTTGATATCTGCTGCTTCAGTTTATTCACTTCTGATGCCTGCTTTGTGTCTGCTTCTTGCAATGCAACTTGAACCACTTCATGATTCATCTAGATGATTTGCAGACCATTATAATGCATTGGACAACAACAACTTATAATAATTCACCTTTATTTCAGAAAGCTCTTTAGTTAATCCTCCATTTTTTGTCCACTCCATCTGCAGATCCTTTTGCAGGGATTCTTTCTCATTCTAAACATTAAATATTGCACAGCTTTGCACCATAAGACTGATCACACACATTATTCTGTACCTTAAGTGTTTCAATTTGTACACACATATCTTCAGAGGCAGTCAATACATGATTTCTTAAGCTGTCATGTGCAGCACTCCTGGCCCTAAGGCTTCTCAACTCATCCTCAGCATTACACTTGTATCTTTGCAATTCAGCTAGCTTACCCTGATGTGTACACAAGCAAAGTTTATAAACTGGCATTAAAATGTAAATATGATATACATTGTACCATGCATCAAGACTACCAAGCATTCCTGCCATGTGCAATGCTATTCATGTATTTGCATTACTGCACTGTGCATTTTCATATACAAGAGAATAAAACACATGCTTCCACCACCAACTTTAATAGAATTCAGCTCCTCCTTCAACTTGACTATCGCTTCACTTTGTCGCTTGCAATGACCTTCATAGGTTTGTAAATCCACTTTCAGGCATGCAATTTCCTCCTTCAAGCCAGTGGACTCAGCTTCATTCAACTGCAAGGCTTCCCGCAACACAATAATACTTGATGGCATTAAAGAGGCAGTTGGAGATTGGTGAGTACCGTGTCTGAAATGAAGTTCGAGCAATGCCTTTTCCTCCTTTTCCTTCGATAATGTGGTACTCAGGTCAGATATCTGGTGACTACATTCTTCAAGCTTTTCTGAATCCTTTACAATTTGTTTTTTCAGAACCTCACATTCATCTTGTCTTGCTATTAAATCTGCTTTCAATGCACTGATTGTGGTATGCAATTGATTGAGTTCATGTTTTAAGCTCACCAGTTTTTTATCCACAGCAGCATACTGCTCATCTCTCAATTTTAATGTAGCTACTGCAGTGCTCAATTCCTTATCTTGCTTTATTGCATCATTTTTCAAAGCTTCCTTCTCACTCTTTAGCACCGACACCTCACCTTCTAATCCTTCCTTTTGTTTGTCGCACTTTATCAGCTGATTTGAATACCAGTCTACCTTCTCATGTTGTTGTTTTTGATTTTCAATCAGAAAATCCTCCAGAAATGCCACTTGTTTCTTAAGCTCAACTATTTCCCGTACCATTGCGGTTTTTTCCCATTCCTTCGTCAGGATATAATCCTGTAGTGTAGTCAAAGTTTGCAGAATTAATTCCAATCATTTTCACACTCACCTGCAGTGCAGATACAATACTAGCAGTTAAACTACTGTTTAAACGTAGTTCTACAGGTGTACTGTGTATATTATATACAAATTACGAAACTACATTAATTTACTGTAGGTAATCAAGTATACTGCATGAACATGTAAAGAAAGACATGCATACACATATACAAAAAAAATCATATGACTTTAAATATTCATTTTTCACACACAGCAACTCATGCTAACCTGAGAACTCGCTGCAGCTGACGGTGATGGCTTAGATTTTAGCACAGACAGATCAGTGAGAGAATGAGAGAGTGAGATAGTGAGTCGAAGAGAGTGAGAGGGAGGAAGAGAGGGGATAACATTCAAATCCATGAGGATATTTGATCACACAGTGAAAAAATCACAATAACAGATGTCAATGAATTAAAAAATCCTAATCAGGGTCAGCATTGAGAGTCAATCACATAGTCATAGAGGCAAAGCTAATCAAGCAAAAGGCAATTGGTTGCATGCACATGGCTCTGTGGAGCTCACTGAACTTATTTGATGCATAGTTTGCACAGCAGATTAAAATATGATACTGTAGCATGACGCTCGATGTTTGTGCAAGTGGGGAATTCCCCAGTAGACACTGATCACATCCCATGCGCACACTTATAACGGCAAGGGCACACTAACGCCCAATGACCTTTGCTTCCTGGTGCGATTCTGTTTCAGTTGTGGGTTCATCCTGATGAGGGTCCGATTCAGATGGCTGTTGACCTTCCTGCGAGCCCTTGCTACTGTCAAGCGTAGGAGTAACTTTACCCCCTCTGTTGAAACGTTTATCGAAGAAACCTGGTCTCCTTTCAACCTCAGCACCGCTGGTCATTCTTGCGACTGTGAATTCATTCGCTTTCTCTTTTCTAGCACCTGAATTTACGCTGACCTCTGTCAACTCCAAATCTTCAGATAAACCACTCTTTCTAACATCCTCGCCTTTTCCCTTTTTAGACTTCTTGAGAAACGACATTTCTCGTCTGAGCGGTTATTGGTACAAAGGAAGGGGGGGGGGGGGGTGGGTTGTCAATAAATGTATTTAAGATCACGTGTCCGCCATCGTGTCCGCCCTCCTCATTAAATTCACCATGATCAAAGATTTAGGGGACTGGGGACTGGTGGCCAATTGCACTGTAAGATAAACATTTCAACAGAGGGAGTAAAGTTACTGCGTGAGAGGAACACTGTCCTGCCCTACTAAGGTATACGTACGCAGCACAGTAGCCTAAAAATTGTAGCGTGTATGCAACCGCGACTACGTTACGGCTTGTATTGTGTCAAAGGTGATGGTTTTATGGCTGTTTCTAACTTGCTAGCCCATTTTGCAGTCTACAGCGGGATACAACGCAATTAGCCATCCTATAATGATAATTGACCTATTCAAGTTGTGTTACACCGCATGCATGTACATGTACATTTGATGGTTGTGGGTTCGTGGATGGCACGCTCTAATGCGTGAAAAGTGGGCCCGTTTCCAATCCCTCTATATATTATCTCTGACTGGGTCGGGCTACACCGCGCTGAAGTTAGCCTAACATTCCACAGCCTATTCATTCGTAATTCGTTTAACATTTCATGAGGGGCTAACTTTTGCTCAAGCGGCTGAGTGTATTCATAAGTCATATGAGGACTGCAATTTTCAATGGTTTGATGGTTAGCGGTCAGCCTGGCAGGCACAGAATTGGAGTAACGAAACTTGTAAAGTATTATACTGCAGTTGCACTTGCTGTATAGCTAAGTGTTTGCATGTTGTATATATTGTTGCTGTTTAAAATAATAATATTATAAAAATGTATTTGAACAAGCTTGTTCCCAGCCAACCAACATGGTTACATGTATTTACTAGCACCATACATTATGATTAATCATGTAAACAGAAAAAGATGGTAATGCGTGATTAAGGAAGTGTTTATTGCTTTCTTTCTCTCAAGGTTAAATGTATCCATTAGTAGAGCTACGACAATCTGGAAATGTATAGAATTTACACATTGTGATTTATGTTCTATTTTCTACCATTGATACATTAACTCACCTCTGGCCAAACTACACACTTGTTTAAAAAAGACAACGACAGTGCAGCCTGTTTTTTTTGCATCCTAGTCAATTCTTAAAGAAAATAAAATACTTCTAATACCTGTAAATGGGAGGAATGTTCCTAATGTCAAATTGATGATATGGGTGAGAATTGTGTACCATGTCAGAACATTCTAAAAGAGGCCAGTACAAATCTTCTTTATGCAGCTGTTTAATTTCATTGACGTAGATTAGAAGATCAGATACTGTATCTTTACACAAGATGGCCCGGAGGGTTGACTAATGGATGAATAAATTTTCATGTGCATCAATACTTATTACAGTTTAAACCTCAAGATCTTTCACAACTCTTCGTATTATGTGCCTTGGAAATGGATAATGCTTTCTAGAAAATTAGTACCGGACATTCAGTAAAGTTCAAATCACTGTAAAATGCTGACTCCAAGGTTTTTCTCTTGAAGTGTGGGAAGTTCTTCATGTAAAACGACTTTCCCCATCTCAGTGCAAAGATGTCATCTGGATCAAGTGCATTCCTAAAATCAGGCACTAGAAAATCTTGGGTAACACCAGCATTGAGATCACCATCAGTGTCACTGTTGCAATCAGTGTCATTTTCAGCTTCAGCATAACTGTCATCTTCATCATCAGCTGCATCAATATCAGATTCCAAACTTTCAGCATTGCACTCTACAAAGACTGAGGTGAAGAGTGACATGGCAGCACAGGTTGAAAAGTCTCACCTTGATTTTGCTTTGCACAAATTGTGGGTTGGTTCTGCCTGAGGCAATTTCACTTCTTCATTATGATCCTGTGTACATAATAGGACGTATTTGAGATTTAGCACATTGCATTGTCCATAACAGATATGCTGCTTGCTTTACTCCACTATGTGTGTAGGTTGAAGACAAATAGGAGAAATTACAAAAGAAACATGCAATAGATATGAGCACTATGCCAATTGGCTGTAGATCTCCCACATAAACCATTTGTAATCTAAGTGCATACATTAGTTCCTGCAGATTGCAGCAGAATCAGATTAAAGACCTACTAGACAAATTTATTGCACTTGAGTATGTAGAAGAGGTAGTTAGTCAACAATACGTCATACTGCCTACATGTATAAAGTAGAACACTAAATAAATAAGTCGAGCATGTCAGAATTTTGAACAACTCACAAAGCACACAAATACACCACAATTTGTTGGGTTTCTTTGCATTGGGATTTACTCCCCTGAAAAGTAGCTATATCAAACAAGCATATGTTACATTTTGAGTCAAAGCAGACAACTGAATCTTGGTATATGTCCAATGGTGCATTAAATCCTAAAGTCTAATTGATGTCGTAGCTCATTACTGATATATAACCTGCATAACGAGCACACCTGCATAGTCTGAACAAAATATATGGATAACTTACCAAATCCAGTTCACAGCATCAATGTTACTTTGATGCAATGAATCAATACATTTGATCACATGCCTCTGAATGTGCACAACCTATAAAGATTATTACAATGAAGAATTTTTACAATGCGTAAATGTACTTACCAATAGGCTCCAATGCTGTGGCTTGTGTACAGGAAACAGCAAGACTTCATTTTTCAGCAAATCTTTCCCCTATTTTGTGCACTGTATATTCAGCTTGTATTAGTAAAACCTATCTCTTCTTCTTACCTTACAGTACCGTTTCACTGCTGAATATCCCTTTGCTTTGATAAGGTCCCTTGGATTCACTGCACTCACAGCATTACTCCAGGTTTGATGACCAAAGTTTACAAAGCCATGGTGTGTGTGTGTGTGTGTGTGTGTGTGTGTGTGTGTGTGTGTGTGTGTGTGTGTGTGTGTGTGTGTGTGTGTGTGTGTGTGTGTGTGTGTGTGTGTGTGTGTGTGTGTGTGTGTGTGTGTGTGTGTGTGTGTGTGTGTGTGTGTGTGTGTGTGTGTGTGTGTGTGTGTGTGTGTGTGTGTGTGTGTGTGTGTGTGTGTGTGTGTGTGTACACAAGTGGAATGGACTGGCATAGGGAGGGGTGGACTGGTGAGGCTATAGTATAGAAACATTCAGATAAGTAGCTAGACAAATTTATTGCACTTGAGTATTGTAATTTATTGCACTTGAGAGGTAGTTGGTCAACAATACGTCGTGCTGCTTACATGTATAAAGTAGAATACTAAATAAATAAGTCAAGCATGTCAGAATTTTGAATAACTCACAAAGCACACAAATACGCCGCAATCTGTTGGGTTTCTTTGCATTGGGGAATTATTCCCCTGAAAAGTAGCTATATCAAACAAACATATGTTACATTTTGAATCAAAGCAGACCACTGAATCTTGGTATGTCCAAAGGTGCATTAAATTCTCAAAGTCTGATTGATGTCGTAGCTCATTACTGATATATAACCTGCATAACTGGAATCTTCCTCTCCTGTCTGGAGTCACTGACTCTTAAAGGACATCAGAGGTATTGAAATAAATCAACGATTCTTTACCAGAGCATGCTTCTCTTACATGGATTATTCTGATAGGCTCATAATCTTCAGCTGCCATCACTGGAATATTGTAGAATAATTTTTTATCTTGTTGTGTTCTTTAAAATCATTAACAAGCTGTCTTTGTTGACGATTTCTTCTGAATACCTATCTTTGCTCATGATATTCGTGGCCAGTCTCAAAAGCTGAGGTCAATTCAGATATCAAGGTTAGCAGTCAGGCACAATTTTTTCTGCGAACGGATAATCCCTATTTGGAACTCACTTTTGGGTTCATCATTCAAGTCTGGTCTCCATTTAGTACATTTGTCTCAATACTGTAAACTTTAACCTTATACATAGGCTTTGTATAAGCGCATTGTAACTAATTCCATCATTTGCCTTAGTATAGTGTATGTTTTTTGCACTAAAATTAATAATTATTTGAGTCAGCTTCAAACTATTAGTGATCAGATTTTGAAATTTTCAGGATCTCAAGTGGCCCTTGTCCTCTCTGCTTGTGTGGTGGCTTCTGCAAAATTCAACACCTTCCATCTGCTTGTCCTGCAGCCCTAGGGTCCTATGATTCTGCTGTAAGTTAGTGCTTTGCTGACTGCACACCAGTGAAACTGCTTGGCAAAATACTCATCTGTGGAGATCTTAGATTACGTTCACTGGTGCTGCATTCTCCAGCAGTTTGTATAGCATCGCGGTGTTCTACAGTCTCTCTTTGTACTGCATATTGCTACCTTCAGAACTCAAATATTTGCTGCGTGCACTTCCAGCCATTTAGTGTATACATTCACAACAACTAGAAACAATTTACCCCCGCAAAATCTAGGTGCGACTGAGACAAAAGGTAGGCAGACCATTTCCAAGCACATGCATTTTTAAAAAATTTCCACTAGTACAGTAAGGCTTGCGTTGAAATGTATGGCTAATCAAAATTTCAGTGCCTTACAAAACATGACAGATAATCCGACTCTCAGTGCGTCAGAATTTAGTGCATAGAGGACATTTCAGACTTCTAGAATATCAACAACAAAAGTCGCCTAGGTCCATTTTCTCAGAAACGATAATGTCACATTTTTAGTTTGGTCCAAATTGTACGGAATTGAACAAGGTTTCTTTGATAAACATTTCAACAAAGGACGTAAAGTTACTCACGTGTGCCAATAGCAAGGGCTTGCAGGACGATCAAAAGTCATCTGAATCGGATCCTCGTCAGAACAGGCACACAACTGCGACAGAATCACACCAAGAACGAAAGGTTATTTGAGCATTAGTGTGACCCAGCCATTAGAAGTTGCGCATGGGATGTGAGCCACATTCACTGAGCTTCATGTTACAGCATTTTATCTTTTTACCGCTGTACAAACTGAAATAAATTCAGTGAGCTCCATAGAGCCATGTGCATGCAATCAATGTCTGTTTGCTTGATTAGCTTTGTCTCTATGACTATGTGATTGACTCTCAATACTGACCATACTTTGGCCATTAAAGAATGTTTGAAATTAATTTACAATGTGGATAGTTCATCATGTGTGATACCATAATTCAAACATCCTAGTCACTAGTGGATTTCAATGTTGCTCTCTCTCTCACTCTCTCTCTCTCTCTCTCTCTCTCTCTCTCTCTCTCTCTCTCTCTCTCTCTCTCTCTCTCCTCACTCACTCTCTCCCTCTGTCTCTTCTCTCACACACTCTTTTTCTCTGTGATTAACTTTCCATTTAGCGTATAGTAGCTAATAATTGAGTAACAGTGGACATTACGTGTGTGTTTAATCTCATTACTGATTTCAAACGTGTTTAGTAGACTCTGTGTAATGTGTGTTGGATGTTTTCCTTGTGATGGGCATTAACCACCGTTGGTTTAAAGGAACCCACAGGCAGAGTGATGTGTACACAGTTACATATACAATAGCACTTCTCTATTAACAATGCCTATAACTTAATACTTGTGAAGGCTTCGTGTATAGACAGCCATATTTGTCACATAGCTGAATATTCAATTTTTTTTAGCTCTCCCATGTTTTCATACTTGGGGAGTTGCATAGAGTGTATACCAAATAAACATTTATCATCTCTTGTCCCATTGGAGGCATGATACACTGTGTAGCTAGTTGATGTTAAATATACTTTAATCTGTAAAGATCATATAGTGAAAAATAGATGCCTTTAGACTATAATTAATGCTTCTTGTTTTCACAGGGTGAGCATGTATCAGAGCAGCTGGATGCAATGTGTTTGGTTGAACTTGACCAGGAGCCAAAATCTAAGCCATCATCGTCAGCTACAGCAAGTTCTCAGGTTAGTCTTCATGCACATGCATGTGGGCATCATGTTCATGTAGTGATGGTCAAGATTTGAGTTGCTACTCTGAAGGATGTGTGAAAAATGAATATTTAAAGTCATATGATTATTGCGGCACGTGTATGCATTTATTTCTTTACATATACTTGGATTACCTACAGTAAATTAATGCATTTTCATAATTTGTATATAATATGCACAGTACACCTAGAACTACGTTTGAACAGTAGTTTGACTGTTAGTATTGTAACTGCACTGCAGGTGAGTGTGG
Source organism: Ephydatia muelleri (assembly GCA_013339895.1). Taxonomy (NCBI): domain Eukaryota; kingdom Metazoa; phylum Porifera; class Demospongiae; order Spongillida; family Spongillidae; genus Ephydatia; species Ephydatia muelleri. The sequence continues at coordinate 11,784,978 of JABACO010000002.1, read as the reverse complement.
AAATGAATTGGAATTAATTCTGCAAACCTTGAGTACACTACAGGATTAGAAGGAATGGGAGAAAACAGCAATGGCACAGGAAATAGTTGAGCTTAAGGAACTAGTGGCATTGCTGGAGGATCATCTGATTGAAAATCAAAAACAACTACATGTATATGAGAAGGTAGACTGGTATTAAAATCAGCTGATGAAGTGTGACAAACAAAAGGAAGGATTAGAAGGTGAGGTGTCGGTGCTAAAGAGTGAGAATGAAGCATTGAAAAAGGATGCAATAAAGCAAGACAAGGAATTGAGCACTGCAGTAGCTGCATTAAAATTGAGAGATGAGCAGTATGCTGCTGCGGATCAAAAACTGGTGAGATTAAAACATGAACTCAATTGCATACCACAATTAGTGGATTGAAAGCAGATTTAATAGCAAAACAAGATGAATGTGAGGTTATGAAAAAAATTGCGAAGGATTCAGAAAAGTTGAAAAATATAGTCACCAGATATCTGACCTGTGTACCACATTATCGAAGAAAAAGGAGGAAAAGGCATTGGTTGATACTGAACTGAAGAAAGCCGAGGCGAGCATAGTCACATTGCACATTGAGTTGGAATGTTGTAGAGCTGAAAAAACTATACATGTACTTGAGCAAGATTGCGCAAGAATTATTCAAGAAACACCATCCACTCTAAATGCTGAAGAAGAAAAATGACAAAAAGAACTTGTCTTGATAGAAGAAAGGGCCAAACATAAGCATAATGAAGTAGCAAACATATTTGAAGGGAAAGCAGGTTTGGAAACTGATGTCAAGCATGATGGATGTCCAAGCATGGAAATCAAAGAAGGTAGAAAAAGAAAATGCAGCTAAGGAAGCTGAGATCGAGAAGAAGGAAGAAGAAAATGCCAAGTTGATATACAAGGTTCAGGAATTGTTAAAGGACAAAGAGCTAGCAAACGAAAAGCAGGTGAATGAGGTTATTGCATTGCAAAAGCAACTGGAACAGATTGGCACAGAGAAAGCCCATATCATGGATTTAATGGCAGGAGTAGAGCGAAAACTATTATGGATGACAAATCATTAAAATGAACTGGAAGCTGAAGCTATTCAAGTAAAAGAATAACTTCAATAAATAGTGAATTTAAAAGGTAATTTAAACACTCAGGAAAATCTACTTCGCCAAACAAAGGCAGCATTGGAAGAAGCTGAAATGTAAATTGCTGAAAAAGCAAAAGAATGATTAATAGAAAAGGAAATGAGGAGAAAG